>OZ004706.1:15961104-16476891 GCA_963924515.1 Vespertilio murinus
CTCGGGGAGCCCACCGGCGTGCCCAGCCTTTCCCGGTAACTGACCCCGAGCCCCAGGCCAGCAGGCCGTTGAGCAAGGCGCCCCACGCCCCACAGAAACGCGGGCATTGCGACACCCAGAGAGGAACTGCTGGGGGGAGCTCTCAGTTTCCTAAGATGTGAGGGGAATGGAGAGTTTCGGGGTGGGGCCAACAGCGAACACTGATTTCCCCAGAGGGGCCCTGCTTGGCTTCTCTCAACCCCCAAACCCAGTTCCCCTTAGGGGTCCTGCCCCTCCTGCCACTCAGCACCCACCTCTTCCCGGAAGCCTTCCTGGATCCACCAGGTCCAGCCGCCCAGCCAGTGACTCTGTCACCTCAGTGCCCTGGTCCCCACCCCGGCCCTACCACCCCCTCACCCTTCACTGTAACTGTTCTCCGGTGGGAGGGGAGGTGGGGGGGGGGCTGACACCCACGTGGTGAACTGTGAGGCGGGCGGGCTGTGGTGAGAAACCTAAAATAGCCACTGCAGAGGGCTGCACCCCAGGACCCTTCCCCTGGGGCGAAGCCAGGGCGGCTGAAAGGCGAGGGGACGCCGCAGGGCGGGGGAGGGCCCGGGGAGAGCGGAGCTGGGAACGGCACCAGGGGCTGCAGGCACCGCGGGGACAGGCGGGGTAAGGTGAAAACACAGGTCACAGGATGAGATGGAGGTCTTCTCACCGGAAGACACGTTATCTCAGACAGCACACGGGGCCGGTACCCACAGTCACACACCTCTCCCGACACATTTTCAGACACACACACATTACCTCAGCTACACATCCCCTGCAGAGACTCAGCTCCTCTGTACAGATTCTCTCTCTCTCTCTCTCTCTCTCTCTCTCTCTCACACACACACACACACACACACACACACACACACACACATACATCTGCAAGGATACCCACACCCCCATATACACATACCTCCAGCCCTCACCCATCTACACCTACACACACACACACACACACACACACACACTCACTCATGGACACATACATCTGCAAGGATACCCACACCCCCATATACACATACCTCCAGCCCTCACCCATCTACACCTACACACACACACACACACACACACACACACAGCCTCTCCACAAGAATTGCATGTGTAGAATTCACAGCACGGTGTGCCAGCCATTGCATCAAACACTTTGCATATATTACCTCATGTTATTCTTTCAACAGCCTCGTGAGGTGAGTGTTATGACCGATAAGGCAGCGGAGGCCCAGAGGTTCAGAGACTTGCCTAGGGCCACACAGTTGATTTACCCTCCATTTGGCTCCAGAATCAGAGCCACTTTCCCCCGTTGCCTGGCCAGAGACCTGGAAAGTGACAGCCGTTCCTGCAGGCATGCACGGGTGCACGGGGCCCCCCCAGGGACACACAGCCCTTCCAGGTGTCAGACCCACACAGCACTCCCTTGTGGAGCAGAGGCAAACAGAGCCCTGGCCAGCGGGACTCAGTGGCCAGAGCATCGGCCCACACACCAATGGGTCACGGGTGCCATTCCCGGTCAAGGGCATGTACCTGGGTTGCAGGCTCTCCACCCCAGCCATGTGGGAGGCAACCCATTGATGTGGCTCTCTCACACTGATGTCTCTCTCCCCCTCTCTCTCCCACCCTCCCCCTCCTTCCTCTTTTCTACCCTTCCCCCTTCCTTCCAAAAATGTATCAAAGACACAAACGTATACAACCTCTTGGGTCCCCACATAGTAACCACCATGATTTGATTGATTGATTGATTGATTGATATTTTGCAGAGAGGAAGGGAGAGAGATAGAGAGCTAGAAACGTCAATGAGAGAAAAACATTGACCAGCTGCCTCTTGCACACCCCCCACTGGGGATGTGCCCACAACCAATGTACATGCCCTTGGCCGGAATCGAACCCGGGACCCTTCAGTCTGCAGACCGACGCTCTACCACTGAGCCAAACCGGGTTCGGCAACCACCATGATTTTAGATCAGCCTAAGGGGAGCCCACATTGTGCGTGTCTGGAACGGGGTAGGGATCAGGAGCTGTCAGTCGGACATGAAGAAGGAGGCAGAGGGCTCGGAGGGCTGAGGAAGAGCCGACACCAAGGGCCACAGGCTGCAGGGCCAGCTCTCAGGGCGTGGCACTCTGGACCCAAAGGGGACCAGGGCCCGAGCCTGACCCTCTGAGCACCAGTACGTTGAGGGGGGTGGAGGATGTGGGGTGAGGGTGGCGTTTGCATGGCCCAAGGCAGTGAGAGGACCCGGCTGAATGTGACCACACTCACACGGCTGTCTCAGAAGGAGGAGACGGGGAGAAAGAGAAAATGTAGAGACAGAGATTGGGAGACACAGAGAGACATAAATGCAGACAGAGACTAGGAGAATCCCAGCGCGAGGTGCTGGTCTACTGTCTCTTAAAGGGAGAAAAATAAATAAATAAAAAGGCCCTGATTTGTAGCATTTGCTGATTTCCACGGTGTAACGATTCCCACCATGGCTGATTGCAGGTGACTGAAGTGACTTCCTGAACGCGGGGCTGGAAAGAGATTCGCAGAATCAGCTCCCCAGAGCCAGCACTGGCTGGCTCCAGCACTGCGCCGCCAGAAGAAACAAAGAGACACAGAGACAGGAATGAAAAGCAGCGAGGCAGAGACAGAGGAGGGAAAGGGAGCTTCGGGAAGGCAGCCCGACGCCCTAGAAGTCTGGGAGGCCGTGGCGATCCGTTTGAAAACGCGACTTTACCGAACACCGACTCAGTGCCCGGTGTGGATCCACGCAACTCCCATGCGTGACCTCACTTAGCGACCCCAGGAAGTGGGTTTCATTATGCCCCCCGTTTGGCAGCGAGGGGCTTGATTCTGTTCGTCGAGATGCCTCTTGAACATCTGCTTGTCGGGAGTCAGTTACCAGAGGCCCAGCTGGGTCAGAATCGGGTTGTGGGTGTCAGGGCTGAGGTCTGCCCTTCAGCATTTCCTCTGTGTGGCCAGACCCAACTCCGGAACCTTGCATGAAGGCCGTGAGCCCTCGGAACCTCAGTCTGTGCACCTGTGCCTTCTGCGCCGTGGTCGGGGAGGCTGAAGAAACGTGCCTCCTGCCCAGGGGGCAGTGGCTAAGGGAGGCTGAGAGCCACAAGCTTCCAAGCGAGAGTGCTCCCCGGGACCGTTCACCAGGCCGCCTCCCCCACCCCATCTTGCGTGCAGGGGGAAGTGACTTGCTCGAGGTCAAACAGCCAGACAGGGGAACTCAAAGCCAGGGCTGTAAATTCAGGCCCAGAGTTTCTGTTCCTGGAACCGTGGCTGTGTTCTCCGAAGACTGAGCAGGTCGACGTCATAATTCCTTCCCAGCCCCTGGCCAACCGCACATGCCACCCCCGGCCATATCACAGGGCAGCTGGCCACCCAGCCCGGAGCCCCCACTCCCCCACCCCCACCCCTACTCCTGGACACAGGAGCCGAGGCTACATAGTCTTTCTTGAGGACCATGCGTTCCAAAGCCATGTCAAGGGCCATGATACAGAGCCAGGATGTCCTGTCTCCCCCCTCCCCCACCCTTCACCCCTGCCACCTCCCCCAGCCCCTGCCAGTGTCTGTAGGATCTGGAGACAAGTTTAGGGGCAAATTCTACCCGGCATAACAACAACCTTGAGACATTGGGCAAGTCAGTTCACCTTCCTGAGCTGCAGTTTCTTTGCCTAGAACCGTGGTCGGCAAACACATGCCGCTTTTTGGCCCCTTGAGCTTTTAGCAAAGGCCAGCTTAGGAGTGCCCTGATTAAGTTAATAACAATGTGTTATTAACCTATCTATCTAGTTTTAAAAATTTGGCTCCCAGAAATTTCAATCATTGTACTGTTGCTATTCGGCTCTGTTGACTAATGAGTTTGCCGACCACTGGCCTAGAAAATAGGAATAGAAAGCAATACCCCAGGCCCTAACTGGTTTGGCTCAGTGGATAGAGCATCGGCCTGCAGACTGAAAGGTCCCAGGTTCAATTCGGGTCAAGGGCATGTACCTTGGTTTCAGGCACATCCCCAGTAGGAGGTGTGCAGGAGGCAGCTGATTGATGATTCTAACTCTCTCTCCCTCTCTCTTCCTCTCTGTAAAAAGTCAATAAGATATATTTTAAAAACAAAAAAAGAAATCGCTACCTCCGGAGGTTGTTTCTGAACATCTAGTGAGGTCAAGCCCCTGAAAGCCCCTCCAAGGCTGAGGGAGGAGGAGCAAAGAGAGGTTCCCAGGGGGAGGGGGGGCTGAGCTGGCACAGTTGCCTGGGGGATTTCACCAAAAGGGAACTGGGCCTTTGGGCAGCAGCCGGAAACCACCATCCTGCAAGAGTTCCGGCTTCTCCTCCGGGCTCTGGGCTCCGGCTCCGGGCTCTCAGCCCCACGGCCCCCCATTCGTCTCCAGGCACGGAGACCCGGCCCCCTGACTTGCATCCCTCGCTGATACCCGCCACCCCCCCTGCTCCAGTGCCCTCTCGGAGCCCCATCTCCTCCCCTGAGGCTTCCCCTCTCACTGAGCCTCCCACCGTCTCACCAGCTCTTTCTGAGGCCGTAACCATCCTCCACCCCTGAGCAGCCCGGGCGTGGAGGCCACACCGCAGTCTGAGGCCACTGCCTCGGGTGGGGAGGGCCGCGGGGGAGGGCCTCGGGGGAGGGCTGGGCGGGAGGGGGAGGGGAGCCTATGTGTGCTGCCCTAGCTTTACCCTCCGAATGGTCCTGAGGCGTCAGCTGACTTTTTTCCACTTCTTGTGGGTAAAAGTGGTTTTTCACCTGTTGCTGAAAACACACCCATCAGCCTGTGAAGCGGCGGGCTTTAGGGACCCAGGTTCTCGGGTGGCTGGGAGGAAGCTGAAGGAATGAGTCCACACTCCACAGTGTGGCCAGACAGGGAGCCCCGCTTCAGCCAGCTGCAGAGGCTGGTTCTGACCCCTCCCCAGCCCCGCAAGGTCTGGCCACTTCCCCTTCCACATCAGCCCAGGTGGCTGCAGAGAACACCGAAACCCACACCCATGCTTACATGCTGCCATCCACTCAAAGCTCAAAGCCTACACACACACATACACACACACATGCTCACACACTCACCCCCACACACACATACACTCACACCCTCATGCCCTCACACACACACACACACACACACACACACGCTCACACACTCATCCCCCCCACACTCACACCCTCATGCCCACACACCCACGCTCACACACTCATTCCCCCCACACACACACACTCACACCCTCATGCCCACACACATACACACACATATGTTCACACCCTCATCCCCATCCTCACACACACAAACACACCCTCATCCCCACCCTCACACACACACAAACACACTCTCATGCCCATACACACACACACACACACACTCACGCCCACACACACACACACATACGTTCGCACCCTCATCCCCACCCTCACACACACACACACACACCCTCATCCCCACCCTCACACACACACACACACACACACCCTCATCCCCCCCCCACACACACACACGCTCACACCCTCACACCCTAAGCCCACCCTCACGCCCCCCCGGAGATCAGGAGGCAGCCATGAAGCCCGTGAAGCCCAAGTCCCCGCCCCCCACACACACACACATTCCAGAGGGGCAAGTTGGTTCACCTTCCTGAGCTGCAGTTTCTTTGCCTAGGAAATAGGGATAGACGTCGTCGGGATTCCGTAGGGATGAGGGGGGACTCCGACCTCAGCTCTGGCTACTTCCTTCACCCCATCAGGGACAAGCCCCCTGGACTTGGTCCCTCAGGCCGGCCCTGTCAGTCACTGACTGCCAAACCGCCCTCCTCCGCCTGGGCGGGAACAGCCTGGCTCTCGCCTGGCTCTCCCTGCTGGGCCACAGATGGAAGGAGCCCAGGACCACGGGCGTTGGGGACAGATCCCGGCGGCCACAGATGGAAGGAGCCCAGGACCACGGGCGTTGGGGACAGATCCCGGCGGCCACAGATGGAAGGAGCCCAGGACCATGGGACCACAGATCCCGCACATTCAGTATTGGTTGGATGTCAGCTGCGCGCTGGTCCCCGGAGGCCCGGCCAGGCTTTGGGGCGCCCTGCGTGCTTTGAGAAGGTGGGCGAGGGCTGCCAGGTCAGCGATCAATAACTCTTAACCTCCCCGGACACTTAGCAAACACCGCGCTCCGATTCTCCTGACTGGGAGGGGATGGGAGGGGGGTGGAGGCTGGAGCGGGCAGAGGCCCAGAAGCGGCGGGTCCCCCACCCCGGGTCCCTGAACCCTGATGGCCATCATCTCACTCCTCTGTCCGAAGCCCTCCCGGTCCCCCCGGGACTGCGGACCAAACCGGGGCAAAGCCCTGGTTGTTGTGGCTCAGGAGGTTGGAACCCTTCTCGTGCACCACAAGGTGCGGGTTCGATTCGGATCGATCGGGGCACAGACCAGGTGGCGGTTTCAATCCCCCCGGCGGGTACCAGAGGCAACCCATCTCTCTCTTTCTCTCTCTCTCTCTCCCCCTCTCTCTCCCTCTCTCTCCCCCTCTCTCTCCCTCTCTATCTCCCCGCTACCCTCCTCCGTCTCCATCTCCGTCTCCTTTTTCTCTCTTCCAAATCAGTGAAAGGAAACCGCGGACGGGAGCGAGGCGGGAGCAGCGCGGGCTGAGCCCCCGCCCGCGTCGCCATGGAGACGCGCTCCGGCGGCCGGTCAAAGGCCGGATTTCCGTCGGGGCGGCCAGCAATTCCCGGATCCCGGGGACCGGACCGAGCCGCCGCGGCGGAGGGCGGCCGGCGGGAGGGCCGCGGAGGGCGGGCACTTCCCCAGGAAGCGGGCCCACGCCCCCCGCGCCCGCGCCCGCCGCCCGCGCCCCGCCCCGGGGTGGGGGGTCCCGGCCGGGTCCCGACGCCTCCGCTCCCCTCGCCCGGGCTCCGCCCCGACGCCCGCCGAGGCCGCGAGGGGCCCGAACGGACCCGGGGCGCCCCGCGTCCCGCATCCTCCACAGGTGGTGCCGATGCGCTTCCCGCCAGCTCCTCACCGGCTCCTCCCGGACCCCCCCCCCCGGTGCCCCTCACTTTGCAGGGCCCCCCGTCCCCCCAGCCCGGCCCGGGGCCGCCAGTCCCTCCCCGGGCGGCCGCCTCCCGTCCCACCAGCCTCCCGACGGTCCTCCCGACGGTCCCCCCGCCCTCCGCCCGCCTGCCCGGACCCGCTGCCCCGGGGCCCCCGCCGCTCCCGTGGTCGTCTCACTCCCCGTTTTCCCCCTCGGTCCTTTCGGGGTGCGGCCCCGGCCCTTAGCCCCCGGCTCTCAGCTGCCTCCTCCCCCCTCCCCCGGGGCTCCGGGGGGCGGCCCCGGCCCCTCCGGCCGCACCTGGCCCCCCCCCCATACCTGGTCCCGGCGGAGGCCCCGGGAGCGCGGGCCGGCGCGGGGCTCCGCGGCTCGGGGTCCGGGCGCCCGGACCGACCGCCGCCCTCGGGGCGCAGGAGCCGCTCGGACTTCTCTCCCTGCGGCGGGAGAGCTGCGGTCCCGCCCCAGCCCCGAGCCAGCGGCCCGCGGCGGGGAGGGGCCCTCGATGCCAGGCCCGCCCGCCCCCGCCCCCGCCTCCCCTGGCTCCCGGGGGTCGGCCCAGCCCGGCCCTGCACCCCAGCTCCTCTCCGCAGACCCCAACTTCCCGCACAGCCTTCCCTCCCACCGGCCCCGCGGGGAGGGGCAGGTTCCTCCGCCAGAAGCACCTGCTCTTTTAGCGTCGCTGCATCTGCCTCGAGGGTAAGAGGGGCTTTCCTCGGTCACTGACCCCCTCCCTACCCCCACCTCCACTTCATCTCCACCCCCTGCCAATGCCTTTTGCGGCCGGGAGAACTGAGGACCAGGCCCACCTTCTCACCGCCAGCTGACCTCTGGCTATGCGGCCACAAGCATCATGGTCACCAAGTCCTGCCGTCCTCCTTCCTTGACTGCCACCCCTGCCACCCCATTCCCAGAACACTCAGCACCGTCTTAGGGTGCCCGCTGGGTCTTAGGGTGTGGGGGGTGGAACACGTTTCCTCAAGGGCAAGGGCCGGGCCGGCTCTTGTCAAAGCCCCGGTGCCCGTGCAGGGTCGGCACAATCACAGGCTGTTCGGCACGGAAATGCGGGAATTATCCAGGAACGGGAATTCACAGGGGAACAGATGAAAGCCCAATGGACAAATAAATACCCACAGATAGCAATGGCAGAAGGAGCTGGCCCTGGCCCGGTAACTGGTTAGAGCATGGTCCCAAGACGCCAAGGTTTTGGGGTTGATCTGTGGTCAGGGCACATACAAGAAGCAACCAATGGCAGAAACCGGTTTGGCTCAGTGGATAGAGCGTCGGCCTGAGGACTGAAGGTTCTATTCCCGTCAAGGGCATGTACCTTGGTTGCGGGCACATCCCCAGTAGGGGGTGTGCAAGAGGCAGCTAATCAATGACTCTCTCATCGATGTTTCTAACTCTCTATATATCTCCCTTCCTCTCTGTAAAAAATCAATTTATATATATATATATATATATATATATGCAACCAATGAATGCATTAGTAAGTGGAACAGCAAATTCATATTTTCTCTCTCTCCTCCAATCCTAAAAATAAGAAAGAATCAAAGGATAAATGAAGAAGTTCAAGAACCAATGACTAAATAAGCAAATGGACAGAGGAACAAAACCTAAAGCTTCTGCTTTAAAACTATAAAGTGGGCTCAGCTGGCGTGGCTCAGTGGCTGAACATCAACCTATGAACCAGGACGTCACGGTTCGATTCCCAGTCAGGGCACATGCCCGGGTGGCAGGCTCGATCCCCAGTGTGGGGAGTGCAGGAGGCAGCCAATCCACGATTCTTTCTCATCATTGATGTTTCTATCTCTCTCTCTTTCTCTTCCTTCCTCTCTCTCTAAAAAAAAAGTCAATTAAAACCTACATTTTTTTTTAACGTCGTGCCGTTAGTTGGAACATCGTCCCAATGCACCAAGGTTGGGTCATGAATGCATCAGTAGGTGAAACAACAAAAAATTGATGTTTCTCTCTCTCCCTCTCCCTTCCTCTCTCTAAAATAAATTAATAAAGTAATTAATTTGAACCCAATTGCTTAAAACTCTCTAATGACTTACCTCCCACTTTGCTTGAGTAATAAAAATAAACTAATAAAAAAGAGTAATAAAATCCAAACACCTTGCCATGTCTCATGTCCCTGCCCACCTCTCCAATGCCACTGGACCATCTTCCTTTTCAGCCATTGGGATCCTTTTCAGTTCCTAGAATACACTGGATGTTTGCCTCAAGGCCTTCTGTTCCCTCATCCTAAGATACTGTTCCTTGCTCTTCACAGTCCTGCCTCCTTTCTATCCTTTGCCACCTCCTCTGAGAAGCCTTCCCTGACCACCCCAGCTAAGAAGAAAGCCTGCCCATTCTTGCCCTTGGCACTCAGTTTGTCTCGGTCATGGCAGCTGTCATAATCGAGAATTGTGGAGGTTTTTTCAGTTCATTGTTTATTGTCTCTGGATCTCTCCACCAGACCGGGGCTCTGACCTCGAGAAGCCTGGCATCACTCCGGACAGAGATCCTGACTCTTAGTTCCCCATGTAGAATAGCCTGTTGGTTAGGAAGATGGACTCGGCCTCTTTCTAGCTCCACGACCTTGGACAACTTATTTTACCTTTCTGTGCCTCAGTTTCCTCATCTGTTAAAGTAGGGATAACAGTTGACCCCACTCCACAGGAGTCTTGGGAGAAATCAGTGAGCTGCTAGACTAGTGCTTGGCACCCAGAAAGTGCCATATAAGTGCTTGCTGCCCCTTCATTCGTTCAGCGAAACCTCAAGCCTTCCCTGTCACGACTCTGTGCCAGGTTGGGTCCTGGGGGCTCAGACAGGAATCAGGCCCAGTCCTTGTCCTCGACGTGGCACTCGCTCCCTTTATGGTGCAGGTGATGGTGGGCACAGGGCAAAGAGGCCACAGGACAGGCCTCCACTACCCTTTCCACCTCCGTGCTTACATGCTTGTTTCAGTCAACTTTAAAAACTGATACCAAAACCAAAAATCAAAGCCCAGCAAGCTGGCTGAGACCTCCCATCCATTTCCCTTCTAGCCATTACTCTCCTGCTCTCACTTCTGTTTTTTTGTGTCCCCCCCCCACACACACACACACATAAACACTAGAGGCCTGGGGCACAGATTTGTGCACTGATGGGGTCCCTCGGCCTGGCCTCCAGGGATTGGGCTGAAACTGGCAGTCCGACATCCCCCGAGGGGTCCTGGATTGCAAGAGGGTGCAGGCCAGGCTGGGGGACCCCACCAGTGCATGAATCCATGCACCGGGCCTCTAGGATGCATATAAGATCTTTGGTTGCCCTATCCAATTTGGCTCAATGGATAGAGCATCGACCTGAGGACTGAAGGGTCCCATGTTCAATTCTGGTCAATGGCACATGCCCGGGTTGCCGACTTGATCCCCATAAGGGGTGTGGAGGAGGCAACCAATCAATGATTCTCTCTCAGCGTTGATGTTTCAATCTCTCCCTTCCTCTCTCTGAAATCAATTTTAAAATGTTTTGTAAAAAGGAAGATCTTTGGTTAATCTCTTTCTGCTCTCCTCCTACCCCTCTTTCCGCTGAGATCCATCAGTCTCTTCCATGTTTCCATGCCTGTGTATTGAGCATTTGCCCCCTGGTGGTCAGTGCATGTCATAGTTACTGTCGAATGGTTGGTTGAACTGCCACTTAGCATATTAGCATTATACATACATATTTTTAATGGTTTTTTTTAAATAGAGAATGGAAGGGAGAAGGAGAGACAGAGAGAGAGAAACATTGATGTGAGAGAGACTCATTGATTTGGTTGCCTCCTGCATGTGCCCCAATGAGAGCTGGGAATCGAGCCTTCAACCGAGGTACGTGCCTTTGACCAGGACCCTTCCGTCTGCTGGCCCATACTTTACCCACTAAACTAAACCAGCTGGGCTCACTCCTGTTTTTAACCAGCTTAGCTTCTGCTGTCACTCCGCACAGTCCTCCTTCGAAAAGACCCTGCACTGCTCGCCTCCCTCTGCTCTGGCGTGCCCACCTGGGAAGCCCAGGTCTGCAGCAACCCAACCAGCCGCCTGCTCTGGGCGTGGAGGGAGGAGAAAACTACTGCACGCAGACGTGCTCACAACCCCCCCGCCTCAGGACACTAGCCAGGCCCTGGCCCGTGTGGCTCAGTTGGTTGAAGTGTCGTCCTGTACACCAAAGGCTGCAGTTCGATTCCCAGTGAGGCACACACCTAGGCCTCAGGTATGCTCCTCAGTGGGCGTGATAAGGGAGGCAGCAGATCGATGTCTCTCTCTCTCTCTCTCTCTCTCTCTTTTAAATATATTTTATTGATTTTCCACAGAGAAGAAGGAAGAGGGATAGAGAGCTAGAAACATCAACGAGAGAGAAACATCGACCAGCTGCCTCCTGCACACCCCCTACAGGGGATGTGCCCGCAACCAACGTACATGCCCTTGGCCTGAATCGAACCTGGGACCTTTCAGTCCGCAGACCGATGCTCTATCCACTGAGCCAAACCGGTTTCAGCTCTTTCTCTCTCTCTCTTGCCCTTCCCCTCTCTCTAAAATCAGTAAAACATATCCTCTGGTGAGGGTTTTTAAAAGTACACTAGCCAAGCTCAACAATCCTCCAGGGAAGTTTCTTTCTGATGTTTTTATTGATTTTTAGAGAGAGAAGAGAGGAATGGACAGAAACATCGATGAGAGAGGAACATCATCAATGGTGCATTCTCCCGCCCCCTCGGGGATCGAGCCCACAACCGCCAGGTTTTTGGTGGCTGTTTTTCAGGGCAGTTTTTCAGTAAGCTGGCCCTCTGCCTGCCCAGATGACCAGTTCACACCCTTCCTCTGTCCCCTAAACTCCCACCTCTCCTCCTCCTCCTCCCCACATGTACTCTGAATCCTCTCCCCTTTTGTGGAATTCACACCTTCCGTAACCCCCTCCCCTCCTGCGCCATCCTTTCCATGGAATTATTCCCTCGGCACACGAACGGGTTCTAGATATTCTCATTTAAAGAGAAAAAAACCAAAAGCCTTCCCTTAGAGAATGAAGCGTTTCTCCTGCCTTTTGGGGAGGAACCGTAGCTAGGTTCATCTCTAATCGAGGAGGGAAAGTTTTTGGGTTTTTGGTTTTCTTGTAGAAAAAAATGCCAGCTAACCCACTAGAAGGGATGTGAGAACTAGAAAAAAATCCATTTTGCAGTTAGATCACCGATTTAGGCAAAAATCATCAATGCACCATAGATTGGGCGAGGCAAACAACAAACATTCATTACTCACAGAGATACGTTCTGGAAGCTAGGAGTCCCAGGTCAGGTTCTGGCCGGGTTGTAGAAGACGCCTTCTCGATGGCAGAGAGAGAACCACCCTGCTGTCTCTTCTCATGAGGACCCCTGTCTGATTAGGTTAGGGCCCCACCTGCATGCCTTATTTAACCTTCATTATTTCTAGAAGGGCCCCATTTCCACATACACTCATATTGGGAGTTAGGGCTTCAACATAAATTTTGGGAGCAGCACGATTCAGTGCACAGCAGATGTTTCTGTCTCCCTCTCCCTCTCCCCTCCCTTAACAGCGGTCGGCAAACTCATTCGTCCACAGAGCCAAATATCAGCAGTACCACGACTGACATTTCTTTTGAGAGCCAATTTTTTTTTTAGACTTAAACTTCCTCTAACACCACTTCTTCAAAATAGACTCACCCAGGCCGTGGGTATTTTGTGGAAGAGCCACACTCAAGGGGCCAAAGAGCCGCATGTGGCTCGCAGGTTGCCAAACACGGCACTCGGTGAAATGGTTTTTGTTTGTTTTAAAATATATTTTTATTGACTTCAGAGAGGAAGGGAGAGGGAGGGAGGAGAGATAGAAACATCCATGATGAGAGAGAATTATAGATCAGCTGCCTCCTGCACACCCCCCAGTGGAGATGGAGCCTGCAACCCGGGCATGTGCCCTTGACCAGAATCAAACCTGGGATCCTTTAGTCCACAGGCCGACGCTCTATCCACTGAGCCGAGCCTGCCAGGGCGAGGTGGAAGGTTTTAAAGACAGAGCTGCACCCAGTGCAGAAGGAGCACTGCCTGCTGATCTGGTATTCGCAAAGAGGCGCTCTCCTTTCCAACAGGCAGATGTGCTGTAACTGCTGTCAGCAAATTATGGGTCAGCTATGGCCCTCTGCCGGTTTCTGTGCAGCCTGAGAGCCAAAATGGTTTTTACATTTTTAAATGGTTCAAAGAATGCTATTGAGAGACAGCCCTAGCTGATTTGGCTCAGTGAATAGAGTGTCAACCCCTGGACTGAAGGTCAATTCCAGTCAGGGGCACGTACCTCGGTTGCAGGCTCTGGCCCAGTCGGGGTGCATGCAAGCGGGGGAGAGGGGACCAATTGATGTGTCTCTCTCACATCAATGTTTTTCTCTCTGTCTCTCCCCCTCCCTTTCACTCTCTCTCTCAAAAAAAAAAAATCAATGGAAAATGATCGTTGGGTGAGGATTGTTAGGTGCCTGGTGCATGAAATTCGTGCACTGGGGAGGGGTCCCTCAGCCCCCTCTCACATACTGGGGGCCCTCAAGAGATGTCCTACTGATGGCTTAGGCCTGGTCCCCGTTGGAAACGGTCCTAAGCCACAGCCTGGCCTCCCTTTGCTTGAGGCGATCGGGCTGATCAGGGGAAGGCACCAGCCCCATCACCCCACTGCTGCAGCCACTGCCAGTCACCCCAGCCGCCAAGGTATTTTCATCAACATGGACTCCAGTCTCTTCACCATGAAAAAATGACAACGTTCTTTAAGCATTTTCAAGATGTCTTTCATAGGATAAACATTTCTTTCTTTATCTTTCTTTTTACCCTCACCTGAGGTTAGGTTTCCATTGATATTTTCCCCTTCCCTCCGATCCCAAACTCAGCCCCTTCCCAAGCCTAAAGCCTCTGCCTGTTGGCTGGAGGTTCCCTGACCCAGGTATGTATGCAAATTAACTGCCATCTTTGTTCAGTTAATTTGCATACTCATTCTAATTGGTTGTAGGTATAACGAAGGTAAGGCCAATTTACATGTTTCTCTATTATTAGGTAAGATATATATCTAGATATCTAGATATATAGATATATAGATATATATAGTGACATATGAAAATTGTGTGTATCCAAATTTCAATGTCTATAAATAAAGTGTTGAAACATGTTCATTTACATATTGCCTATGGCTGCTGCTGTCATGCTACAATGACAGAGCCAAGTAGTTGCAACACAGATAGAATGATCTGCAAAGCTAAAAGTATTTACTTCTGGCCCTTTACGGAAGTTTGCCAACCCTGCTTTCTACCTAACTCCCAGGGACAAGAGACCCCGGGTTTAGAGGAGTGAGGTGAGGGACACTCTGAGGGAACCTTCAGACTCAGCTGTTCCTGTGGAACATTCTAAAACACAATGGGCCAGGTCACTTTACAAAGTTGTCATTTAAAAAAAAAATAAAAAAGGCAGAATGGGAATGACTCTGCTCTATTGAAAGACAACCAAGGGACATCACCACCAAATGCAACCTGTCAACCTTGGTTAGATATTTTTGAGAGAAAAACCCAGCTGTCATTGTGTGTGTTAGTCAGTGTGGGGTTTTTTCTCTCCCTCCTAAACTTTCAGCTCCTGTAGGCAGGGATTTTGTCGCTTCATCTGCCCGCACTTTGCAAGCACCTGGCACCTCGGAGGTGCTTGAGAGGTGCTGCTTGAAACAGGAGTGAAAGAAGGAATAAACGTTGCTTGGGGGAGAGGGTTGGCTAACCAGAGGCGGCTCTGAGGATAAATAGGAAATTGACCACAGGTGAGATCTGTGGTAGAGATCCTTCCCCTCCCCCTCTGCCTCCGTGGCTCTGGGGCCAGGGATGGCACGCCCTCTGGGATCCCAGACAGCAGAACACCAGCAGGTGGAGGCTCAGGCCGGCGGGATTCCAGCTCAGGAGCAGGAAGAACTGCAGTCATTAGAACCGCTGAGCAGCAGAATGGCTGGTCTCAGGGGGTGAGCAAGCAGAGAGCCACAAGGACTGACCTCATTCGTGGGCCTCCATGGTGATGTACATCACAAGCCCCACACCAACCCTTTCCCAGAGGTTCCCCCACTTTCTGCCCCCCCCCTTTAAAAATATATTATATTGATTTTTTACAGAGAGGAAGAGAGATAGGGAGCTAGAAACATGGATGAGAGAGAAACATCGATCAACTGCCTCCTGCACACCCCCTAGTGGGGATGTGCCCGCAACCAAGGTACATGCCCTTGACCGGAATCGAACCTGGGACCCTTCAGTCTGCAGGCCAACGCTCTATCCACTGAGCCAAACCGGTTAGGCCCACCCCACTCCACCACCACCACCACCCCCTTTTTTTTCTCTCCTAGGCTCAGTCTTTTAGGCCAGTACTATTTTCTCTGAACCTGGAGCATTTCTTGTCTGCACCACGAGGGGGTCTTTGTCAACCTCTTCCTGTTATGGGCAGGCAAGACTTCGCCTGCGGAAGAGGCAGGGCCTCTGACGGTGTGACCGTGAGCAGATGTCTGCCCGTCTCTGGGCCTCTGACCCCTGATCTGTGTAAGGACGGAGCAGGACAAGATGCCCCGGGAGGCCTGTTTAACCTCTGGTTCTGCTTGGAGTCCAGTTCTCTTGCCCTCGGTCAGACTGGGGACGCCTGGAGGACAGGTTGGTGCAGGCTGAGTTCCCCCTCCCTTTCCCCCCCACAGCCGGGGCCCCTAATGACAGACCTGGCTCATTTACCACAGCCCAGGAGCCTGGGGACGGAGGTGAAGGTGGAAGAGGATCAGTGATGCTCTGACATCTTTCTTGTCAAAGGCCGTGTGATCTAAATTTAGACCCCACAAGTTGCTAACGTCGTTATCGTAGGCAAGCGACTTAACAACTCTAGGCTTTAGCTTCCACATCAGTAAAAGCAGAACAGTAACATTTGTCTCCCAGAATGAGGAGGAAAGGAAATGTTGGCCTTGAAAGTACCTTGTGCATAGCAGGCGTACAAAAAAATGGTCAGGAGCCAGGAGGGAGGTCTGATCAGGAGTTTTAGTTCATTTTTTTTCTTCTTCTTATTTGTTGTTGTTGATGATGATCCTCACCCGAGGATATTTTTCCATTCACTTTGAGGGGGAGTGGAAGAGAGAGGGGGAAAATAGAGAGAAACATCGATGTAGAAGAAACACATGAATTGGTTGCCTCCTGCACGGGCCCTGGTCAGGGCTCGGGCCGGGAAGAAGTCTGCAGCTAAGATACGTGCCCTTGACCGGAATCAAACCGGGGACCCTTTGGTTCTAGGCCGATGCTCTATCCACTGAGCCAAACTGGCTAGGGCTGATCAGGAGTTTTAGATTCTTTCCCATCATCACTCCATACCCTAGTTCCTTCATACTCATAAGCTGAGTGATGCGGGGAGAAATAATAAAGTACATTATGGATACATCGAAAGCAGACCTGGCACTCAATAAATATTTGTCAAGTGAAAGATTCATTCTACAACCACTCTCTTCTTTGAGCCTTGAAGAAAACTGGTAAGGGGCAAGGTAAAGGCTGTTACTCTGTTTAAAAGGCAAAGACAATGCAGCTCCGAGAGGGAAAGCGATTTGCCTTCAGTAACATACCCTGTTTCCCCGAAAATAAGACAGTGTCTTATATTAATTTTTGCTCCCAAAGATGCGCTAGGTCTTATTTTCAGGGGATGTATTATGTTTCCATGAAGAAGAATATGGTACACACTTATTGTTAAATGAAAATAAAGGAAATTTATTACCTGTATACCGTATGGTAGTACAGTAGTTGTCAACACAAACCAGACAAACTGAATCCTACAGTATCAAGAATTTACTTATTTATTCAATGACAATCATGTCATCATCTTCTGGAACATCATCATAACAATCCAGTTCCTGAATTTCCTGGTGAATTTCTTGTGACTCCATTTCTTTCAGAATCAGTGGACCAAATCTCTCATGTTTAGCAATAGCACTGTCTTTCAATGAGTACTTCTTGTCAAGGTAGCCTGCTCGCAGTGCATTTGCAATGCACCTGTCAGTGATTTTTCTCCCATGAATTCTTCACCCAAGTCACAACTTGTTGCAGTCTAGGTTTCACAGAGTTTCCACGCTGATTTCTCTCCATTCACACAGCAGTGACGTCAGGACTCCGCGTCACGTCACTGGTTGCTAGACGCCAGTGGGGGCGGCCCTAGTGACCAGTTTCTGGTAAATTAATTTTCATTATGAGACAGAGCCTGGGGGCCTTATTTTCCGGGGGGGGGGGGGGGATGCCTTATATTTCACTCAGAAGGAAACCTGTAAGTAGGTCTTATTTTTTGGAGGATGTCTTATTTTCAGGGAGACACGGTAGCAGAGCTGGGCTTGGGACCTAGTTCCTTCTGCTGGCAGAGCCCACCATTAAGATCCCCTCCCAGGAGGCCACTTGCTGGGCTCTGCCTACCCTCACCCTCGCGTGAGGGCGACCCAGCGGGTGGCACTTGGACAAGCACAAGGTAGGTCAGGTCGGCCCCTCTCAGGCCATTCCCAGGGCCCGGCTCTGCTCCTGATGACTCAGGGGCCCTGTGGTCACCGTGTTCCTCGGCAGAGCCGGCTCCGCCTTGGCCCGGCTGCCGTTGTCTCCGCAGGCCGTGGCGCCAGGGCCGGCGTCTCCTCAGAGCGGGACAGCGGGGAGGCTGCCCGAGTGCTGGGCTCACCGGGCCCCGGGGCTGCCCCTGGGCGGCTGACAGGTCACCCCGGCAGGTCAGGGGTGGGCCGTCCCTCAAGGCGTGGGTGCTCCCACCCTTTGGGTGCTCCCACCACGCTTCTGCTTGGGAGGCTCTTATCCGGAGGTCAGGGAGAAGGCTTCCAGTGGGAACTCGGCCAGGCCGGGAGAACCGTGAGAAAGCCAGCGGGGTCAGCTCCCGGCCTCCCTTTGCCAGGGGTGTTGACGCTTCCCCACACGATGTCTGGGAGCCGTGGGAAGCCCGGGGGGACACGGGGACCAGCGGGAGAAGAACTGAGTGCTACCGCAGTTCGCTCTGGACGGGCCTAGGAGTCATCTTCCCTCCGGCAAGACGGGGCATTACAGAGGTGCTGGGCATCCGTGCGGGGCGGAGGGTCGTCCCCGGGGGTGGAGGACTGCCGTGGGGGTGGAGGACTGCCGGGGGGGTGAGGGCTGGAGTATTAAAGCGGGGTGCAGAGTATGACGGGTGCTGGCTTCTCTCAAGGCCCGGGGTGGAAAAGGCGGAGCGCACGTTTGGAGTTGGCCGGAGTTGCACAGAGGAGGGAGTTCACAGCAGGGGCTGGAGTCCGGCCAGGGGACTGGACTGTGCGCAGTGGGGGCTACGGAATGCGCCGAGGGCCTGGTTACATCATAGGGAGCTGCATTATCGAGGAGGATCTAGAGAGCTTCAGAGGAGGCTGGGGTGTTGTGGAGGTTAAAGTCTTTGTGGGGGGGGGGGCGGTGAAACCGGTTTGGCTCAGTGGATAGAGCGTCGGCCTGCCTGAAGGGTCCCAGGTTCAATTCCGGTCAAGGGCATCTATGTCCCCAGTGGGGGGCGGAGAGAGGGTGCAGGAGGCAGCTGATTGATGATTCTCTCTCATGGATGTTTCTAATTCTCTATCCCTCTCTCTTCCTCTCTGTAAAAAATCAATAATAATTGCCAAAACTGGTTTGGCTCAGTGGATAGAGCGTCGGTCTGCTGACTGAAGGGTCCCAGGTTCGATTCCGGTCAAGGGCATGTTCCTCCGTTGCGGTCACATCCCCAGTGGGGGGTGTGCAAGAGGCAGCTGGTCGATGTTTCTCTCTCATCGATGTTTCTGACTCTCCTTTCCTCTCTGTAAAAAATCAATAAAATATATATTTTTAAAAAATCAATAATAATAATAAATCTTCTGGGGGGACCTGGATTACTTCAGAGGGGGCTGGAGTCTTTTACAGGGCGGGCTATGACATTCCAGAGCTGGTTGCTGGGTTGGGGTGTGGCCTTGAGGCACCCAGAGAGCCCCCTTGAACCCCGAGTCTTCAGCCCAAGGATTCTGGGGTGGGGGTGGGGGTGGGGATGTCGGGGATCCAGTCTCCTGCTCTCTCCTGCCCCCGGGGCAGGCCGTCACCCTCCAGGAAGGCCATCAGCAGTCCCTGTGCGTGGGCTACGAGGCGGTGCGGAGACCATGGCCTTGGGGGCCCATGACTCCTGCTGCCACCAGGAGAGGCCGGCCCTGCTGGCACGTCCTGCCTGCGTTCCGGGGCTCCTGGGTAAGGGCCCGGTCACCCCGGCATCCCCCTCGTCCGGGCAGGACCCCCCTTCCTTTCTCAGCAGCCCTCTCCCACGAGTGGACGCCCAGCCGAAGCAGGGAGCCAGCTAGCACAGAGCCCTGGGCCTCCGGGGGTCTCTCTGCAGCCTGGCTGCAGCCCCTCCTGCTTTTTGCTGAGTGTGGGGGCCCTGTTGGGGAGGGGGGGGCCTACTCCGCCTCAGGGGGTCCCGGTAACCGCTGCAGGCCCTCGGGGGCCGGGGGCTCAGTGCCGGAGAGGGAGGGAGGGTGGCAGGAGGTGGTGGGCGGAAGAGCATGTGCCAACATGCGGGTACAATCCCTGTTTGCTCCACCGTGCAGGGCTTCAGCGACCTAAGGGGCTGTCACTGCAACCAGCACCGCCGCATGCACCACGCCAGCTTCCCCCGTGGCTGCCCGCGTGACACGCTCCATTTCCAGAAGGCGAGTGACCCCGGCAGCTGGCTCTCCAATGGGACAGAGCCCCCGGCACCCTCCCTGCCAGAGCATGAACACTGCTGCCTCCGGTGTGCACACCCTCCAGCACAGCCTGCGCAACGAGGCGGCACGGGGTGCGGCTCCTCACGCAGGGTCAGGTCTGGGGCCTGGGCCTCCCCCCTCCGATTGGGCGGCGTCTCTGTCTCCATTGGACTGGAGACTGTCGCTTCCCCGTGCTCCCGCAGCGGACTGAGGCTCCGGGGAATGGAGAGGCCCGGGGGCCTTCTCAGTGTGAGTGGAGGGAGCACAAACGTTGCCTCTGAGACAGCGAGGCCAGCCTGCCCTCGCCTGGAGGCCCCACGGGAGGAGGGGAGGAGGGAGGGGAGGAGGGAGCATCCTTTATTGAGCACTTGCTGTGTACAGGCCCTACTGTAGACCTTCTACATGTATTATCTCCCTGTGAGGTAGAGTCACTCTTCCTGTGATGGGGGAGGGAAACCGGCCAGAGAGCTCCAGACGTGCCCAAGTTCACACAGCCAGTGAACGAGTGAAAAAGCCGGTTTGGCTCAGGTTCCATTCCCCTCAAGGGCATGTGCATCGGTTGCGGGCACATCCCCATTGGAGGGGGGGGTGCGGGAGGCAGCTGGTCGATGTTTCTCTCTCATCGATGTTTCTAGCTCTATCCCTCTCCCTTTCTCTCTGTAAGAAAAATCAATAAAATATATATCAAATTCAAATATGGCAGTTAACTGATTTAGTCAATAAATATTTTATTGATTTAATCAGTTAACTGCCACGATATTTGAATTTGATTTAAAAAGGCTCGCCGCTTGCGTCTATAGAGGCTTATGGCGTGCAAATGGTTAAAAAAAGAAAAGAAGGGAGAGGTGGGACCCAGGTGGTCAAGGTCACAGGTGTTCATCGTTTCCCTCATTCAAGTTCATTAACTTCCACACAGCTCCCGCCACACCTTGGGTCTGGCCCCCAACAACCCGATGCACCAGGCGCTGTCAGCCCCGAGGCCTGCGGGGACCCTGGGAGCCAATCCCTCCTGCTGGACAGCTGGCCGGCGCCTCCGCCCCAGGCCCACCCCCACCCTCACGTCCCTGACCAGCAGCAGAAGCCGATGGGGGAACTGGCCAGCCACCCTGTCCGCAGCCCTAAGCCACTGAAAGGAAACATTCTCTACTGTCGCAAGAATGGCTTCAGTGAGACTGAAGAAGGGACTTACTGGCAGAGAGGGGGAACGAGCCTGGGGTTCCTCGCCGAGTCAGGAAGTGACACAGGTTCCCTGTGGGTAGCCCGCAGGCCGAGCCCTGGGAAAGGAGTCACCCAGAGCGAGGCCGGCCGACCGCGGTTCCCACAGTGCTGCACAGGGAGCCATTGTCCGGGAGGAGACAAGTCCCGTCCCAGGTCAGCGGCTGAGTGCAAAGGTCACTTGGAGATGAGAGAGTACAACTGGAGGTCCTCAGAGAAGGCACCGTGTGGTCACACGGGAGTGTTCCTGGTGGGGGTGGGGTGCGAAGAGAGTGAAGATGTCCAAGGGAAGGGGAGGGAAGGGGAGGGGAGGACACCATGCTAAGCACCTTGCATGTATTACCTCGTTTCATCCCTTCATTCGGCAGCCATGTATCGAGTGCGCCAAGCTCTGCGTTAGGACTGCAGACACAGCTGTGAGCACGTCAGACCCAGTCCCTCCCCCACGGAGCTCAGAAGGGGGAGACCGCAGATGTGCCGGGATGCCTGCTGTGAAGAGACAGGGGACAGGGCCTGTGGCCACTGGGATCGAGTTGCTTTTCTTTTAGGAGAGCGGTGCCTCTGCAGCAGGGACAGTTCTCGGGACCCGGAGGAGGTGAGGGCGCGGCCAGTGCCAAGACCCTCGGCGGCCAGCGTGTGCCCCGCGGGCTCTAGGAACGGCAAGGCCGCCTCCAAGGCTGCAGGAGGGAGAGCGAGGGGGGATGAGCCGAGAGCGTGGGGAGGGGTGCCCGCCGTCTGCTGGGTGGTGTCAGCACAGTGAGGACACCCGGTTTGGTGATAAACGCGATGGGAAACCACTGGAGGGTCTGAAGCGGGAACAGCAATATGATTGGTGCTTTGAAATAGTTTGTAAACAGATAATATATTCATATGGCTCAGAAAGAAAAAATATATGGCTCCGCGGAGTCTTGCTCCCATCTGTCCCTCATCTCCTCATCCCGCCTCTTCTACCAACCACACGTGCCTGCCCGTTTCTTGGTTGTCGTTCTAAGATTTCTTTATGCAAACACGGGCATATATATTCAGTTAATATTTACATAGCACTGACTATGTCTCGGGCCTTAGTCTACATTTCTAAGTTACTTACAAGATTAACTCATTTCATCCTTGTAACCTCCACTCCACGGGGTAAGTCCCATGATCCCCGTTTTAGGGGTGAGGAAACCGGGGCGCCGAGAAGCTTAATAGCTTGCCCAAGATTGCACAGCTTCCCCGTGGCTGCCTGCGTTTCCCGGAGCTGCCACAGCAAATGGCCGCAGCCTGGGTGGTTTCCAGCAACGGGAATGTATGATCTCCCAGTTCTGGAGAAGCCCGAAATGGAGGCCTGGTTCCTTTAAGAGGTTCTTGGGAGAATCTGGTCCGTGCCTCTGTCCTGGAATCAGGTGGTGGCCGGCAACCCTTGGCAATCCTCGGCTTGTAGATGCCACATTCCACCCTCTGCCCTCTGTCTTCCAATGACATTCCCACTGTGTGTCTGGCTCTGTGACCAAGTGTCCCTCTTCTTGTAAGGACACTCGTCGTGTTGGGCTTAGGGTATGAGCTCATCTATACGGACTCCCTCTCCCAAGGCCCTGTTTCCAAATGAGGTCGCATCCGCAGGTCCAGGTAGACATGAATCTTGATGGGACACTGTCCAACCCAGTACAGTATCAGAATGTGTGCTAATATTTGAACTCAGGCAACCTGGGTCTGAGTTTGTGCTCTTGTTGTTGTTGTTGTTGTTGTTAATCCTCACCTAAGGATATTTTTCCCATTGATTTTTTAAAAAAAAATTTTTAATATACTTTATTGATTTTCCACAGAGAGGAAGGAAGAGGGACAGAGAGCTAGAAATGTCGATGAGACAGAAACATCGACCAGCTGCCTCCTACACACCCCCCACCGGGGATGTGCCCGAAACCACTGTACATGCCCTTGACCGGAATCGAACCCGGGACCTTTCAGTCTGCAGACCGACGCTCTACCACTGAGCCAAACCGGTTTCGGCTTCCCATTGATTTTTAGAGAGAGTGGAAGGAAAGAGAGGGGGAGAGAAAGAGAAACATCAACGTGAGAGAGTCACATAGATGGATTGGTTGCCTCCTGCATATGCCTTGACAGGGCCTGGGATTGATTGAACCTGCAACCCTTCGGATTGCAGGCTGGTGCTCTAACCACTGAGCACACCAGCCAGGGCTGATTTGTGCTCTGAATCACTGGTTATGTTGCCATCAGTAAGATTATGAATATATTATGAATATGTGTATAATTTCCTCTTTCTGACAAAAGGTGAAATATCATATGCTGCTCTGCACCTTGCTTTTTAAATTTAATATTTACAGAACTTTTCCAATCAAGACACACAGACCTCTCCCATTCTTTTTCACGGTTGCATAGTATTCCACTCAATGGCCAGACTGAGCTCTGTCTAACCCAATCCCTTACTAATGGACAGTTGAGTTGTTTCCAGTCTTTTGCTATTGCAAACAGTGCTACAGAGAACAACTTCCTATAAACCTCATTCCTCACTTGTGCAAGAATATATGAAGGATAGGGTGGGAGTGGCCAGGGAGAGGTCAATGGGGGAAAAGGAGACATATGTAATGCTTTAAACAATAAAGAATTTAAATTTTTAAAAAAAGAATATATGAATGACAAATTCCCAGAAGGAGAATATCCGGATGCTTTTACAATTTTGATAGATTTTGCCCAAATGCTCTTTTTGGGGACTTAATATCAATTTATATTCACCTACATGAGAGTAGTGTGAGAATACTGTTTCCTTACAGAAATTCCCACAGAACCTGGCTGGCATGGCTCAGTGGTTGAGCATCAACCTGTGAACCAAGAGGTCAGGGTTCGATTCCCAGTTGGGGCACGGGCCTGGGTTGTGGGTTCCCTCCCCATGTGGGGTGTGATCATGGGGCAGTCAATCAATGATTCTCTCTCATCATGGATGTTTCTATCTCTCTCTCCCTCTCTGAAATAAATAAAAATTATAAAGAAACGCCCACAGAGTGTATTATTAAACTTCTGGATTTGTTGCCAGGCTGGTAAGGAATAGTATCCCAGAGTGGTTTCCTGACTTTCATTTCTTTCCAGTAACTTTGAGCTCCTTTTCACTGTGCTTATAGCAGACTTTTGTGCCTCCTCTTCTGGGGACAGTTCAGACCCTGTGCCTACTCCCATTAGATTGTTATTCCTTGTAATGAATTTCCAAGTCTTTTTAATGATTTTTATAGGTGACCCTTCATCTGTGATCTGAGTTGCCAATATTTTCCTCTAGTTTGTCATTTGTCTTGTGACTTGGATTCCCCCCCTCCCCCCGAGTGTTTACCCATGCAAAAGTTTTTGATTTGTATAAATTGACTTTATCAGTCTTTTAACATGGCTCTTTGGCTTTTGTGGCATGGTTAGACTTCTCCCACGAAGAATGACAGCTTCTCCCTTTTTTTCCTGTTGCTTATTGCTTTTCTGATTTTATTTTGATTTCTTTAACCATGTACGTCTTTGAGCCCTTTGGAGCTTGTCGTGGGACGCAATGTGAAGTCCAGGTCTAATCCCCCACCCCGGTGCTACCTCGCTGTCCTAGCACGGAATTAGAGCTGTTCTCCACTTGGTCCAATCCATCAAATACTAAATCTCTGAACAACTGGGTCTACCTCCGGAATTCTACCCCAGGCCATTGGTCTCTGTCTCTTCCTGCACCCAAATCGAGTTGTTCTAATTATTGAGGCTTTAAGGATGATTATCTACAGTAGTAAGGTTATTAGTATTGCCTTTTCTTTTTTTCACTTTCCTTGTAGTCCTCTCTCTCTCTCTCTCTCTCTCTCTCTCTCTCTCTCCCTCTCTTTCTCCTGAGAACCCCAAGAGGCCTCATGGGATTTACACTACTGTAGGGGAACAGACAAACAAATAATTGCGTCACTTGGTAGTGTCAAGAAAAAAATGAAGATAAAGCAGAGAAAAGGCCAGAAGGCAGGAGTGGGATTTAGATGGGCGGCCAGGGAAGGCCTCTGAATGAGGGGAGGGAGGGAGGCCACATGGCTGCGTGGAGGAAGACACCCCAGCAGCACAAGGGCACACGCAGAGGCCGGAGGCAGGAGCATGCGTGGCATGTGGAAAACCAGCAAGGCAGCGGTGTCGCTGGGGTGGCTCGCTTGGCGGGGAGAGTGGGAGGCGAGGAGTGGATCGTGCAGGCCTCGCGGGTCACGGCAAGGACACGGGCTCTTCCCTCGAGACGGGGAGCCGTGGGAGGGGCTGAGCAGAAGAGAGGCATGCTCCGGGCTCTGTCTGAACAAGATGACTCGGGCTGCAGTGTGGAGAGCAGGCTGTGCGGGTGAGGGCCGAGGCAGGGGGGGGAGGACTCAGGATTTGGTGAATGAATTGGAACTTGGTTTCCTGGTTCGTCCCTCCCTGCTCGCTGTGACTTTGCGAGGACAGGACTGAGCTTGTCCGGCGATCTGCGCACAGAGGAGGCCTGGGCGAACATCAGTGGGAGGAAAAGGGGGGAGGACGTACAGGAAGAGGCAGGAGAGGCAGAGTGCCCCGGGGGGGGGGGGGTGGCTCTGCAAAGGCCACGGCTAGCAGAAGCGACAGACGTGATGAGAGAGAGGCGGAGGTGGAGAGGGGCTGAAGCTGGGGACACCGGGCCCCCCCACCCTACCCAGGACTGGTGACCCCCATCAGGGTGGAGGCTCTGTGCAGTTTCCGGGGGAGCCCCGCCCCCACAGGGACCCTGGAGGGGACCTCATTCCTCAGGGGGAGGGTTCAGGGGGAGGCGGCCGAGGGAGCGGCTTTCCTGGAATCTGGCACAGGGCCCCGGGGAGGGGTCTGCGCCCCGTCACGGGTGACAAATTGAAGTCCCAGGAAGGGAAGGAACCTAGCCAAGGTCGTGCGGCAAAAGCGTGGCCGGGCTCTCGGGAGCCTGGCGTCCGTAAGACAGCTCCTTGACCCAGTTTTGGTCTGGGTCCCTCTGCAGTTTCGGGGAATGACCAACAGCAAAAGGAAGGGATGGCTTCTGGCGTTCAGCCAGCCCTTAGCTGCTGCCCAGGTACAGCTGCTGAGGCCCCCGTGGGGTGGGGCCCGGATGTGAGGAGCCACAGGACCCTTCGGGACCTTCGGGCAGAACGGGCCTGGAGCAGGGCAGGTGGAAAGGGGCACCAAGCTGAGGGGCAGAGGAAAGAGTTCTTTTGTGTGGGGGTTGTTGTTTTTTTAATATATATTTTCCACAGAGAGGAAGGGAGAGAGATAGAGAGCTAGAAACGTCAATGAGAGAGAAACATCAACCAGCTGCCTCCTGCACACCCCCTACCGGGGATGTGCTTGCAACCAATGTACATGCCCTTGACCGGAATCGAACCTGGGACCTTTCAGTCCGCAGACTGACGCTCTATCCACTGAGCCAAATATATTTTATTTCAGAGAGGAAGGGAGAAGGAGAGAGAAATAAAAACATCAATGATAAGAGAGAATCATTGATCAGCTGCCTCTTGCACGCCCCCTATTGGAGCCTGCAACCCAGGCATGTGCCCTTGATCAGAATTGAGCCCAGGACCCTTCAGTGCACAGGCCCACGCTCTATCCACTGAGCCAAACCGGCTGGGGCCAGAGGTTGGGTTTTGAAGTTCAGCCTACCTTTGCACTAACCCACTGTGTGACCTCAGGCAAAGAGCGTCCATCCAGAAACCTCAGTGTGTGCATCTGTAAAACGGGAATAGTGTCTCGCACCTTACAGGGCCGGCCTGGGGGTTGAATGAGGCAGTAAGAATCCAGTGCGTCCTCCCTGGCCTCCCCCAGCCCAGACCAGGTTGCTGGTGTCTCTGTCCCCAGAGGCGATTGGCTGCTCCGAGGTGAAGATGTGGATGAGCTATGACGGTGTCTCAGGTGCCAGGCCTACAGGTGGCTCCCGGCCGAGAGAGATCTGGCCAGGCTGCTGCCGTGGGGCTCGGTCAGGGCAGGTGAGTCTGCACGAGCCCCCGGGACAGGGAATGGGCCCTGGCTCTGCGCCAGGACCTCAAAGTGCTCCCTCCCTCCCTCTGGGCCTCAGGTCCAGGGGATCTCCTGAGCGTGGGTTGGGGAGATCCTTCTAAAGGGCAGATGGAGCCGAAACCGGTTTGGCTCAGTGGATAGAGCGTCAGCCTGCAGACTGAAAGGTCCCAGGTTCGATTCCGGTCAAGGGCATGTACTTTGGTTGCAGGCACATCCCCAGTGGGGAGTGTGCAGGAGGCAGCTGGTCGATGTTTCCCTCTCATTGACTCTTCTAACTATCTATCCCTCTCAAGTCCTCTCTGTGTAAAATCAATAAAATATATTTTTTAAAATAATAAATAAAAATAAATAAATAAAGGGCAGATGGAGCCCTAACCGGTTTGGCTCAGTGGATAGAGCGTCAGCCTGCAGAATGAAAGGTCCCAGGTTTGATTCCAGTCAAGGGCATGTGCCTTGGTTGCGGGCACATACCCAGCAGGGGGACATGCAAGAGGCAGCTGATCGATGTTTCTCTCTCACCTCATCGATGTATCCAGCTCTCTACCCCTCTCCTTTCCTCTCTGTAAAAAAATCAATAAAATAATTTTTTTTAAAAAATAAGAAGATAAAGGGCAGATGGAATAGGCTCTTTCAAAGGCAGCAAGTTCCCTGCCGCTGCGGTAGGTAAGCACAGAGCAGGGATTTGATCACTCACGTATTTGATAAACCCCTGTTGAGAACGTATCTCGGGCCAGGCGCTGTGCCCGTCACTGGGGGACACGGTGGTAAGGCATCCTCACTGTCCCATAACATGCATTCTGATCAGGGTGAGGGGCACTAACTAGTGGTGAGAAAGTGTGAACTTGGTATAGGAAGCGCTGGGAGGAAGTGATTTCTGAACTGAGACCTGAAGGACCAGTATGAGTTCAGTAGGGAAGAGAAGGGTGTTTAGGTCTGAGAGGGCAGCAGGTACGAAAGCCCCGGGCACAAAATCGCCCTGCATCCTCACGTCGTTGAAAGGTCAGCATGGGCAGAGGGGAGGAAGCAAGAAGAGCAGCGGTCGAGCTGGGCAGGTGAGGAAGGCGAGAGTCACAAGTCCTCACCCGAACAGGGACCCATCTTAAGGGTCAGGATCAGCTCTGTCCCGTCGTGGTCCAAGATGAGTTTGGCTCAGTGGACAGAGCACCACCTGCGGACCACAGGGTCCTGGGTTTGATTCCGGCCAGGGGCACCTACCGTGGTCGCAGGCTTCTCCCTGACCTGGGCCCTGGTTGGGATCTGTGCAGGGGACAACCAATCGATGTGTTTCTCTCACATCGGTGTTTCTGTCTTTCCCTCTCTCTCACTCTCTGAAAGATCAGTGGGAAAAATAGCCTCAGTGAAGATTAACCAAAAGAGAGAGAGAGAGAGAGAGAGAGAGAGAGAGAGAGAGAGAGGAGGAGTCAGTCAGGTGCAGGAGGGTGGGGCAGGAAGGGAACGGTCTGTGTAAACCTGGGGGAGAGGAAAGCCGGCTGGCAGCAGCTCTGACCAGAGCCTGGCAGGGAGAGAGGGGAGGGGTTGGCTGACTAGCGACCCTGTGAGTCCTGCTGAGCAGCCTGAAGGCCATGGGGACACAGAGGGGCTTTGTGCAGGGGAGTGACCCCACCTCGGGAGGAACATCAAGGAACAGAACGGTTGCGGGGACACCCTTTAGTAAGCCTTGGCAGGCCCTACGCCCCTCCAGAACCTCTGGACGCCCAGCCATCTCAGACACAACCTCATTGGCGCCATCTCAGGGAGGATGAGGAAGCTCAATGGTCGGAGGAACCTCAGAGAAGGGGAACCGGGAGGCGGGGTCTGCTCTCAGCTCATCACTGACTCCGTTACCCGGGGAGGACTCTGTTCCCAGGGCCTGGGGGCTGGCAGGATGGGGAAGTGAGGCGAAGTGAAACTGCTCCAGGCCACACAGCAAACCGGGGGCACGGGAGAGAGAAGCCACGGTCTCCTGAGCACCCAGGGTGTGCCAGCCCAGCACCGGGCAAGCCGCTCTCTGCCTCGATTTCTTTTTTTTTATATCCCAGCTTTATTTTATTCCATATACAATTACATAGAAGGCCTTGTTGGTATTGTCACAATAGCATTTACGGCAATCATTTCCTTTTCAGTGTCGTTGATCTGTGTCTCTGCCTCGATTTCCTCCTCTGGAAACCGGCCCTGCACCCGGCCGTGCCTTGCTCCTGCTGGACTGAGGCGCCACTTTGGTGGCGGGTGAGGAGACCGAGGTCCGGAGGCGCGACTCCGGCTCAGGGTCTCCCAGCGCCAGGCCTAGGCACCGGCCCCGCCCGCTCCGGCCGGGGCTCGGGGCGTGGGGAGGAGGTGGAGCGTGTCCGGGAGGGCGAGGGGCGGGCGGGGCTGTGTCCGTGGGACTTTCCTCGCTGAGGTCAGCGGCC
The DNA here is from genome assembly GCA_963924515.1 of Vespertilio murinus. Classification (NCBI taxonomy): domain Eukaryota; kingdom Metazoa; phylum Chordata; class Mammalia; order Chiroptera; family Vespertilionidae; genus Vespertilio; species Vespertilio murinus. The sequence goes on from OZ004706.1 coordinate 15,990,458, forward strand.
CGAGACAGCCGCGCCCCAGTGAGCGCCCGGGCTGGGGCACACTTCCCCTCTGGGGTCCCCTCTCCCGGCGGCGGAGCGGGGTGAGCCTCGCCGCGCCCCGGCCCCACTCCGGCACGTGCCCCGGACGCCCGCCGCGTTCCCCTTCCGCCCCCACCGCGTCTACGGGACCCAGGGAACTAGCGCCGCCCCCGCGTCCGCCAATCACAGAGCAGGAGCTGGCTCCGGACACGCCTCCCTCCGTGACGTCACGCGGCTGGCCCCGGAAGCCCCGCCCAGTGGCCTTGTATGGGAAAGGCCAAAGCGGGAACGGGGTTGGGGGGCGGAGGGGGAGCTCTTGACGGGTGGAAATGTCCCGACACATATCATTACTGACCCGAGAAATGCATGCAGGGTGAGTAGATTCCTAACCTTAAATGTCTGTGATGACTCAGTCACGCCCCATCCATACCTGTCCATGCGCTTATCCAAAGTTATTAGGCGCCTTCTGTGTGCCAGGCGCGAACACTGAGTGAGGCTAGTGAGGAAGTCTCCCAGTAGCAAATGCTGGCATCAATCATGCTTCTATATAAAATCGATCATGCCGAGGCCGGTTTGGCTCAGTGGTAGAGCGTCGGTCTGCGGACTGAAAGGTCCCGGGTTCGATTCCGGTCAAGGGCCTGTACCTTGGCTGCGGGCACATCCCCGGTGGGGGGTGTGCAGGAGGCAGCTGGTCGATGTTTCTCTCTCATCGACGTTTCTAGCTCTCTATCTCTCTCCCTTCCTCTCTGTAAAATTTCAATAAAAAATATTTTTTTAAAAAATTAAAAAAATAAAATAAAATCGTATCAATTCTGGGAACCTAAGGAACAGGCTGCTGGAATAACCGAGCGTCTAATTAATTTATGTATGTATATACTTATTTACTTATTTTTATTTTTATTTTAAATATATATTTTATTGATATTTTACAGAGAGGAAGGAGAGAGATAGAGAGCTAGAAACGTCGATGAGAGAGAAACATCGACCAGCTGCCTCTTGCACACCCCCTACCGGGGATGTGCCCGCAACTAATGTACATGCCTCTGACCGGAATCGAACCTGGGACCCCTCAGTCCGCAGACCGATGCTCCACCACTGAGCCAAGCCAGTTTTGGCTATTTACTTATTTTTAATTGATTTGAGGGAGAGAGAGAGAGACATGGATTTGTTGCTCCATTCATTAGTTCATTCTTGTATGTGCCCTGATGGGGACCGAACCCCCAATCTTGGGGTATCAAGAGGACACTCTAACCAGCCGCACTACCAGTCCAGGACACAGGGTGTGTATTTAGATTGGGGCTCAGGTCTCCGGGGAAGTTACATTCGAGCTGACTCCTAAAACAGAGGTGTGCTCGCGGCAGAGGAATGAGCTTGTGGAAAGGCCTGAGATTTGCAGGCACTTGGAGGGCTCTGGGAAGGGAAAAGAGGCCAGGTGGTGTGGCTGGGGAGGAGTCGGGAGAGGGGGAGCGAGGTGAAATGGACTCTGGAGGCTGGAGCGGATTATTCAAGACCTTGAAGGCCGGAGTAAGCAAGTACGTTTTTATTCTAAGTGTAACGGGCAGCCAGTGGGGGAGTGTAGGTAGGTAGGGGAGTGCTTTAAGCAGGGTGGGAGGGTCACTGGATCTATTTTGGTTTAAGATCTGCCTTGGCTTTCTGCGGAGAATTATGAGAGAGGGCCCAGGGGGCAGGAGTAGACATAGGAAGACCATTAAGAGGACCTTGTAGGTGCCCTCCAGCCTGAGGGTAGCAATCTGGATGAAGAAATGAGATGAGAAGAGGGGGCTGTGTGGGCAGACAGTCAGGCACAGACTAAAAATAATAATAATTAGAAAATGGAATCTACTGGCTGGCTCGTTACTGGATTGAAAGTGGGAGTTGGGTGAGGCAGAGGGAGATTAAATTAAGTTATTCCTTTATTGAACAATTATTTATAGAGCCCCTCTGGCCAGACACTGCTAGAGAGACTATCTGGGTTCAAATCCTGGCCATCAATTGCTAGCTGTTTGCCTTAGGGCAGTTTTCCCAAAGTGTGGTACGCGTACCCCCAGGGGCACGGGAAGAGTTTGGTGGGGGTACGCATTGCACCGGAGTTTGGTGGGGATGTGCACTGCACCGGGCTTAGCTGCACCTAATTCTATGTTCTCATGAGTCAAGTCAAGACAATCTTGTGAGGCGTGAGATGGTCTGGTGCGCAAATAAATGTTATTTATAATATAACTTTTATTTATATTTTATTATGAGTAATTTTATTTTTTGTTTATTATTATTTTGTGTATGTACCAAAAAAAGAAAGAATAAATATATTTTTATTGTTATTAAAATACATCCTTTTTTTTGACAAGGGGTACTCAGCGTTATGAAAATTATAGAAGGGGTACACATATGTCAAAAGTTTGGGAAACATTGTCTTAGAGAAATTATTTAGCCTCTCTCTGCCTTGATCTCTTCATCTGTAAACTGAAGATTCTAAGAACATGCAAGAAGCCCTGGCCAGGTAGCTCAGCTGGTTAGACCATCATCCTGATGCACCAAGGTTGCCAGTTGTTTAAAATATATATATTATTGATTTTACACAGAGAGGAATCGAGAGGGATAGAGAGTTGGAAACATTGATGAGAGAGAAACATCGACCAGCTGCCTCTTGCACATCCCCCACTGGGGATGTGCCTGCAACTAAGGTACATGCCTTTGACCAGAATCAAACCCGGGACCTTTTAGTCTGCAGGCCAACGCTCTATCCACTGAGCCAAACCGGTTCTGGCGAGGTTGCCAGTTTGATCCCTAGTCAGGGCACATACAAAAATCACCCAATGAATGCATAAATAAGAATAACAACAAATCAATCTCTCTAAGAATCAATCATTAAAAAAATTTTTTAAAGAATATCCAAGCCCTAGCCAGTTTGGATCAGTGGATAGAGCATTAGCCTGTGGACTGAAGAGTCTCAGGTTCGATTCCTGTCAAGGGCACATGCCCAGGTTACGGGCTGGATCCCCAGTGGGGGGCGTGCAGGAGGCAGCCGATCAATGATTCTCTCTCATCATTGATGTTTCTATTTCTCTCTCCCTCCTCCTTCCTCTCTGAAATCAATTTAAAAATATTTTTTAAAAGAATACCCAAGATGCCGAACCGGTTTGGCTCAGTGGTAGAGCGTCGGTCTGCGGACTGAAAGGTCCAGGGTTCGATTCCGGTCAAGGGCATGTACATTGGTTGCGGGCACATCCCTGGTGGGGGGTGTGCAAGAGGCAGCTGGTTGATGTTTCTCTCTCATAGACGTTTCTCACTCTCTATCTCTGTAAAATATCAATACCTTCCTCTCTGTAAAATATCAATTAAAAAAAAAAGAATACCCAAGAAGATTGTTATAAGGATTAAAATATTTAATTAGATCTGGGTGCTTAGCGCTGAGTTCTGAGGCTGAGGACTGGGACTTGGACTTGGGGCTGGGTACTTGGGTCCGTTTCTTAGAGTAACCAAGCTCCATTTCTTCACGGGCCTTTCGCAGAAAATTAAAACAGGGTGATGCACGATAGCGGTGGCTCCCACCCTTGTCTGCACATTACAATCACCTGGAGAGTTTTGTTTTTTTTAATTCCAAGCTGCATCCAGGACCAGCTAAATCACAGTCTCAGCGGAGGCACAGGTTTTGAAGCCTCAGTATGTTTGGAAGCCTCCAGGCGAGTTCAAGGTGCAGATTAGTTTGGGAACTACTGAGGCAGAGAGCAGCAGGGAGATTACTTTCATGGGGGTAGTCAGGGAGGGCTTCTCTGAGGAGGTGACAGATGAGTGGAAACCGACAAGGGAGGTGGGAGCTGTTATGGGAGGGTCATGAGGAAAAGCCTTGGAGAAGTGTCTGGCCGAGGCCTCCGCATGCTGGACGAGGCCTGTGCCTACAGTGAGGGAGACTGAGGGAGCAACGGGCTTGAGTTGATGGTTCCAAGAGATGGGGTGAGTAATCGTGGCTGAGTGAAGACTCTCTGCCTCTTCCCAGACGTGTCCCTGGAGCCACTGAGCCATACTGTTGCTCCCAGTAAGTTATGGGTGCTCCGTCCTTCTCCTGGGGAAGGAGGCAGCGAGGGCTGTCCACTGGCCAGAGGCCCAGACGGAGTCACGCATGAAGGCTCACGGGGTGGTGAGCCCCAAACCAAGGCCTGTGCTCTCTGCCCAGAGCTGGCTGCCGGAGGCCTCCCTGGCCTCGGCCTGCTCTGTCCCTGTCGGGGAGAGCCGGTTCTCCGTCAGGAGGGGGTGCGAGCGAATGAGGGTGGGTACTGCCCTGGACAAGCAGGTATATGCAAAGAGAACAAAAGCAGTGAAATTGTACCCATTTGGATTTTGTGCTTATTCACCATGCTTGGGCTGGCATTTCCCTTCGCGCTGGTTCCAGGGAAAGAGAGTCCAGTAAATGTATCCTGGAAAATCATGTGGAACAAACTCTCTCCCGGGGCCACGCTCCCATGCAACGAAAGAGCCGCTGGGCCCCTGCCAACCTCTGTCTGGGCACTGGGCACCCCGCCGGGAGGGAGCTGGGGCTCGGAGCTGGGAACGTGGGGCTGGTTCTGAGGATGGATGGGCACTCGGACTTGGGGACACGGGGCTAGGTACTCGGGCTTGCTTGCTTCTTGGAGTAACCAAGGCTCCATTTCTTTCTCTCTTTTTTTTTTTATTGATTTTGAGAGAACAACATCGATATATTGTTCCACTTATTTATGCATTCATTGGTTGATTCTTGTACGTACCCTGCCCCGGGATCGAACCCACAACCTGGGCATATCAGGACGATGCTCCTACCAACTGAGCTACCTGGCCAGGGTGTGGGCTCCATTGATTTACTGGCCTTAAGCAAAGGAGCCTGCCTACCCCGACTCTCCTCTCTGTGGCTTCACAGCACCACAGAAGGGTGTGCCCTTGCCTGTCTGCTCCATGGAGGCTCCAGAGAGAAGGGAGCTAGAAGGGGCTCTGGCTACCATTGTGAGACCTTCCCAGGATTCTCTTCCTCTACCCCTGCCCTCCCCCCCCCTGCATCCTCCCTCCATCCCCCCATCCCCCCTGCACACCCTCAGCCAGAAAGCCCCTGCTTCCTAACCCTCGCCCCTCCCCCACGGCCATCTGCTGAAAGGAAGTGGCTCTTCAGTTCTTCACAGGAAGCCACAGGCCTCCTCTGCCTCAGCTCCCTCCGACTACCGCTGACCAAGCCCTCTGCGGGCCCAGGTCCTCTCAAGGCCGGGTGGGTCCAGGGGTGCCCCGCTCCTAGCATCACCCTCTGCTGCGCAGCCCAGTGGCATATGCGTGTGAAGCGCTTCCCTCGTTTCCTCATCACCCCTGTGGCTCAGGCCTGGCAGCACAGGCTGCGGCCCCCAGGTGAGACCTGACTGCAGAGGGTCGGGAATGCTGTGCTCAGGAGTTTGGAGATCCTGGAGAGGAGAGGGCACACCCTGCAGAGCTGCTCAAGATTGACCGCTCTTGTGAGCTTCGGGGGCTCCTGCGCAGACAGGGGCAGGGCTGGACTCATTCCAGTCTGTTGCATCCATGACCCAGGGAGGGCTGTGGGTAATTGTGGAGAGCGCAGGGATGACGCAGGCTGCTGAGGATTCCGGGGTGGGGCTGCACTGCCACCTGGTGGCCACACCGGCACATAGCACCATGGAGTTGTGGGAGGCCTGCCAGGATGGGGAGTGAGCTGACTTTCAAGGGTCTTAGGGGCCAAGGAGGGACTTCAAGAGTGAAAGAAACTCAGCCTGCGTGGCTCAGTGGCTGAGCGTCGACCTGTGAACCCCAAACACAGTTCGGTTCCTGCGGGGGGCTGCGAGTTCGATCTTGATGTGTGGGTCCTGCAGGAAGCAGTTGATCAATGAGTCTCTCTCATTGTTGATGATTCTCTCTTTCCCTCTCCCTTCCTCTCTGAAATCAGCCTGCAGACTCAAGGGTCCTAGGTTCGATTCCGGTCAAGGGCATGTACTTTGAATGCATGCACATCCCCGGTGGGGGGTGTGCAGGAGACAGCTTATCGACGTTTCTCTCTCATCGATGTTTCTGACTCTCTATCCCTCTCCCTTCTTCTCTGTAAAAAAAAAAAATCAATGAAATATATATTTTTAAAAAGAATAAAATGCCGAAACCGGTTTGGCTCAGTGGATAGAGCGTCGGCCTGGGGACTGAAAGGTCCCAGGTTCGATTCCGGTCAAAGGTCATGTACAAAGGGGGAAGGGTGTCCCGGGTGAGCCGTGTGTCCCATGGGGTCCAGTGCCCCGGGTGAGCCGAGTTTCCTAAGGGAAGCAGTGGGTCCCAGGGGAAGGGGCGGTGAAAACCAGAGGAGGAGCGGACTCTATTCATATGAGCCTGAGATGGTCACCATAAAACAAGCAGATTGTCAAATGACAGGGGGGAGGGGAAGGAGACCTGGGGGGAGACAGGAGAACAACCGAGGGACTGGTATCCATGAACATAAGTACAACCAATGAACACAGAACTCTGGGGAGGGAGGGCATAAATGGGTGGTGAGGGGGGGCAATGGTAAACTATGTACACAGAAAATACCTTAATAAAATAAAAAAATAAAATAAAATAAAATAAAATAAAATAAAAAAAAAAAAGGTCATGTACATGGGATGTGCAGGAGGCAGCTGGTTGATGTTTCTAGCTCTCTATCCTTCTCCCTTCCTCTCTGTAAAAAATCAATAAAATATATTTTTTTAAAAAGAATAAAACGCTGATAAATCACTAGGGGTGTTATTAAAGAGCATGGCAGCTGTAGGCCTGGCCGGTGTGGCTCAGTTGGTGGGACGCAGGGTGTCAGGTTGGGGCGCTTGCGGAAGGCCAGGCAGGCAGTGCTGTTCTCTCTCACAGGGATCTCTCTGGTCTCACTCTTCTTCCCCCCCCTCACTTCCCCTCTCTGGAGTTTGCCCTCAGGTGAGGATTTAAAAAAATAAATAAATTAAAGCCGGGTGGGTGTGGCCCGGCGTTTGAGCGTAGTCCCACGAACCAGGAGGTCGCAGTTTGCTCAGTGGTTGGCTGTTCATGCCGGGTCAGGGCATATGGCCGCCCTGTGGGCTGCATCCCCAGGGGGGACACGTAGGAGGCAGCCTGTCCATGTTTCTATCCCTTTATCCTTCTCCCTTCCTCCCTCTAAAATCAATCTATTCTAATCAAAGGGTAATATGCTAATTAGACCCGGTCCACCGGACGTCTTTTGAACGTCCGACTTCCTTCTGGACAAAGCCACCGTGGCAGGGGCCCAGGCAGAGGCGGTTAGGGGTGATCAGTTCCGCAGGGAAGCAAGCAGTTAGGGGCAATCAGGCTGGCAGGGGAGCAAACAGTTAGGGGGTGATCAGGCAGGCAGGAGAGAGCAGTTTGGGGGGGCGATAAGGCCAGCAGGGGAGGGCAGTTGGGGATGATCAGGCCAACAGGGGAGGGCAGCTGGGGGCAGTCAGGCTGGTGGGGGAGGGAAGCTGGGAGCAATCAGGCCAGCAGGCAGAGGCAGTTAGGGGTGATCAGGCAGGCAGGCAGTCAGGCAAGCAGTTAGGAGCCAGCGATCCCGGATTGTAAGAGGAATGTCTGACCTGGTTTAGGGATCGGGCCTAAACTGGCAGGTGGACATCCCCCAAGGGGTCCCAGATTGGAGAGGGTGCAGGCATGGCTGAGGGACACCCCTGCCTGCCCATGCATGAATTTCATGCACCGAGCCTCTAGTAAAAAAGTATTTTTTTAAAAAAAGAGCATGACAGCTCTAACTTGAGCACTCAAGAAAGGCATTCTAGGTCATGGCACACATAAAGTGGCACACCGAAAATATATTTTTTTGCTGAAATATATATATTTTGTGCCGATCTGACAAAAAATTAGGTATAATTTTGAATCAGTCACATCAGACGGCCATTGGCATGTTGGCTGTTGTCATTTTTTTTTTCTTTAAAATATATTTTATTGATATTTTACAGAGAGGAAGGGAGAGAGATAGAGAGCCAGAAACGTCGATGAGAGAGAAACACCGACCAGCTGCCTCTTGCACACCCCCCACCGGGGACGTGCCCGCAACCAAGGTACATGCCCTTGACCGGAATCGAACCCGGGACCTTTCAGTCCGCAGACCGACGCTCTACCACTGAGCCAAACTGGTTTCGGCTGTCATTTTTTTTTTTTTATTTCACAGTCTGAGGGATAAAAGGCCAGTACCCCTGACTAAGTAATCAGGTTTTGCAAGTCTTGAGAATTATTGCAAGACATCAGAGTGCCGTGGCACCCAGTTTGAAAATTGCTGGTGGAGGACACGGGGTCCAGGGAGAGGTGCTGAGGCCAGAGGACCTCACGCAGTCAGCCACGCAGACGGGTCTGTTTTCAGACTTGTCTTAGGGTGTGGTCCCAGAGTGAGGAACTGCCCCGCTCGTTTGCAGTCGCCCTCATTTGTGCCCAAACATGGCATCTCTCAGCGCCATCACCCACCTTCGTACCAAAGCTGGCAGCCAGATTGCTTTTGTCAGCTTCAAAAATAAAACCCGATCCCCGGGGGCTGGGGCCTGACGAGGTCCGGGGGATCCAGAAGGAGGTGCTTCAGGCTCAGCAGTTTTAGAGGAGGAAGTGTCCTGGAGAATACGACATCCAGCCCCACTGGTTTGGAAAAAAAACAAAACAACAGGGAAGAGGCTGGGCCTCGGGGAGGATCAGGAACCTGCCTGAGGCACCCCGCCCGCCCGGGAGCTGGGCCAGGACTCCGCTGGTGTCTTTCCGAAGGCCGTTGCCGGGGAGGAGTCTGGAAGGTCGTTGGCATCCGCTGACCCGCTGCGTGAGTGGACGCTGGCCGTGCCCGTCAGTCTGCCTCACGCTTCGCAGACAGGGTGACGGTGGGCCGTGAAGGCGGACGAGGGCCCGGCAGGTGAAGGGAGACGGGGAGGAGGTGGTGACGGAGAGAGAAGGGGGGTCGTAGATGCTTTCGAGGACTCTCAGCTTGTGCCGTGTGGGCTCCACATAGTAGGAACTGGTCTCTACCCCTGTATAGTGTCCTCGGCATTTGGCACAGTGCCTAGCACAGACGGAGTGCCCGGTGAAGGTCTGAAGAATGAAGACAAGGAGCCACCCTGCACCCTGAGTAGGTGGAATCCCCCATAACCGATGGGTCATTTCTTTCTTTTTTTAAAAAAATATATTTCACTGACTTTACACAGAGAGGAATTGAGAAGAATAGAGTTAGAAACGTCGATGAGAGAGAAACATCGACCAGCTGCCTCTTGCACACCCCCCACTGGGGATGTGCCCGCAACCAAGGCACATGCCCTTGACCGGAATCGAACCCGGGACCTTTCAGTCTGCAGGCCGACGCTCTATCCATGGAGCCAAACCGGTTTCGGCACGATGGGTCATTTCAATGTCATTCAGCCTGAGAACTGCTGAGGCCTCGGATCTAAAATCGGGGGCAGACCTGACTGGTGTGGCTCAGTGGATAGAGCGCCGGCCCGTGGACTCAAGGGTCCCAGGTTCGATTCCAGTCAAGGGCATGGACCTTGGTTGCGGGCACATCCCCAGTAGGGGCCGGGTGCAGGAGGCAGCTGATCGATGTTTCTCTCTCATCCGTGTTTCTAGCGCTCTATCCCTCTCCCCTCCTCTCTGTAAAAAAAAATAAAATAAAATTTATTTAAAAATAAATAAATAGAATAAAATAAAATAAAATCGGGGGCAGAGTCGTCCATCTTTCTTTGGCCTTGATGCTGTTCAGAGGAATAAGATGCCACGGGAATAAGCGGAGGGTGCTCACCCCTGGGAGAAAGGCAGAACAGAGCCTGCGAGCCCCGGAGAATAAACCCTGACTCCAAAGTCAAATGACCTAACTCCCAGCAGGCTTTGGGCTCCTTCCCTCTGCTTCATGCACGCCCTGATCGTAACAGTCCCGGACATCAGCCGAGTGCCCACTCGGGGCCAGGCACCGGGCTAGGCTCTCTCTGTTTACTAGTTCGCTTCGTTTCACAACAACCCCCCCCCCCCCCGGGGTAGGTGTTGCTACCCTTCTGTTTGCAGAGCAGGAAACTGAGTCGCGGGGAGGAGGAGGGCAGAGGGCAGGAACTGGACCGCGGCCTGCGGGAGGGGCTCTGGGGGAGCAGCCGACTGCGGTGCTCCCGCCCCCTTTGGAAACCGCCTCCGTCTGTGCCAGAGGAGACTGAGTAAACCTCGGCGAGGCCCGTGTGTGCTGGGGCCGCCGGGAGAAGGGGGTGCGGAGCCTCCTCTCCCAGGCCTGCAGGGCGGGGGCAGTGGGCATTGCCAGGGGAACCCCAAGGAAAGAAGAAGAATTCCAGTCACTCCTTCCCACGAAGAGTGGGGAAGGTGCAGGGACAGGCAGATGGAAGTGGAGGGCCAATTCTGCCCACATATATTGAGCACCAACTGTATGCCAGGTCTGTTCTGGGAACTAGGGGGGGGGGGGGGGAAGATCACTTAGAGCCGAAACCAGTGTGGCTCAGTGGATAGAGCGTCGGCCTGCGGACTGAAAGGTCCCGGGTTCGATTCCGGTCAAGGGCATATACCTCGGTTGCGGGCACATCCCCAGTAGGGGGCGTGCAGGAGGCAGCTGATCGATGATTCTCTCTCATCGATGTTTCTAACTCTCTGTCCCTCTCCCTTCCTCTCTGTAAAAAATCAATAAACTAGCTGAAACCGGTTTGGCTCAGTGGTAGAGCGTCGGTCTGCGGACTGAAAGGTCCCAGGTTCGATTCCGGTCAAGGGCATGTACCTTGGTTGCGGGCACATCCCCGGTAGGGGGTGTGCAAGAGGCAGCTGGTCGATGTTTCTCTCTCATTGACGTTTCTAGCTCTCTATCTCTCTCCCTTCCTCTCTGTAAAATATCAATAAAATATATATTTTTAAAAAATCAATAAACTATATTAAACAAACAAAAAACAGGCAAGCTTGAAACAGCTGTAAAATTAAAAAAAAAAAATCACATACATGCCGGGCCCTTCCTGAAGGGGCGGAAGGACGCCTACCTGTCTCTGGGATGTCATCTCTGTGGACAAACCAGGGTACAACGAAGGGGCCGCAGCACCGTGTGAGGCCTGAGACGGCACCTCCTCCATGGGCGGAAGTCCAGCTGTCGCTCCCCGCCTCCCGTGGATGGCTGTGGCCACGGCAGCACCCTGCCGAGGCTTGTATGCTGGCAGGTCCGGGGACCCGGCCCAGCTCCTGCTTTTGGATACAAGCCATGGAGACGATACTTGAGGCGCAAGAGGGTGCCTGTCCCACCGAGGCAGCTTTTCCACAAGCAGCGTTCTCCGGGGGCCGGGACAAGCCAGCTGAGGCAGCGTCTGCAGAGGCGGCCTTGGCCCCGGGGACAGGAGCAGCGGGACGGGCCTCCTCCCACCTGTCCTCACATTCCACTGGGAGAGCTTCCGGCTGAAGGTGAGGACCGCTGGCGGGCCCCTCTGCGTCACCAGGCATCGGGATTCCCACGTGGCTACTTCCCGGGGGTGCGGGTCTCCCCAGCCCTGCCCTGACTGACCTTGGATTTCTTTTTTTCTTTTTCTTTTTTAATATATATTTTATTGATTTTTTTACAGTGAGGAAGAGAGAGGGACAGAGAAACATCGATGAGAGAGAGTCATCGATCAGCTGCCTCTTGCACACCCCCACTGGGGATGGGCCTGCAACCAAGGCACACACCCTTGACCGGAATCGAACCCGGGACCTTTCAGTCCGCAGGCCGACGCTCTATCCACTGAGCCAAACCAGTTTCAGCTGACCTTGGATTTCTCAGGCCTCTTTGCCCTCCCCCGGCCTGGGTCCTTGCGCTCTGCCTCATCTGGACAGCCCTCCCAAACTTCAGGTCTCCCCGAGGCCGTGGGCTGGCCTGCCCTTCCCCCTCAGAGGCACGAGCTCCAGATGCCAGCTGCCCACCCTGTCCCAGATGCCCTGAGGGGAGGGGGGCCGTGCTGAGCCCTCCAAACGCTGCTGCTCACTCACTCCCTTCAAAGCAAACGTCTGCCCTCTACCCTCCATCAGAGGCGGACCGCTCTGGCGCTTCTCCGGAGAGCAGAGATCTGGTCTGGTTCCTACGTTTCTTTTCTTTTTTTAAAAATATATTTTATTGATTTTCCACAGAAAGGAATGAAGAGGAATAGAGAACTAGAAACGTTGATGAGACAGAAACATCGACCAGCTGCCTCCTGCTCACCCCCCACCGGGGATGTGCCCACAACCAATGTACATGCCCTTGACCGGAATCGAACCCGGGACCTTTCAGTCCGCAGACCGACGCTCTACCACTGAGCCAAACCGGTTTCGGCAGGGAGAAGTCATTTCTAATTCTAACACTGAATTGAGGTTAGAACGGAGGAATGCACAGATCAGGGGGAGTGTGGGTGAGGCGGCCCAGCCCCCAGGCCCCTGTTGGGCTTCCCCCAGGAAGAATGACTCACACGACAAAGTGTTTTCTGAGAGTTTATTCTCCTCTTCGCCTAGGTCACGGACGAGGATCAGAGGGCAGCTCTGGACCTCCGCGGGAAGCAGCAGGGCGGGGGTGGGTGTCCCGGAAGCTGTTCACGCCTCCTCTTCCTCCTCTGCCCCCCGGCTGTCTAGCTGCCGGTGGACGGTGTAGCCTAGGACGGCACCGACCTTGGCCATGAGGGCGCTGCCGCCCGTAGCCCCTGCAAATCGAGGACGGCCAGGTCACTCGCAGCCCAGGCTTCAGGCCTGCGAGGCCGCGAGTCTGGCAACCAGTGGGCAAGGCCAGCCTCTTCATCCCCAGGTGGAGACACGGCGGCCCTGCAAGGGGGGGGACTTCTGCGAAGTGAGTGTTGTTTCCCCCTCCTCCCAACTCAGCGCCTCAGGCTGAGCTGTTTCAGAGGCGAAACAGTCAAAATAACTGTTCATTCTCCGCACGTCCTCAGCGCTGTTAATAATGCCAACAGCAGCCGCCGGGGCGGAGACCCCTCTGTGAGTGCTGGAGGGCCCGTCAGCAAGAGGACAGCCACCGTGAGACACTGGCCTGCTGCCCTCTGCCCAAGCCCCTGGCCTCCCTCTGCCCTCCCGAGAAGGGCTGGTCACCCAGGACTGAGAGAAGATGGAGGGTCAGAGAGGCAGGGTTTGTCAGGAGTGCTTTTTCTCTAGGAGTTTGAAGGGGGAGGGGGAGAGAGAGAGAGAAAGAGAATAAGAATAAGAAAAAGATGAAGGAGAGAGGGAGAGAGAGAGACTGAGAAAAAGAAAAGGGTGAAGGAGAGAGAGAGGGGGAGAAGAGAGAGAGGTTGATTCACAGAGATAGACATGAATGCAAAATTTCTAGAAGGATCATTCTGAGCTCTGGATCAATCCCCTTCACGGTGTTCGAGAAACTCAAGTGGAGACCAGAACTGGCATGAGATTGAAGTGAGCTGTTCCGCTCCGGGTGTTTGAGAATGAGCAGATTCAGAAGATGTCAAGCCGAGGAAGGTGATCCTGGTTAGTAAATGAGGAAAACTGAGGCTTGTTATGAAAGCAAGCCACCGGGCTGTCTGGGTTCGAATCCTGGCTCCAGCACAAGCCGGCCGGGGGTCAGTTACTGAACCCGCCCCCTGTATGATGGGGTTTACAAGAACACGCACTGCAGAGAGCTGAGCTGGCCTGTGAAAAGGGACTCAGACCAGGACATGGAGAGACAACTTGTGGCCCCGGTGCCTGCTCCCGGGCCCCGGACTCACCCAAGCTCTGCAGCGTGGCCACCAGCCCTCCGGCGGGCACGCCGCCCCCGTTCGCGATGGCCGACCAGCTCATCAGCGAGGCGGCCACCGAGTTGGCAGCGATGCCGGCGCCCGTGAAGCCCAGAGCAGGCAGCCCGAAGGCCAGGACCCCTGGAGGAAGAGGAGGCGGTGAGGGGGCGCCCCGGCTGCGGCCGGCCCACCTGGTCCAGCTCCCCGCTTCCAGACCCACCTCCTCCGATGGCCATGTAGGTCAGCGCGCCCCAGACCCCGGAGCCCGAGTCGCCGTCCTCCGAGTCTTTCCTTTTGCCTGTGGGGAGAGCGGACCAAGCCGAGTGCAAGAGCAAGCAAGAGCCCCCTACCCCGTGTCTGATGCCCAGGAACACCGCCACCCTCCTATTTCGGAAAGCCTCACTAAAGGGAGGAGGCTGTTCCTAAGGCGCCGAGCCTGGCGCGTCACGGGCACTGAATCAGTGTTAGAATGGAGGAATGCCCAGATTAGGGATTGGGACCTGGGGCTCTGGCTGCGACAAGCCTGCGCTGTCCACTGTAACAGCTTCTCTCGTTCGGAGGCACGCCCGAACCTCTACAACAGTGTTTCCCAAACGTTTGACATATGTGTACCCCTTCTATAATTTTCGTAACGCTGATTACCCCTCGTCAAAAAAAAAAAAAAAAAGGAGGGGAGATAAGAGATCAACCGAAGGACTGGTATACATGCATATAAGTACAACCAATGGCCACAAAACTCTGGGGAGGGAGGGCATGTATGGGAGGGGGGGCAATGGTAAGCTATGTACACTTATAATACCTTAATAAATTTAAAAAATAATAAATAAATAAATACGGGGAAAAAAGGATGTATTTTAATAACAATCAAAATATATATATATATTTTTTATTTACACACAAAATAGTAATAGACGAAAAATAAAATTATTCATAATAAAATATAAATAAAAGTTATGTTATAAATAACATTTATTTGCACACCGGACCATCTCACGCCTCACTAGACTGTCTTGACTTGACTCATGAGAACGTAGAATTAGGCGCAGCTAAGCACGGTGCAGTGCATATCCCCACCAAACTCCGGTGCCACGTGTACCCCCACCAAACTCTTCCGGTTTGGGGGAAACACTGCTCTAAACCAAGGATCCTGAAACTTTCCGCTTCTTTCTTCCAAGATCTTCCCCTTGCCCCCGGGGTCCTTACCTGCCTCCACCAGCCCGCAGGCCGAGAGCAGCAGGTAGCACAGCAAGAGCGATACCACCTTCTGCCGCATGATGGCAGCGCGCGCGCAGGCTTTGTCGCCGGACCTGGGGAGGGGAGAGAGGAAAGAGATGATCCGGAGCCGCTTTTGAGCCAAACCCTAAGGCCATCTTCCTTTCTGGTTGGAGGAAGTGAAATATGATAGAAGTCATATTTTGATAAAGCCTGCTGTTTGAATTCTAACTCTGCTAAGTCTGATTCAAAACACAGGGTACTTACCTGGAGGCTAAAGCAATTATCCCGTGCCTGAGACCAGAACCAGGAAATTGGTACCCATTGACTCAGTAGCGTCAGGAACAGAATTGTAGATAACCTTTAGAGACTAACCGCTGAGCTCTGCTTTGTTTTGTATATGGGCTATCCTCTACTTTTGTTTTGTGTATTGGGCTATCGCAAGATAGGGCCACATTCCAATTCCAATGTCCCGGCAGGATGTGACTGGGAACCAACCCTGCAGGCTGTCCCGTCTTTAGAATGTAGTCTTTAGCCTTTAAAATTCAAACGAAGGAAAATTCCTGTGGCTTGAGCCTTTAAAAAGACTTGCCTACTCCTAGAACAGCGCAGTCGTAGAGAGCCTACCTGCGTGTAGTGTTCTTGCGGCTGTCCTGGCCAGTTTTTTTGTTTTTTGTTTTTTTCTTTTCTTTACTTTTTTATTTCAATACATCTTTGTCTGCTTTTTAAATTCATCATCAGCCTCCGGCGGTCTTATTTTGAACGCAGGTTTTGACCCCACAACAGAAGACTCCATAAAGAGCAGCGCATTTGCCCAGGACTGGGCCCAGGGACCCTCTAAGGAGCTGCTGGATCGCCGTTTCTTCGTGGCGACGACGGCAGTGACCTTCCTGCCTCACTCACCACGTGGTCCTGAGAATCAGTGAGGGAATCTGAAAGACGAGACAGGCCGGAGACCAGGACACAGGGTTTGTTGGAAGAGAAGACCCTGCCAGGCTGCCTCCCAAAGGAAGAGAGCACGTGTGCAGGGGTGAAGGCGCCTTTTGAGGGGAGGAATGGGAAGGGATGGGGCACATGCTGATTGGTGGTCTCATATAAGGCACATGATTATGGACTTAGGAATTGGGGGGCTTAGGGTATTTGGCAGGTGCTGATTGGTGGTTCGATGTACAGTCCATATAAGGTGCCTGGTGAGGTGCTCAGGAATGCATGCTCTGTGATGTCAGCGAGTATCATCACTGTGTTTTCTGTTCTTGACTTTGTCCACACTGCCTGCGTGACCTCGAGCGCCTTCTCCGGATCTTGATTTACTTATCCCTAAGATGGGTTATTAATAGAGCCTATTTTAGGCGGTGGCTGGTGAGTTTTGAAACTATCCATCGCTCTTCCCTAGCACTTAGAACATTACCTGCCGCACAGAATTTTCTGAAAAAAAATGGTTGTTGACCCATTTATTCTTCCAATGCATTGAACAGTTATAGGCATCCAACACTGTCCTCTCACCAGCTTCATTTTTCAGAAAGAAAGCACAGAGGGTTAAGGACGCTGCCCCAGGCCACACCATAAACTATGCAATCTAGACACACAACTCACGACTGTCGGAATTCAAAACCCATGTTCATTAGTCCACGAAATAGGGAAATATACGTGCCCCCCAAATTCACCTCTAATATGATTTTTGTCAGTTCAGTGCAATTTTCTTGAATTAAAAGCAAATAAACATTGCCCGGCTGGTGTGGTTCAGTGGTTGAGCATTAGCTCATGAACCAGGAGGTCACGACTGGATTCCTGGTCAAGGCACATGGTCTGGTTTTGGGCTCGATCCCCAGTGGGGGCTATGGAGGAGGCAGCCTATCAATGATTCTCTCTCATCCTTGATGTTTCTCTCTCTCCCTCCTTTTCCCTTCCTTTCTCTCAAATCAATAAAAAACATATTTAAACAAATAAACAAACAACCCTCCCCCCTCCCCTGTATTAACCACTTACTCAGCACTTTATGGCACAAGGTCATTTATACCCATAACAACCACACGGAGTAGACACGCTGCTCTCAACCACGTGTCATAGATAAGGAAAGTGAAACTCAGAGGATTTAATATCCCCACGCCTGCCCAGCAGGGAGTGGGAGAATCCCAAAATTACTGATGTCCACGTTAGGTCCAGGCAGGGGGGGGAAGTCCAGAGCCCATGCAAGCATCTGCAAGGTAGATGGTGACAGAGATAGCTGGGGCCTTCCCAGACCCCTGGCCCAGGCAGGAATTCCTCTCTTGCCCTCCACCCTCCCCTCCCTACACAGCTGTATAAAAGAAGTACCTAGGCCCCCTTTCGGCGGGAACTTCCCCGACCCACCCTGGGACCAGCGAATTTCCCCCCAGGAGCGAACGCAAGGTTAACCCCCCCCCCCCCTTTTAATCACCTGGACTCTGTGTTTTGTTTCCTGCAAACCAAACCTCTCAGTCCAAACCCACATTTTTTAACCTTTCCAGATCACCCTTATCGTGCACGATAAACTCACTGCCACATTAGATTCTACAACAAAGGGGTTTCTGAAACCATCCAGTCCTTTGGCAGGGAAGGTGGCCTGGTTTTCCTTTTGCAGATGAGGGTCTAACGCTCAAAAAGGTGGAATGACTGTTAAGGCCAGCGATTGCTGAAAGGGCATCTGTTAAGGTCAGTTTCAGGCCTCCTGGAGTTCTGTAGCTAAAAGCCCCCCATCCCCTCAGACCAGTCTTGGCCCAGGGCACTAAAAGGGACTCAGCCTCCCCCTCCCTGAGGAGTGGGCGCCCTGGCTTTGTGGGCAGCCTGGCGAAAGGTGGCCGCTTGACACCCATGCCTCTTCGTTTCTGGGTTTACCTTGGGGGGGAGGAGAGAAGGAATCTTCCCGCTCGGAGCCTGCGGATGGATGGGAGCAGCAGGGAGGTAGCTCTACAGCTCTTCCAGCTGCAGGCTGTCTTTTTATAATCACATTTCAGCTCCATCCCCCCACGCTTGCCCTCTTTCCTGATAGCCAATCCCGGTCCGAGTTTCCGTTTCCTACACACTGCAGAGAGTTTCCTTTTCTCCTCTTGTCTCTCGCCAGTTAACACCCTCTGCTGGAAGCAACAAGAGCTGGAGGCTCTGAACAGCTAAGAACATTCAAAGCAGGTCATGCTACACTGGTACCCATGGCCCCGCTGGACTAGTGAAGCCCAACCCCGAGTTCCTCTTGGGGCCCAGAGGCCCTTCACGATTCAATTCAGTCTACAATAATAAAAGCGTGATGTGCTAATCAGACCAGACAAACTCTCGGATGAAGCCAGGGGCCTGGGTGCCAGAGGGAAGCCAGTGACAGTATGGGGGAAGGAAGCCTACTCTTGCACGAATTTCGTGCATTGGGCCTCTGGTTAACAATAATGCCTCCCCTTTATGGAGTACCTGCTGCATGCCAGGACCTGTGCAGAGTGCTCTGTGTTCATGATCTTTCCAATCCCACAATAGTTTCGTGAAGTACCATATATTGCTTCTTATTTTTTTTTTATTAAATTATTATCTGTGTACATATATTACCATTGCCCGCCCCCCCCCCCAAAAAAAAGACATTCCCTCCCTCCCCAGAGTTTTGTGTCCATTGGTTATACTTACATGCATGTGTACAAGTCCTTCGGTTGATCTCTTATTTCCCTCATATTTCCCTCCCCTCCCGGCTGTAATTAGACAGTCTGCTTGTTGCTTTACTGTCACTATATTTAACTTATGGTTCATCAGTTTATAATGTTCTTTATTATTCATAAATGAGTGAAGTCATGTGGTGTTTCTTTCATTGACTGGCTTATTTCACTCAGCATGATATTCTCCAATTCCATCCAGGTTGCTGCAAATGATGAGAATTCCTTCTTTTTTATGGCAGCATAGTATTCCATTGTGTAGATGTACCATAGTTTTCTGATCGATTCATCTGCTGATGGACACCTAGGCTGTTTCCAAATCCTAGCTATTGTAAATTGTGCTGCTATGAACATAGGGGTGCATATATCCTTTCTGATTGGTGCTCCTATTTTCTTGGGATATATTCCTAGGAGTGGGATTACTGGGTCAAATGGGAGTTCCATTTTCAGTTTTTTGAGGAAACTCCATACTGTTCTCCACAGTGGTTGTACCAGTCTGCATTCCCACCAGCAGTGCACGAGGGTTCCTTTTTCTCCACAACCTCGCCAACACTTATCGTTTGTTGATTTGTTAATGTTGGCCATTCTGACAGGTGTGAGATGGTATCGCATTGTTGTTTTGATTTGCATCTCTCGGATACATATATTGCTTTTTAAACATTATTTCAAGTCCTTATCATTGAAAGGTTACCGTCCCCCCCCCCCCAACTGGTGGGCGGAGTTTAACACAGGACCTGTGTAAGGTTCTCCCCCCTCCCAAACTGATGGGTGGAGCTAACACATGACTGGCACCCGTCACAGAGACATCTCCAAGACATTGAGCCACCAATCAGCACGGGCCAGTGTCCTTAGAGCCCACCCCTTCCTGTTCCACCCTGGGCCCAACCCCCTTCCGTTCAGGCCTTTAAGAGGGACCCCAGGCAAGACACGTGTTGCTGATCCGCCATCAGCCCGGCTGGGTCCGGTCCCCTGTCCCCTCCCCCTTACCTCCGTGATGGGTTCCGCCCATTACCGGGGAATAAACTTTAGCTTAAAATTCCCTGTTGTTCTGTTTCCTGTTTCCTTTCAAACCTAACAATCATGAGTTTATTTTATCCTAGAACTAGCTCGGGTTTTCCCGTGATTAAGGATTTTTCATGGCCACCAGAACAGGACTTGGGCTGCAGAGTCCCCGCAGCCATCTCCTTCCACAGCCCCCACGTCTTGGTTTAACCCACACTGTTATCATCTTCAGCTGAGAGCTCTTCTAGATGGCCGCTCTCTTGGCTTGCAGCTTTGAAAGAAGCATCGCGAGAATCAGTCACCTTCAGGATAACTTGGGAAGGAGATTTGGAGCCAGGATGCATTCCAGGAGCACTTGCACGCTGAAAGTTCTTTCTTTCTTGTGGAGTTCTGACATTCCCTTCAGTCTGGCCCGATGAGTCAGGAGGAGGACTCTGTTGAGGCATTCCTGGCAGGCATTCCTTCCTCAAGGCCTCCTCTGCAAGGGGTTTTGTGTTCTTCTGCACGGATGTAGGTCTTCTTTGTGGAACCAGCTACAGATATCAATGCTGCTTCTTTTGCTCTAGTGATTTTCCTGTAATAAGCCAGTGAGACAGGCACTCTATGGGGTCACTGGGCTGAACCTTCACCACCTCTACCAAGCGCTGAGCAAGGCAATTTCCAAAGCACCTCTTCGGTTTCAGTTTCCATCTTGTGGGGAAGTTCCAGTCCCAAGTCTGACATTTATTAGTTGTGTGGTCTTCAGCAAGTTACCAGTCTCAGTGCGCCTTGGTTTTCTCATCTTTCCTCATGCCCCCTCCTCTTGGCTGTGTGTTCTCTCCTCTACAATGGAAATGTGGAAATGAAGTGATCCTATACCATTGTTCTCTCAAGCTGGCTAATCTGGAATGCTGAGTAACCTGGAATGGTTAAAAATGTGGGCTTCCCTGGTTTTACCATATGCCCAGCAGCTGCCAGCTTGAGAGAACGATGGTATAGAATGACTTCATTTCCACAAGCTTTAATCTCCTTTGCCATAAAATGGGTGCTCTGGCCATAGGTAATGGATTGAATGTTCTTTAAGCCTTTGCATGGTGATGCTTGCAGGAGCACTATGGGTAAGAAATGTAAGTTCTAATGAGGATGAATCATTACCTTCTCCAATGTGGAAGAGAGTTGATACAAAATGACCTGCCATGAGCCCAGAAGGTCCTGATTCAATTCCTGGTCAGGGCACATGCCAGACTACCGGTTCAATCCCCAGTAGGAGGCAGCTGATCAATGATGCTCTCTCCTCGTTGATATTTCTCCCCCCCCCCCCACCTTTCTCTCTGAAATTAATAAAAATGTATTTTAAAAATAAGTAGCTGAAACCGGTTTGGCTCAGTGGATAGAGCGTCAGCCTGCAGACTGAAAGGTCCCGGGTTCTATTCCGGTCAAGGGCATGTACCTTGGTTGCGGACACATCCCCAGTAGGTGCAGGAGGCAGCTGATCAATGTTTCTCTCTCGTCGATGTTTCTGACTCTCTATCTCTCTCCCTTCTTCTCTGTAAAAAAGTAATACAAAATATTTTTTTAAATTAAAATTAAATTAAAATAAATAGGTAAGTTGCTGAAACCGTTTGGCTCAGTGGTAGAGCGTCGGTCTACGGACTGAAAGGTCCTGGGTTCGATTCCGGTCAAGGGCATATACATTGGTTGCGGGCACATCCCCGGTAGGGGGTGTGCAAGAGGCAGCTGGTCGATGTTTCTCTCTCATCGACGTTTCTAGCTCTCTATCTCTCTCTCTTCCTCTCTGTAAAATATCAATAAAATATATTTTTTAAATAAATAAATAGGTAAGTAAATAAATAACCTGTCATGAGTATAGCTGCTCTCCCTGACCAACGTTGCTAAGCTGCTGCCTGCTGCTCGCTGGTTAGCTATTTGTTGGCAATTATTAGATCAGCCTTGGTGAGAGAGAGCCACCATAGCCACTCTTAAAAAAAAAAAAAGATTTTATTGGGATGACACTGGTTAATTAAGTTATATAGGTTTCAGGTGTACAATTCTATAATACATCATCTTTGCATTTTGTGTTCACCACCTCATTGATCCCACCTTTCCCTCCTACCTCTCCCTGCCCCCCGCTTTCCCTCTGGTCCTCACCATACTGTTGTCTGTGTGTATGACTTGTGTTTTGCTTTATCCCTTCACCTTTTTCACTCAGCACCCCAAATCAGCTCCCCCTGACAGCTGTCAGTCTGTTATCTGTATCCATGAGTCTGTTTCTGTCTTGTTAATTAATTTTGTTCATTAGATTCCACATGTAAGTGAAATCATATTGTATTTGTCTTTCTCTGACTGGCTTATTTCCCTTGGCATAATATTCTCCATGTCAGCGGTGGGCAAACTACGACTGCATCCGGCCCGTTTGGCTGTTCTATCCGGCCTGCGGAGCCGAAAGAGCAAAGGGTTCTCTTGCTCTCTTGCTCTCCCCTCCACTCCTTCACCAGCAGCCCAAGATGAGAGTGCCAGCATGATCAGATTGCTTTTGTTCCGGCCCTCTGGTCCAGTTTAAGAACCCATTGTGGCCCTCGAGTCAAAAAGTTTGCCCACCCCTGCTCCAGGTCGATCCATGCTGTTGCAAAGGCTAAGATTCCCTTCTTTTTTTTACGGCCAGGTAGTATTCCAAAAAGTGTACCACAATTTTTTTTAATCTAATCATCTACTGATGGGCATTTGGGCTGCTTCCAAATCTTTGCTATTGTAAATATCACTGCAGTAAACATCAGGGAACATACATTCCTTCTGATTGGTGATTCAGGTTTCTTCATATATATTCCCAGAAGTTGAGTCTCTGGGTCATAAAGCAGTTCCTTTTTTTTTAGCTTTATTGTTCAAAGTATTACAAATGTCCCCTCCCCTATCCCCTACCCCCTCCACACCACTCCAGGCTCTATCCCAGGCCTCTGCACTATGGCCCTGTTGTTTGTCCAAGAGCTATGCATACATGCATATACTAGTAAGTTCTTTGTTTAGTTTCATAGCCTCTGTTTTATGGGTCTTTTGCAAAACGATGGAGTGGCTAAGTTTAAAGGCTGGCCGACATCCACAGGATAAGACACCTGACCATCTGGCTGAGAGGTTCCTCCTGCAGTGGATGCTCTTAGGTGAGCATAAACGTTAACCCAAGGATCTGCATGCTTTGTGGCCACGCCGAGAGCTCCATCCACATGCCCCTTACCCAGACCTGCTTGTCTCCAAATTCCAGTCTTGCTCTTTCCATGCCCTTGACCTACTAACCAACTTGCTATTGATCAGGAATTAATATATATCTGAATCTCAGTCCGTATCTTCCTCTATACAAAGCGTCTGACGAAGTATACCGCTCCTAGTTCTGCCCCGTGGGAGGATTCACCACTATCCTTCAGGCTACCTCCGACTGGGTCCATTTCCAGATGGTGCCAAAATATCTCACTGACCTATCCATGAAATGGGTTCGACTGCTTTCCTTCTTTATCCGTTGTTTTCGGGGAACCCTCCGGGAGGCCATGGGTATGGGTTGAAGGAGAGGGGTCAGATTTAAATCTGGGTGCCACGGGAGTCTGAGCTGCTGCTCATTTGACTTACTCATGCCTCTGGACTCTTTGACCCCAACCCTGAATGTACTACTTCCGTCGTATTGGATTGCCGCTGTGCCTGTCTGATAACATCGAGCTCAAGATATACAGTCATGCGGCATCAGTGGTCAGATGCTCCGTCACTACTGGGCCCAATAACACGTCGGACCTTTTGGTTCA
Organism: Vespertilio murinus; assembly: GCA_963924515.1. Classification (NCBI taxonomy): domain Eukaryota; kingdom Metazoa; phylum Chordata; class Mammalia; order Chiroptera; family Vespertilionidae; genus Vespertilio; species Vespertilio murinus. The sequence continues at coordinate 16,013,753 of OZ004706.1, forward strand.
AATGGACCATGGTGAGTATGGCCTTGCTTCAGGATTCTAGGGGTCCTCACTGCAACCCTTCCGGGCTTTCAGAGACTCCCTACAGAATGTTTATCCAGGGGGAGCCCTCCAGCAACCTGGTATCTGCAGGGTAATGTCATCCAAAGCGTCAGCATAGCCTGTTGTAAGGCCTGAACCTGCTGGACAGCCATTTCTGGCTCTGGGCACTATTCACAAGGCAGCCTTCCAGGTCACCCAGTAGAGGACCGGAGAAGTAGTTCTGAGTGTGTATATTCTGCCTCCGAAATCCAAAGAGGCCCCCCAAACACTGTGCCTCTTTTTAAGCGGCGAGATGTTTGAAGAGAGATATCATGTCCTGCTGTGCTCCAAAGAGCACTGAACTCCTAAGAAGGTCCCCAGTGCGGCAGGACCAGGAATCTTCATGTAATTTGTCTTCTACTCTCTGGCAAACATAGTGCTTTACACCTCCTATTCATGCACAAGAGGGGATGTCATTAATGTGGGAGGCCAGCATGTTTTCCTGTGGAATGTCACAGCAGCAGTGAAGGTCCCCGAAGACTCCATGTTAAGAGAGCTGGAAAGGTAACACAGCACTGAGGGGAGAGAATGAAGGTGCTGTCATCATGACATTGTGAAGTAAAAGCAAATTACCTTTCATTGTCCCTTCTCATGGACGTTAAAAAGAAAATTTCTGTGCCGAAACCGGTTTGGCTCAGTGGATAGAGCGTCAGGCTATGGACTAAAGAGTCCCAGGTTCGATTCCGGTCAAGGGCATGCATGTACCTTGGTTACGGGCACATCCTCAGAAGGGGGCGTGCAGGAGGCAGCTGATCGATGTTTCTCTCTCATCCATGTTTCTAACTCTCTATCCCTCTTTCTTCCTCTCTGTAAAAAAATCAATAAAGCCAGAACCGGTTTGGCTCAGTGTATAGAGTGTCGGGCTGAGGAGTCCCGGGTTCGATTCCGGTCGGGGGCATGTGCATTGGTTGCGGGCATATCCCTAATAGGGGGTGTGCAGGAGGCGGCTGGTCGATGTTTCTCTCTCATCAATGTTTCTAGCTCTCTGTCCCTCTTCCTTCCTTTCTGTGAAAAGTTAATAAAATACATATATTTTAAAAATCAATAAAATATATAAAAGAAAGGAAGGAAGGAAGGAAGGAAGGAAGGAAGGAAGGAAGGAAGGAAGGAAAGAAGGAAAGAAGGAAGGGAGGGAGGGAGGGAGGGAGGGAGGAAGGGAGGAAGGAAGGAAGGAAAGAAGGAAAGAAGGAAGGGAGGAAGAAAGAAAGAAAGAAAGAAAGAAAGAAAGAAAGAAAGAAAGGCCAAAACCGGTTTGGCTCAGTGGTAGAGCGTCGGTCTGCAGACTGAAAGGTCCCAGGTTCGCTTCCGGTCAAGGGCATGTACATTGGTTGTGGACACAGGATGTGCAAGAGGCAGCTGGTTGATGTTTCTCTCTCATCGACGTTTCTAGCTCTCTATCTCTCTCCCTTCCTCTCTTTAAAATATCAATAAAATATATTTTTTAAAAAAGAAAGAAAGAAAGGAATTTGTGGCGCTGGCCAGTGTAAGCTGGAAGGTTGCAGGTTCCATCCTGGTCGGGGTGCATACCACCACATTGAGAATTAAGATTCAACTATAAATTTTGGGGGACATATAAACATTCAGTCCATTGTGATTATATACGAGAAAAATAAACTTCTGTCTTGTTAAAGCCACTGAATAACTGTTCTTTCTCTTTGCTACAGCAGCATAGCCTTACCCTAGGTGGCAAACCTCATGGTGATCTCCACACCCAGCATAGCCCAGGAGGAGCAGACAGGAGCAGTTCTCCTCATGCTGAGGGTGGCACAGGGAACAGTGGAACATTTTCTCCAATGGCCTTGAGCAGAGCACACATTGATTGCAGATATGAAGAGGCCTTGTGATCTAGATGAGAAGGATACAGCAAACCTCATGGACAGATGACTTGACACTAGATGGGAAAAAGGATGTCACTATGGACAAAGACTAGATATTCCATAACCCCTCCCCAAAGACTAGATATAGTCATGGAAATTCAATCAGGTTATGTGCCAAATATATCTCAACTAGAGGCCAGGTGCACAAAGTTTTTTTTTGAAGTTCTAAATCTTTGATTTTATTATTTTTTTAATTTATTTGCAGCTAGAAAAAGATGCTTGGTTTTCATTATTTTTTTTCTATTTTAAATTTTTTTAAAGGTATTATATGTAGGTGCACAAAATTCATGCAGGGGAGGGGTCCCCTCAGCCCAGCCTGCACCCTCTCCAATCCAGGACTCCTTGGGAATATCCAACTGCCTGTTTAAACCAGCAGTCAGGCATCCCTCTCATAATCCTGGACCATTGGCTCCTAATCGCTCACCTGCCTGCCTGGTCGCCCCTTACTGCCTGGTCCTGCCACATTGGGAACCTTTTTAGGAGTTTAGTGGTTTGGAGAACAGCAGGACACATTATCTCTCTTCAAACATCTCTTCTTTCCCCCTCCCCCCACCGGCCTAGTCACCCTTCTCTGCCCCCCTGCCAACCTGGTTGCCCCCAACTGTACCTCCCCACCAGCCTGTTCACCCCACTCAACCTGCTGTTCAGTCATTTGGTCTTCCCTCACTAACCCCCCCTGCTGGCTTGGTTGTAGGCAGCCATATTGTGAGGTCATGAGGGTTAATTTGCATATTACCTCTTTATCATATAGAATAAGACTGTGAAATTATTTTTTTAAAGAAATTAAAATATTTAAAGTTTTACTTTTGAGTTTGAGTTTGTAATTCAGTCCATAATTTTTATCAACTCCCCCTCTACCACCCTGGACTTACACCATCCTCTGTAACATGAAGATTTTCTGAATAGGAGGCATGCAATGACATTTTGGGAGAGCTGGCCCAGTTGAAGCTGTGTCCCCTTTCTGGAATTCCATGATACCCTGAGCACAGCACAATTTATTCATCCTTTTTTGTTAGTTTGTTAATCCTCATCCAAGGATATTTTCCACTGGTTTTTAGAGAGACTGGGAGGGAAAGGAAGAGACAGAGAAGCATTGGTGTGAGAGAAACACATCAATTGGTTTCCTCCTGCATGTACCCAACCAGGGCCAGGGAACCTGCAACCCAGGCATGTGCCCTTGCCTGGAATCAAACCAGAACCCTTCAGTCTGAGGGCTGATGCTCTATCTACTGAGCCAAACTGGCTAGGGCTAGTCATCCATTATTCTGTCAATAGTTACTTCCTTTTGCTCCTTTTCTTTTGCTACTGTGAATAATACTGCTGGCTCACCTAACATGGCTCAGTGGTTGAGCATCGACCTATGCACCAAGAGGTCAGGGTTCAATTCCTGGTCAGGTCACATGCCTGGGTTGTGGGCTCCATCCCCAGGAGGGGGCGTGCAGGAGGCAGCCAATCAATGATTCTCTCTCATCATTGATGTTTCTCTCCCTTCTCTCTGAAATCAATAAAAATATTTTAAAACTAATTCTGCTGGAAATATTCTCTTCTATGGCTCCATGAGGGGCACACCCAACTGCTATTGCCAGAGAGATGTGGGAAGACTACCTGAGAGAAGAGGGGACATCTTTTGACAGGGAAAAAATTCAGCAAACACAGGTATGTGTTCTGCTCAGTTCAGGAAACACAGTCACTGTCCTCACTTTAGTCTCCCAACCAATAGCTAATGACGCTGTTGACTAATGTCTTCTCCTCTTCTCTTGGCCTCTAGGAAAACACTCTCCCCTCTCCGCCAGTTCTTGCTCATAGCTCCTCTGTGGGCATCTCCAGATGAGGAGACATCCAACTGCTGGATGAAGTTTCCCTTGAATCAGGATGGGGCACTGCTCTCCTCCTTCTATGGACTTCCAAGGTAGTATCAACCAGACCCATGGCATTAGACACCATAGATATACAGATAATTTCCCCAAAACTCTATCTTCTCTTAGGCCTTTCTTCTAAGTATAAATAGACTAGAGCCCTGCTGACTACATAACATCTCTTCCTTGAAATCCATAAGCATCTAGAACCTAATATGTCAAAAATAAACTCTTGATGCCCAGCTGCTGTGATTGAGCATCTACTCATGAACCAAGAGGCTGCTGGTTCTATTCCTGATCAGTGCACATGTCTGGGTTGTGGGCTTGATCCACAGTAGGGGGTGTGCAGGAGGCAACTGACCAATGATGTTTCTCTCTCCCTCTCTAAAAATCAATAAAGACATATTTAAAAAACACAACAAAACAAAAAGCTCTTGGTGCCTTGGCCAGACCCCAAAGGGTTGTGGGTTCAATTCCCAATCAAGGGCATGTAAGTGGGTTGCAGGTTCACCGGGTTATTTAGGACACATGTGGGAGGCAACCAATCAATGTGTGTTTCTCATATTGATCTCTCTCTCTCACTCTCCCCTCCTTCCCTTTTGCTCTCTCTAAAAACCAAAGGGGGAGCTGAAACCGGTTCGGCTCAGTGGATAGAGCGTCAGTCTGCGGACTGAAAGGTCCCAGGTTCGATTCCAGTTAAGGGCATGTACCTTGGTTGTGGGCACATCCCCAGTAGGGGGTGAGCAAGAGGCAGCTGGTCAATTTTCTCTCTCATCGACGTTTCTAACTCTCTATCCCTCTCAATTCCTCTCTCTAAAAAAAAAATCAATAAAATATATGTTTAAAAAATAAAAAACAAAGGGGGAAACTATCGAGTAATTATTAACAAAACAAAAAAAAAGTTCTTGGTTTTGCCCCTGAAACCTCCTTTTGCTGGAAATATCACCATCCAATCTATCCCTAAGTCCTCTTGGCTCCATCTCTAAAATATATCTTGAATCTGTTCACCTCTCTCCACTGCAACCCTTTAATATATATATATATATATATATATATATATATATATATATATATTTTTTTTTTTTCTTTATTGATTTCAGATAGGAAGGGAGGAGAGATAGAAACATCAATGATGAGAAAGAATCATTGATTGGCTGCCTCCTGCACGCCCCCTACTAGGGATTGAGGCCACAACCCAAGCATGTGCCCTTGGCAGGAATCGAACCTGGGACTGACCCTTCAGCCCGCAGGCTGACGTTGTATCCACTGAGCCAAGCTGGCTAGGACTCCACTGCAATCTTTTAATCATCTCACCTGACAAATGCAATCGCTTCCTGAGTGGTCTGTGCATTTTGAACCTTAATGCCAGTTCACTAGTCTATTCTCTTCATAGAAGCCAGACAAATCTTTTTTTTTTCTTCTTTTTTTGTATAGCAAAGGTGGAAATTTATTTAAAGAACAAGTGCAGTCTCCTACTTGGGAAGGAGGAAGAATCTCACAGCACTGACTCCCCACGTGGGGAGAGGGAAAGCCCCCCAGACAAATCTTTTAAAACTACTAATCTGTCACTTATCTGCTTAAAAGCATTGGCTTCTTTCCCATTATACTCCACACGTTGTACTTTGGGGGCCAGGGAGGAATCAGGTTCCACAGGCTCTGTACATCTGACCACTGCTAACCTCTCCACTCATCCTCTGTCCCCTAGCTATACTGGCTTCTCATTCTTTCTTGAACATTCCAAGCTCTATTATGCCTCAAGGTACTTACCTTTCCCTCTACTTAGAACATTCTTGGCTAAGCCAATCGGCTAAGTCCTTCTGGACCTTCAGGTGTGGGTACCTCCTCAGAAAAATTTTCCCTGACCTCCTCTACCTAAGTGACGTCCCCTGCCCCATTCCAACGTTGTCCTCTGACCCTGTGGCATGTCTCTTCACTCACAGTCCTTGCTATTGGGCTGTCCTTGGCACTAGGCTGTTGGCTTCTCCAGGGCAAGGATCTGTTTCACACACCAGTGTATCCCTGGTGCCTCAGCTTGAGTCTAGCACGAAGTAAATTACTCAATATAGTTTTGTTGAAAGAATGGGTTAATTGGCAAACGAATTCATCATCAACGCTCAGAGCCTGAAGAAGGGTGAGGGGCGGAGCTTGTGAGAAGACACAGAGGATGATGTTCCAGATACGGTCCTTCTGTTCCATGATGCCATAATCTGATTTGTGAAAAATAAGTTAAGTAATGCACTGGCGATCAGAACTGGGAGAGAGAGGCTGGTACCCCAGTGCAGGGGGTGTAATTAGAAGAAAGGCTGTGTTTATGTGATCCAGGGCACCAGCATCTTCTTCTAATAATGAATGTTTACCTAGATACCAAGTGCCATGTACTGCTCCTTGGTTGTTTTTAACGTGCTCACAGTTATAGAGCTTCTAAGTGACAGAGCTGGGATTCAAAGCTAGGCGGTCTTTTTCACCAATTTGAACTGAAATTCAAATAACATGAAGTTAACCATTTTGAAGTAAACAAGTCAGTGGCATTTGGTACATCCACAATGTTGTACAACCACCACCTCTATCTAGTTCCAAAACACTTCCATCACTCCAAAGTAGAACCCCTTAACCGTTCAAGTTTGTCCATCACCCTCCATGTACTATTTTTGATCCTCATAGAACCAACTGCACAATTGTGGCAAGTGAAGCTCTGAGAAGTTTAGTGATAGATCCAAAGTCACATAGCTAGTCAGTGTGGAGCAGTGATTTTTGAACCTTAATTTTCTGACTTTAGAGCCTAAACCTTTGATTAATACACATCTTTGGGCAAACTCACAAGAAGGGTGCTGGACCTGGGTTTTAAAGAGAGTGAATTTTGTTGGGGCAGCGATCTACTGTAGAAGCTGTTAAGGGCACACTCGATTGTAAGAAACTGAGTTGAAGTAAATTAGTACCGCTCAGGCCGCCCGCAAAGCAAGAAGTAATCTGGGCCCAAGAGCAACTCGAGGGCGGGGACTTGGAATGGTCAGCCTTCCAAGAAGCTTTGCGAAAGCCTCAAGAACAATAAGTTGGCGAATTCCTGGGGCAGCCCCTAAAAGGGCCAAGCTGGGCGCAGAACAGCCAGGAGGGAGCGGCTTGCCTTCTGCAGGCGGCCAAGCCCAGCCAAGAAACCCCAGATGGCTGTTTTTGAGAGAAGCTGGGGTGCAACCGGAGAACCCAAAGTAGGAAGCAGGCCTCAGGCCAATTGCATCCACTCTGAGGGGTCCTCCAGGGCCAGAGGATTCTGAGGAAGGCCTCGCTTTATATCTGTCTTCCCCCTCCTGGAGGGGCTGTCATCACTCTCGCAACCCTCTTCCTCAACATAGGGGTGCCCTCTCTGGGATCTCCCCCTTTCCCTCTGGAGGTCAATGACCCTAGAGTTCTTCCCATTTTAGAGGTCCCAGAGAGCACCCCTCTAAGTTGCCTCTCATGGTTTCCCCTTACCCCTCGAGTGATAGTGCTACGGCCCCTCCCGCCCTGAGGACGGAGAGGTTCTCTCACAAGCCCCCGCCCTGCCCAAGCTCCGGCGGTGCGGAAGTTCTACTGCAACAATGCGCAGCGTTCGGGCCGACAGAGCCCTCGGGCTCCCGGCGGTTCCAGGGAAAACAAAACCGGACAATTCCGCGGAGGTATCGCGAGAGCCGCGGAGGCGGCCGCGGCCCCGCCCCGGAGAGGCGGGGCGAGGGCGGGAACAAAGCGCGAAGGGGGCGGGGCCTGGGCGCTTCCGAGGTCGAGGCGGTGGACGGCCCCACCCAGCCGCGTCCCCGCGTGACTGCGCTTTTACATAATCAAGGCCGCGCGCGTCACAAGTGGCGTACTCCAGCTCGGGCCCAATCAGAGGCGTCGGGAGCTGCATGTCCCGCCCCTTCGGGCTTGATGGATGTCGGGATGACCAGTAAACAGGTGCCCCTCCGTCGCCTCGCCCGCCCAGGTCCGGCCGCACCCGCCCGCCCGCCCGCCCGCCGCAGCCCTCAGCCCGCCGCCGTTGCCGCCGCCGCCGCCGCCGCCGCCGCCGCCTCCTCCGTCGCCTCGGCCGGGTGGCGCCTCGGACTGTCAGATAAAGCGGCGGACGGAGCCCGCGGGGCGGCGATCTCGGCCCGGGCCGGACATGGCGGCGCTCTACGCCTGCACCAAGTGCCACCAGCGCTTTCCCTTCGAGGCGCTGTCTCAGGGGCAGCAGCTGTGCAAGGTGCGCGGGCCGGGGCGGCGGCCGGGGACTGGGACGCCGGGGGCGCGGGCCGGGGCTCCGGGTGTGCGGGGGCCGCCCGGCCCGGCGGCGGGGGCCCGCCGCCCAGGGCGAGGCAGGCTCGGAGCCGCACCCTTCCCGCTGGGGCTGGTGGGGGAGCCCCAGACCCGGCCCAGGCCCCCCGGCGGCGTGGCCGGCTGCTTAGCAACCGCGGGGTGTTCTCGGACCCGGGAGGGCGGGGGAGTGGACGGCGGGTCCCCTGCCTGGCCCCAGCCCGCCGCGCCGGAGGTCCTCCGTGGGCCGGCTGGCTCCGCCGCCGCCGCCGCCGGGCTGTGCCGCTGGCTGCCGGCCGAGGGGACCCCCTGCCCCGCCTGGGTCCTAACTCCGGAGCCGGGCGCTGCTGGGAAGAGGGTCTGGGACTCGGGCGCCTTCTCAGCCGGCCTCGGAGTCCGGGGTGGAGAGGGTTTTAGAAAAGGCCCGCCACAGCCAACCCCACGAAGCAAAAAGGATGGTTTTCTCAACATCCAGTTGCTGACCTACCTCGGTCCTCATCCTAACCAGCTGTTGGTCAGTTGTTTTTGTTTGTTTGTTTACCCTGGAAGGTTTAAGTTCTCTTTTTTTGTTTTTTTGTTTACGTTATTCATCCTGCTTGCTTTGCCTATTTAAGGGGAGAGAAATTACATTATACAGGAGTCTTACATACGTAAGTAATGATGATTGTAACCCAGCGCGCTCATCTCACAAGGGGACCTGCTCAAGAATCACGCAGTGGCAGAGGCAGAGCGGGACCAGAGTCCAGGGCTTCTGACTCCAGTCTTGGGCTTATTCATACGCACCCTCGTTTTACAGTTTATGACTACTGTGTAGTTCCGTGCAAAGCCTGACTTATCTCCCGCGTCAGTGCAGGACAGGGGTGCCAGGGTTACAGAGGGGAAAATAAGGCCCGGGATGTTTAAGTGACTCCCTGAAGCACAGTGGCTGTGCAGGGGTCCTGAGGCTGTTTCCGTTTCTGACCGCCTATTACAATTATATCCTCATTTCATTCCAGGAATGTCGGATTGCACACCCCGTTGTGAAGTGCACCTACTGCAGGACTGAGTACCAGCAGGAGAGGTACAGTTTTTGATGACCATGAAAAATGTTAATAGGCCTTTTCCCTCTTAAAACTTGTAATCTATTTCATTTTACACAGATTCTGCAGGTGTGTTTTTTGTTTGTTTGTTTGTTTTGTTTTTGGTCCTCTCCGTGAACATTTTTAGTAAAAGGTGAAAGATTTAGCTTTGACTGGGTGGATTAGCTGTTGAGGGCCTTGTCCCATACACCAAAAGGCGGGGGGCTTTGATTCCCAGCCACGATGGCAACCAGTGGATGTGTCTCTCTCACGTAGCTGTTTCTCTCTCTATGTCTCTCCTCCTCCCTATCACTCTCTCTAAAAATCAATAAGGAAAAATATCCTCGGGTGAGGATTTTTTTTTAAAGGCAAAAGATTTATGTGATATGAAGGAAAACAGAGTATGATTCTGTAGTTTGTTTAAAATATTTTTATTGATTTCAGAGAGGAAGGGAGAGAAAAACATCAATGATGAGAGAGGATCGTTGATCCGCTGCCTCCTGCATCCTCCCTATCGGGGATGTGCCCGCCACCAAGGTACATGCCCTTGACTGGAATCGAACGTGGGACCCTGAGTCCGCAGGCGGGCGCTCTATCCACTGAGCCAAAACAGTTAGGGCCAGGCATGTGTCCCTTGTGGGAATCGAATCTGGGACCCTTCAGTCCACTGGCCCATACTCTAGGCACTGAGTCAACCGGCTAGTGCGGCAGTTTTTTATTGTAACACATTGATGGGTATAAAATACACATGTTCCCTAGTTATGTCTTATTTTGATGGTTTAGAAATTTTCTTTTAAGAAAACATTTTTATTGACTTTTAGAAAGAGAGGAAGATAAAGGGAGAGAGAAACACAATGTGAGAGTGAAACATCGATTAGCTACCTCCTGCGCCCTCTACCTGGGCATGGGCCCTGACTGGGAATCCAACTGGCAATCTTTCAGTAATCCAGAGGACATCCAACCAACTGAGCCACCTAGTTATGCCTAATTTTGATGGCTTAAATATTTTAAGTTAACTTTTCTTCAGATCCTTGATCATTTTATATTGTGGTTATAATCCTTATGATACTCAGAAACCACAGGAGTTAAACATGAGCCTTATGTTCCAGTATGTCTATATTCAGAGTTTGAAGAAGTTTTGAGCCAAAAGAAGATGCTTTTGGAAATGTGGCAGTCCTGGAAAATGATTTGTTAGCTCTATTCACATTTGAAACTTGTTTTAAAAAGTGTGAAAAACACTCAGGTACTTAGGTATGCATAAACACATCTTTGTAAGGGAGGGTGCTTTTCCATAGCAGTAAAGTTATTTGTGGTGTTTTAGTATAGTAAGTCCAGCCTTTGTGGAACTGCAGCTGTAAGCGACAGTGCCTTAAGCATGGTTGGTCCTATTTGCTAGCTCACACATGGAAACATACAGAATATATTCCAGAAGCTTTAATTTTTAGCTTTTATATTTAGGTTTAGGATTCATCTTTAATTTTTATGTGTGGGGTAAATAAGAAGTTTAAACCTTAATTCATACCATATATAAACCATTCCAGATGGATCATGAAAATAGTTTTACTTTGCATGTTTTCTAAGATGTTAGGAACACTTTTATATATTGATAATATATCCCACCTCTTCAATAATAAATATAAGTATATACCAAAATATCAGCATCATAGAATCACTGGTGCTAATTCTCTTTTTAGAAGTCTCTCGATGTAGTTCACTCCTTTTACTGTCTTCTTAAAATCGCAGAAAGTTGTCCTGGAAAATATTTTCTTTGAATGTCTCCTTTTAATTTAAATATTTTCTATTTTGAGGTTTTTCTTTTGTCTGTTTTAACTTTATTGCCACTTTCATATGAATTGTATGGTAAAATAATCATAACATAGAGAATAGGCTGGATTCACTGTGTTATAATTTTGTGTGATTTTATTTTTATCTCCAGAATATTGTTTAAACTGTTCTTGCACATCAATCACTTGTTCGTATATCCCTTTTTGAAGAGTTAGACTTTAATTGAAGATGATTTCTCCCATCAACCCCCCAAGGTTATCAGTTCAGGCATATAGGTAATATTATGTATGAACTCTGGCAAAGGACATTTTTATTTTTGTCAGTCTTTGGCTCTTAGACAAATGGGAAATATTGATAAAATATCTGGTCATAGTACCTATATTGCCACATCTGGGATTTTCATATTTTTTTACTTACAGAGGGGAGCATAGATAAAGAAAGGTCAACATGGATACAATTTCTGAGTTTCTATTTCAAATAGATATATTTAATCTTTTTTTTTTTTTTAATGAACCCGCCCTCTCTGCATGGAGAACAGGGTTGGTTTTCTTTTCTTTAAAAAAATATATTTTTTATTGATTTTTTTTTTTTTACAGAGAGGAAGAGAGAGGGATAGAGAGTTAGAAACATCAATGAGAGTCATTGACCAGCTGCCTCTTGCAAACCGCCCACCCGGGATGTGCCTGCAAGCAAGGTACATACCCTTGACCGGAATTGAACCCAGAACCCTCCAGTCCGCAGGCCGATGCTCTATCCACTGAGCCAAACCAGTTTCGGCAGATATATTTAATCTTAACCTCAAATTTTTCAACTATTCATCTGAACTAAGGAGAATTAATTTCTTTTCTGCGAGTCCAATTCAGTCTAATACAGCATTCCTTTTAAAAAGTGTATTTTATAATTTTATTTTTTATAAACTTGAGAGAGAGAAACATCAGTGTGATGGGCTGCCTCCCACACACCCCACAACGGGATCGAACCCCTGGATATGTGCTCTGACTGGTAATCAAGCCCGCCACGGATGACACTCCAACCAACTGAGCCACACCAGCCAGGGCTCTTTGGTTGATTCTTTTTTTATTTTTGGTATGTTTTTATTCATTTCAGAGAGAGGAAGGGAGAGGGTTAGAGAGATAAAAACATTTGTGATGAGAAAGTATCATTGATTGACTGCATCCTGCATGTCCCCTACTGGGGATTGGCCCCAAAGCCTGGGCATGTGCCCTGGCTGGGAATTGAACCATGACTCCAGGTTCCTGGGTCTGTACTCAACTACTGAGCCGCACGGGCCTGGCCTTTGGTCGATTCTTGTATGTGTCCTGACTGGGTCAAACCCGCAACCTTGGCATATCAGGTTGATGCTCTATAACCAACTTACCCAGCCAGGGCTTTACCATAATATTCTTTTGAGGTCCCTCTCCATATCTGATAATTTTACTTAGAGATGTCATAATCATAAGTAACTCACTATTCTAAACCAAAGAATCATTTTATCTGAGTTAATAAAATTAATAACTACAAAATAATTAAAAGAGCTCTTAGCCAGATACTCAAACTTTCAGATAACCAGATGTCCAGACTATATTTCACCGTGGCACAAAGCCATGAGCAAATTGCTGGGGCTTAAGAAGGAATCAGTGTTCAGATGTCCTAACTAAAACAACTTTTTTCTTATAGAAGCCTTGTGTCTCTTTCTTCCTTTACAGTAAAACCAGTACAATATGTAAGAAATGTGCTCAGAATGTGCAGTTGTATGGAACGGTAAGTAGTTTTCTGTGTGCCTAACAGTAAGTGCTCAGGTCTCTTAGAAACTTATATTTTGTGGACTATTAATGTAATTACTATATTCTTATTAAAGAACTAATTATGTGTAAATACTTTCTAATAAAAATTTATCTAGTGTTTGAATTTTCAAACTCAGCTAATACTTAGTTTTGAGGAGTTCTGTATTTATAGTCACTGTTTCAGGATTGTGATTATAATTTTCCTGAGAGGCTACAGTAACCAGTATGGAAAGAGAAGGAGAAAGATGGATTCTATGACTTTGACCTCTTTGTTTGGTAGCAGTCAAGTGTTCTTTTTTTACCCCCATTGATTTTCAGAGAGTGGAAGAGAGGTGGGGAGGGTGGGGAGAGAGAAAGAGAAAAACATTGATGTGAGAGAGACACATAGATTGGTTGTCTCCTACACGTGCCTAGACTGAGGCCAGGAATAAAATCTGCAACCCAGGTACCTGTCCTTGACTGGAATCAAACCCAAGACCTTCAGTGCACAGGCCAACACTCCAATCACTGAACCAAGTCAGCCATTGATGAGTGATTTTTTTTCCCTCTCAGGGTGAGAGGTTCAGGATACTATGGTCTTGCAGGTGTTTCTTCCAACATGTTTATACAATGACTAGAGGCCCGAAGCATGAAATTCGTACAAGGGCCTTGGCCCTGGCCCACCATCACCACATCTTGGGCCTCTGTCATCTCTGCTTCAGCCCCCGCCTACTGGGGCTTTGTTCAGAAGGAAGGACATCCAGTCTAATTAACATGTTATGCTTTTATTATCTATCTATACAAATAAAAAAGTAATATGCTAATTAGACCGGGAGTCTTTCTGGACATCCTTCCGGACAAAGCCATGGTGGTGGGGCTAAGGCAGAGGTGGTTAGGGGTGATCAGGCCAGGAGGGGAGGGCAGTTGGGGTTGATCAGGTTGGCAGGCAGAGTGGTTAGGGGTGGAGGGGAGAACAGTTGGGGTCAAGCAGGCCGGCAGGGGGGGAAGTTGGAGGCAATCAGGCTGGCAAGGGGGGCAGTTTGGAGTGAGCAGGCTGTCAGACAGAGTGGTTAGGGGTGATCAGGCAGGCAGGCAGATGAGCGGTTAGGAGCCAGCAGGGGTCGGGCCTAATCTGGCAGTCAGACATCCCCCGAGGGGTCCCATATTGGAGAGGGTGCACCAGGCCACTATTTATAGATAATGGAAAAGAGGCCTTTTCCAGAAAATTGAAAGTACTTGCTGGTTTCTTCAAAGAGCTGGTTCTGTCCTAGCATATACACGAATGGTTTTTTGTTATTTGTTTATTTATTTATTTTAAAATTAATAGTCCTTCACATAAAAACGCTTTACATAGTGCTAGGAATTGGACTTCATTTGATCCATCAGTATAAAAGGAAACTTAGGAAGTTTTACCATGACTGTGTAATACAAATAATTGCTTTAAAAAAGGCATTGGTGTTTTATATTATACTTACTTGACCATTTTCCCCCCCTCTTTAGCCCAAACCATGTCAGTATTGCAATATAATCGCAGCATTTATTGGTAACAAATGCCAGCGCTGCACAAATTCAGAGAAGAAGTATGGACCTCCATATTCTTGTGAACAGTGCAAGCAGCAGTGTGCATTTGACAGGAAAGATGACAGGAAGAAGGTAAATCTCTGTTTTTCTTTATTTTTTTTTCCCTTTCAGAGACATGAAGGTGAGCCATTGTGTTAAAAAGACCTATAACCTATAGCAGAAATAATGTATTATAGAATTGTGCACCTGAAACATAATTTTATTAACCAAGGTCACCCCCAATAAATTCATTTTAAAAAGAGAGATAACAGAGAAAGGTTTCTCACTTCCACTCCTAGTTCTGTTATTGACTTCAAAGAAGATACTCAATTATCAAATGTGGACCCTTGCATCTAACATCTCATGAGTTAGTATTTCATGAGAACCTGAGTTATAGTCATCAATATCCCACATAAGTGAACTGGTGATTGGCAGAATTCTATAGAACTCTGTAAAGGAGAGATTGTGACTCAAGAAAGTCGTACTATCAGTTTTATTGTCTGGCTATTTATTTATTTTTACTCCTCACCCAAATATATGTTTGTTTTTATTATTATTGGTTTGAGAAAGAGAAATATCGATGTAAGAAATATTGATCAGTTACCTCTCTTACATGCCCAACTGGGGATCATACCTGCAACGTGGGTATGTGCCCTGACCAGGAATCAAACCTGCCACCTTTTGGTGTATGTGATGACTCTCCAACCAACTGAGCCACACTGGCCAGGCTACTACTGTCTGGCTCAACTGACTTGCCTAAGTTCACACAGCTCCTAAATGGCAGAGCTGGAGTTAGCGCAGGGGTTCTAGCTCCTGTATTCATGTTCTCTAGTGTCCGTGTGCTTTGTTTCATCTTCTTTATCTCTGTCTCCTTGTCTTTCAGGTAGATGGGAAATTGCTGTGCTGGCTGTGCACACTTTCATACAAACGGGTCCTTCAGAAGACCAAAGAGCAGAGGAAGCACCTAAGCAGCTCTTCCCGTGCCAGCCACCAGGAGAAGGAGCAGTACAGTCGATTGAGTAGTGGCAGCCATTACAACAGGTAATGGCTTATGCATAAGATATGCCCAGAGGTGCTGATAGGTCAGGTGTAATGCTCACACAATTGGCCATAGAAGATACCATTATGTATACATTTTTCTTCTCTCTCTCTCTCTCTCTCTCTCTCTAATTACTAGCCTATGGAGGAATCTACTTTGTCATATTTTATAATTCATATGTTTTCCAAGAGCCACCGAGACTTTATGAGTTGTCAGAATTTTCTGACTTGGTTTGTATTGTGTCTGAAGAGTTCGTGAACTTACTCCACTTTCACATGTCATGTTCTCCTCACCCTTAGAGTCTATTATTCCCCTGGAAGATTGGTCATGCCACTTTCTGAAGGATGCAGCTGTCTGGCCAGGAAGCTGGTAGATGTTCTAGGTTTCTCCTGGTAGTGTTGTGAAGAGTTCTGGCTTTGGATTGAATCATGGCTTTTCCAGGTTCTCTACATGAGGACTGGGGCAAGTTTTTCATCTGTAAAATGAGAGAAATAATAGCATTACCTCATGGAGTTGTTATGAAGATATATAGTTCATGCACAGTGATTAGTTTTATAACTGGCATACAGGAAGCATTTGATACATTTTAGTTACTCCTGTTTATTATTACTAGTATGATTTTATTTATTCATATAGCAAACATTAAGTACTCTCATGGGCCAGGGACTCTGCTAGGAATGCAGAGATGAATAAGGAATCATGCTGCTCACCAAAAGTGTGCGGTCTGGTGGGGAAGGGAGCCCGTATCGTTCTGTGGAAGTATGGGAACATTCATTCCACAGAGGAAACGTCAAAGTACAGGCATGGGAGGCGGTGGTAACTAACTGCCTCAGGAAGTCGGGCAAGGAAGGCTGGGAGAAGAGCTGGTGTTGGAGCTTTATCTTAGGAGGTTGGAATCATCAGATAAGGAACGGGCAGAGGCATTCTAGGCTGAGGGAATAGCATTTGCATAAAGACATAGAGGATGTGAAACTATGTGGGACTCTGGTGAATTGAAAGTCCTTTTATGTTATTGGAGCTTATGGTTAGGAGCTGGAAGATGGGAGAAAAGGGGATTCTGCAGATCTCGTTAGGAACATGAACTTAATCATGGGGCTAATAAAAAAATTAACCCTGATTATTATGAAGAATACATTAAAGGAAGAAAGACTGGGGGCTAATTAAGTTGTTGTTGTTGTTGTTTATTTGTTTTTGTAAAGTCCAGGTGAGAGATGTTAATTCAGGAACCTGAGGCCCTGGTCACTGTGGCTCAGTTGGTTGAGCATCCCATGCACCAAGTTTGCTGGTTCTCCTGCAACCCCAATAGCTGTTTCTCTTGTTTCTCTCTCTCTCTCCCCCTCTCCCTTCTTCCTCTCTTTAAAACCAATAAAAAACATGTATTTTTTAAAAAAAACAAAAAACAGAACACACTGAGGCAGTGGCTCCAAAGAGGCAGACTTAGGAAGATACTTTAGAGCAGGGTGGGAAATGTCCAATCCCATCATTTGGTCTGGCCCTGCCGAGGCCAGAGGGGTGAGTTAATTAAATGTGTGACCAAATATAGCAGGCTGATTTCTAAGCTGATAATTTTGTATGGCCCACAAATGATGTTATAAATGTCCAAATGGCCTGGGCAGAAGAAAGGTTCCTCACCCCTGCTTTAGAGGGAAAAGTAGATAACTTGATGAACGTATAAATGGGCAGGAACTGGGTGAGTAAAGGATAATTCTCAGGTTTCTTAGATTCTTAACTAACAGAGAGTATAGGAAGGGGAGAAGAGAAGTTCAGTTTTGAAAAGGTGAGTTTGTTGAAGCATCAAAAAGAATTATTTAGTGGGAATTTAGCCTATATCTCAGAAGAGAAGTTTGGATATGGGCCATTAGTTACACTTGTCAGTGAGAATAGAGGTTATTTAAAATGCAGATTCCTTTGTAGTCCCACCCCAGGGTTTAATTTAGTGAGGTCTAGGATAGAATCCAGGAATCTGCATTGTTTCATAAATATCCCAGATGATTCTTATGCAGGTGATCTGAGGAACACTGTTTCCAACATTATAGATAGTTGTTGATATAACTCATGTTGGAGGCTGGGAACAGAACTCTAGAAGCATTCAAGAAGGATGGACTGAATATATTTGATATCCAAAATATATAAACATATAACTCAATAGCCAGGGGAAAAAATAGAATACAATTTAAAAATGGATAAAGGGCCCACATAGGCATTTTTTTCAAAGAAGACATACAAATGGTCAATAGATACATGAAAAGGTGCTAAATATCACTAATTGTCATGGGAGTGCAAATCAAAACCACAATGAGATATCACCTCACACCTGTTAGGATGGTTATTATAAAAAATACAAGAGATAACAAATGTTGGTCTGCTTGTAGAGAAATGGGAATCCTTATACACTGTTAATGGGAATGTAAATTGGTACAGCCACTGTGGCAAAAAAATATGGTAGTTCCTCAAAAAATTGAAAATAGAACTACCATATGATCCAGCAGTCACTTCTGGGTACATATCCAAACGAAATAAAATCAGTATCTCAGAGAGAGATCTGCAGCTCCAATTCATTGCAGCATTTTACACAATAGCAGAGATGTCCAAACAACTTAAATGTTTTTCTACAGATGAGTGGATAAAGAAAATGTGGTATATTTATGGAAAATTATCTATGTATATATATAAAAGCCAAGCAACCGACCAGAATGATGGAATGACTGGAATGACCATTTGCTATGACATGTACTGCGGGAGGGTCTACCAGCCTGATTTGGGGGGGTGGGCTGATCGGCCCCTCTAAACCTCCCATGGCTCCTCCCCCTGGTTGGCCAATCTCCCGCAGCCCTTCCCTCACCACTCCCACCCCAATTGGGGGTGGGACGTGCCAGCCCCACTTCTCACGGCCCCTCCCCCAGCAGGCCCAGCTCCTACTTGTGCATGAATTCGTGCACCGGACTTCTAGTTCAGCCATAAAAAGGAAGGAAATCCTGCCATTTGTGACAGCATGGATGAACCTGAAGGCATCGTGCTAAGTGAAAAAAGAGAAAGACTGTATATGGTATAACTTTATGTGAAATCTTTTATTAAAAACCGATTTCATAGAAACATAATAGAACAGTGTTTGCTAGGCGCTGGAGGAGTGGGAAATGAGATATAGGTCAAAGGGTACAAACTTTCAGTTATAAGAAGAATAAGTTCTGAGGATCTAATATATAGCAGTGACTATAATTAATATGGTATTATACACTTGAAAGTTGCTGAAAGTAGATCTTAAGCATTTTCATCATAAAAAAGATAAAAGTTAACAATGTGAGGTTATGGGTGTATTAATTATCTTGATCTTGGTAATCATTCCATAATGTATATGTATATCCAAACATCACATTGTACATTTTACTTATATACAATTATATTTGTCAGTTATTCCTTAATAAAGTTGGGGGAATAAAAGGATGGCATGGTCAGTGGTGTCAGATAATTGGAAAGAGGGCAAGTGAGGAAGGGTCTGAAGTATCCTTTAAGCTTAGCAATTGGACAACTGTTAAAGCAAAAGGGCTGCAAACCAGTTTTAGAGGATGAACATATTACATGTAGCTAAAACTGATTTTTAGTATTATTGTGGGACTCATTGACACCAGTAGATTCACAGATATAGTGAAGAAAAACGAGTTCAGCCGAAACCAGTTTGGCTCAGTGGATAGAGCGTTGGTCTGCAGACTGAAGGGTCCCAGGTTCAATTCCGGTCAAGAGCATGTACCTTGGTTGCGGGCATATCCCCGGTGGGGGGTATGCAGGAGGCAGTTGATCGATGATTCTCTCTCATCGATGTTTCTAGCTCTCTGTCCCTCTCCCTTCCTCTCTGTGAAAAATCAATAAAAATATATTTTAAGAAAAGAATAATTTATTTATTTAAAAAAGAAGAAAAACAAGTGCCAACCTGGTGTCTAGTTCCAGCTTTACTATTAACTAGCTACACACTGAGTGGCCATATTATTATGATCTCTGAACGCATAACAATCTGGCCATTCAGTATATATACTATATAATAAAACGCTAATAAGCAAATTGTCCCCTTGACCAGGAGTTCGACCAGCAGCCAGGCCAGCCACCTGCCCATGTCCTCTCTCCCTGGCCAGGCTGGCTGGACCCCACCCATGCGTGAATTCATGCACCAGGCCCCATACACACACACACACACACACACACACACACACACACACACACTGAGTGGCCAGATTATTATGCGTTCAGAGATCATAACAATCTGGCCACTCAGTGTATATTCTTAGGTAGCTCATTAACATTGATGAGCCTCAGTTTCTGCAAAGTAGAAGTAATATCTTGCATATACTTCACAGCATATGAAACATTGAATGTAAAAGTACTTTTGAACTGTAAGATAGATTCATACTTCTTATTGAACTTTTATTGGCTGTTCTCTGTAATTAATAAGGCAGGTATTAATTTTATATTTAATTGAGGCTAAGAATTTGGGGGGGCCTGTGGAAACCCATAAATCCACCTATGAAACCAACCACCCATAAATCCACCTGTGAAATCAACACCTTGGTGAATTTTGATAATTAAGAATAAATAGCTCTTGCAAAGAAGAGCTATATTATTATTGGTCCCATTTGTCACTTTCATTGTGATATTTTATTTAATTTTTTTTCTAACGTATATCTCTCTGTTTTTTGCCATTAAAAGCCAGAAAACACTTTCTACGTCTTCAATTCAAAATGAAATCCCAAAGAAAAAGTCCAAGTTTGAGTCAATCACAACCAATGGAGACAGGTGAGCCAATTGGAGTGTGTGTGCATGCTTCCATTTGAAATGCATACACAGTTCCTGAAACAGGAATATATTTTAGGGTGTGTCTGGAGCTAATGTATGGTTTTCAGTGAACCTCTTAGGGTCACTACACCAGCCACTTGATATCTTATAAATAAGCAGTACTGATACTTATTTATAAATCTAACCTTGTTATTAAATAATAGGCAGGAACATATAACTGGATTTAATAGCAATCATATTCTGCAACCCAACAATAACTCACCACACTAATACTAAGAAGTCAACATCCGAAACCAGTTTGGCTCAGTGGTAGAGCGTTGGTCTGCGGACTGAAAGGTCCCGGGTTCGATTCCGGTCAAGGACATGTACATTGGTTGTGGGCACATCCCCAGTAGGGGGTGTGCAAGAGGCAGCTGGTCAATGTTTCTCTCTCATCGACATTTCTAGCTCTCTATCTCTCTCTCTTCCTCTCTGTAAAATATCAATAAAATATATTTTTTTTAAAAAGAAAAGAAGTCAACAGCTGGCTGGCTTTCATTATGATCTGTGCCTGTAGCCTCCTCCAGGCAGGAGAGGAGGCAGTCTTGAGAGGCAGGGCAGAGACAAGTTAGAGTTAGGTAGTGTTATTCAGTCTGAGGGATGATCCAGGCCTCCTTAGCCTACAGAAAGACAGTGCAGTGCAGATGCCAGATAGGAGAGAAGGAGATGCATTTGAATATTTTGGTTTCATTGTAAGCCTGTCAATGTATATTTTATGCCTTTCATCCCTCCTTCTCAACAATGCTTTCTTTTACAGGCTGCACTGTCCGAATACCTAGAGTGTCCCATCTGTATTGGTGCAGTGGATTGCTTCCCAACAGAGTATTAGACCCAACCATTTTTTTGTTTCTCCATGGGCCCAGCATCCTGAAGTGTTACCAACTGGTACACTGTCCCCTGAATCCTTGAAATTATTTCCATTCTGTAGAGTTTGCCCAGTCTCAGTTCTCCCTTCCAGCCAGTGGTGGATTTGGGAACAGACCAGCATATAGGATTACCAGGGCTGAATTTTGCTTATTTTTTAAAACTATATTGATTTTTTACAGAGAGGAAGAGAGAGGGATAGAGAGTTAGAAACATCACTGCGAGAGAAACATCGATTAGCTGACTCCCGCACACCCCCCACTGGGGATGCAGCCAGCAACTAAGGTACATGCCCTTGACCGGAATCGAACCTGAGACCCTTCAGTCCGCAGGCCGATGCTCTGTCCACTGAGCCAAACTGGTTTTGGCAAATTTTGCTTATTTAATGGGGTGCAAAGTGTTTGTGAAGTTTACTCTTTCTGATTACCTCTGCAAGGTGTCTTTTTAACAACTAGCATTATTGATTTTAAACTTCTCAGGTAGTGTTAGTGGGAGGAATCTGTTGAAAATCCAGGTTGAGATTGACGCGGGAGTTTGCCACGTCTTTGTTCCTTTCCTAACTAAATGTCCAGAATTCATGCCCTGGCCAGGTGGCATGGTTGCCTGGAACATCATCCCAATATCCTGAGATTACGGGTTCAATCCCTGGATGGAGCACATGCAGGAATCAACCAATAAATGCATTAATAAGTGGAACAGCAACAACAAAAGTCACAGAATTCTTGATATTGGAAGTGTCCGTCAATAGACTAGTTGTAGTCTAGGGAAAATTGTCTTCCTTACTATTAAATTCATCTTTTATCATTTTTGAAAGGACTGACTGTTCATTCCTGGGATGGAATGCAGCAGCTTCTTAGCAGCTGTACCACATCACAGTGCTTTGGGGCAGAAAACTGAGAATCAAAAGAGGAACTCTATGGGAAGCATTAAGGAAAAATGCATGTGCTTATACTTCTTGATCTTTGGTCCAGATTCTAGAGAAATTATCTAATCACCAAAAAATGATGACATTACCCGTAAATAATTGGGGATCTTCAGTGAACTAGGTTGGCTCTTGTGAAATGGCATTTGTTTCAGTCCTGAAGGTGAGAGGAAATGCTGCAGGTTGTAGCTTGGCTATCTGCCGATCACCTTGCCTGCACAGTTGAGCAAATGTTGTTGAGTCTGACATGTGTGGAACATTATGCTTAATGCTGGGAATTCAAATAGTGGCTCCTCCCTTGAGCTTGCAGTCAGTGGTCTACAGTGTGTCCTCAGGTAGAAAAAAAAATTGCCAAGCATTTATCTCAGTCTGTTGGGATCTTGCTTCCAGGTTTTGTTTTTTTTTCCATTTGACTCAAACTCATAAAAATTAAGAAGGGGGGTGGGGGAGTTTATCCATCTAAGTTATGATTTTTTTTTTTTCTATCCATTTTTCTACTCAGCTTTTCCCCAGACCTGGCTCTGGACTCACCAGGCACTGACCACTTTGTCATCATTGCCCAGCTGAAGGAAGAAGTGGCCACTCTAAAGAAGATGCTGCATCAAAAAGATCAAATGATTTTAGAGAAAGAGAAGAAGGTATGATTTAATTAGTGCCTCTCAGGCCAGAATGATGACAGGGTAAGCTGTGGAATAGGGCATGATGCTAACTATTTAACTGTTCTTAGTTGGGTACTTAACATTGATGCTTTGAGAGAGATCCAGTGGCAAAGTTGGGATATCCTGGGGAGAGGTTTGTTGTCTGCCAAGATAACTCATGGCATGGTATCACTGTAATGGATCCACCTCATTCAAGTGGGTGTAGAAAGTTGATTTTCTCAGCTTTTGGAGGGAGCTTCCATTTGTCAGGGAGAACTTGTGTTAACAGAGAAAATGGATAAAATCACAGTGCTTCCTCTTAATTTACAATACGGCATGTAACAATATTACTTTTCTCAGTATGAGCTGCTTTGGAAGATTGTAATCAGACAGTGCTAAATGAGCATGGATTTGGGATAGGAGGAGGTAGTTATGTAATTGGAATTTTTAATGCTCTCAGGCTAAGAGAACCTGATGCCTCCATCTCTGTTATTGGGATGGCATGTCCGTGGGACAGTAATACTCAAAATATGTGGGCGAGGTCTCCCTTCTCCCTGGACAGTGTTCAGGTAGGCCTTCCTTTATGACTCTTGTGTCACTTTGCTTCCATTGCTGACAACTCTCTTCCTGAGTGACCCACTTTTTAAACACACTGTGCTCGCTTCGGCAGCACATATACTAAAATTGGAACGATACAGAGAAGATTCACATGGCCCTCTGCAAGGATGACACACAAATTCATGAAGCGTTCCATATTTGAAAAAAACAAAACGTTAATATCTCCAGCAAAGTCTTATTCTGTTCTATGAGTCATCCTTCCTCTTTAAGGGGACTTATTTCATCCTTGTTCCGATTCATGTCTAGTATTTCTTATAGTACATTCTTTGAGAGTATCTAATTTTTGCCTTAATATATTAATGAAAATAATAATAGCTAACTTCTGTTGGATGCTTACTATGGGCCTGCCTCTATCTATTCTAAGTACTTTATATATATTAACTTTATATATATAATAATGTATCTTCATAACAACCCTTTAAGGTAGGAATTATTATTATCATCTTATTTTTTAATGAAGACTTTTAAAATTTTCATTTTTTGATTTGAGAGACAGAGAGGGAAGTATTGATTTGTTGTTCCACTTATTTATGCATTTAATGGTTGATTCTTGTATATACCCTGAGAGGGGATCAAATCTGCAGCCTTGGCCGACACTCGAACCAACTGAGCTATCCCTCCAGGATTATTAATTATCATTATCATTTTATAGTTGAAGAGTGCCTCCAAAATGTTTCCTCTTAGGGTTTCAATTCCTTCAGCTTGCTGTTTTTTTCCCCTGAGCCTGTATGTTGTCTTGTGCCTGGTTTGGAATGCTGTTACTCATTCCAGAGGCTAACAAAGACATTTATATCTTCACATGCAGTCTTTCGATCTAATTTCTACCTCATTTTACAGATGAGAAAATGGACTCAAAGCAAGTAAATGATGTGTCCAATTCACATAATTAAGTAAATGGCAGAGCAAAGGAATGAACTCAAGTCATTCCCACTGTACTGATCTTTCAACTGTGCTGTGCTTTCTTCTTTCAGTAAGATGGAGATTCATGGGACGAGGCCAGTGTTCTCCCACTTTACTGCATGACTGTCAGATGAAAGTAGACTCAAGTATATTTTATTCATGGACTAGATCAGAATGGCACATAAAAGGATTTTTGCAAAATAGAGACAAAACAAACACTTGTTTCTACTGCTTTGCAAAGTTAGGGTTGAAAAGCAGCAAAAAACAAATAGTAAATTGTTCCCTAAAACTTTGAGGATCAAGGTCACGCTCTTGGCTTGGAATGCAGGCTCTTTCATGTCCTGCCTTCCTGTCTCTCGCCTCGTCTCCCGTCATTCCCCACACACACCAGTCATTAGAACAAGCTCTCAGTTATCTCACACTCTCTGCCTATGCCCTTGCTGTACCCTTTGCTATGGTGCCCTTCTCCTTTCCTCACGTTCCAGTTGCTGTTTGTACCTCAAAACTCATCTTACACCTGATTTCTCTGATTTAAGTAGCTTTTCTCTGGGCTCCTTGAATGACATAGTCAGCAGAAGGAGGCCTGGAGTTTGAATCTTAGCCCTGTTACTTGCTAGCCTATATGATCTTGGCTATGTTACCTAGCCCTTTCTAAGACTTGGTTTTCTCATCTATAAAATGGGAAGAACAATATTACTCCCCACGGCGTTATCATAGTATTGAATGAAGTAATTAATCAGTTTTATTGGAACAGGGTAAAAATTCAGTACATGGAAGCAGCTGTTATTCTCATGGTTGTTCTCGAATCATCAGTCAGCCTGGCCAGTGTGGTTTGGTGGTTGAGCATGGACCCGAGAACCAAGAGTTCACTGGTTCCATTCCCAGTCAGGGCACGTGCCTGGGTTGAGGATTTGATCCCCAGTAGTGGGTTATGCAGGAGGCAGCCAGTCCATGTCTTTCTCATCAAAGTTTCTATCTATACCTCTCCCTCCCTCTCTCTAAAATCAATGAAAACCTATTTTAAGAAAAAGTGTCAGTCAACATGTACTATAATCACTAATTTTTTTGGAGGTATACATGAACATTTTCAAACTTGCTAGTGGTTAAGTATCAGAAATGCTACTACATGATTTTGTCTACTTTTCAGGAAATCTTTATAAAAAAATAGGATATGGAACTCTCTGGCTTTGATTTAGGTATGGATCTTCAGGAAAGCCCTGGGCTGTATTAATGTGGAGGACTATTTAGTTCTCTGGTAAGGAAATATTTTTTATTGCACAGAAATTTATTCTGGTTACTTTGCCTTTTCCCTCAGATCACAGAGTTGAAGGCTGACTTTCAGTACCAAGAATCTCAGATGAGAGCCAAAATGAACCAAATGGAGAAAACCCACAAAGAAGTCACAGAACAATTGCAGGTGATGACTGCTCATTTTATGTGGTAACTCCTGTGTTTAATTGATTACATTTTAAGTGATCATTTCTTAGATTTATTTTTTCTCCAAATATTGACAAGTCTAATCCACCTTACACGTCTTCTATTGTTTCATTCTTAGATGTGTTCTGATCTTTTCCCCTCAAAAACAGAGGAATTAATATTTTCTTTGAATTTGGGATAAAGCAGATGTAATTCCGGATTTCTGAATTATAAATTCTGTTTTTCCAGCACGTTAGGGCACTCCATGGCATGTTTGTGTTGCATAAAATATCCTTTTGTAACGGTGGGTCCGAGGAGGTTGGAGTATATTGATTAACCTCCTGCAAATACCTTCGTTCCCCAAACCTAGCTCGAGAGCTTGCTGTTTTCTCTAAAATATGTTCATCTCTTTCTGACCATCTGCATCTGCATGGAAAATGTATCTGATCCTGTTAAAACATTCTTCTTGCACTTTTTTTTTTAAGGCCAAAAACAGAGAGCTGCTGAAGCAAGCAGCTGCCTTGTCCAAGAGCAAGAAGTTGGAGAAGTCAGGAGCTATAACCTCTCCGTGAGAGACCACAGGAGGTTTCCAGCAACAGCAAATGGGTTCCTGGGTTAGGGTTGGCAGCTTAGGAACCCCAAGTGTTCTTAAGAAACCTCTATTTTATTACTGTTAGCCTTTGTGTGATTGCAGTGGCTGAATGGAAACACCTGGTTTTCACTGTGTTATGACTGCATGCTTGAATGTTTGGAGCTTCAGGCTCTTTTCTCTCACTCTCACACTCCCCGTCCTCTCTCCTCCCTCTCCCCCACCTTCGCACAGTACTACTAGCTCTGTCTCTCTCTCTACTGCTTTCTTCTCCTCCTCCTCCTCCTCCTCCTCCTCCTCCTCCTCCTCCTCCTCCTCCTCCTCTCCTTCTTCTCTCTCTCTCTCTTTTGTGTGGTGGTTACTGCTCAGTGTTATGTGCAGAATGATTTTTTTTTTTTTTTGTCCATCGTTACATCCTGCCATACCATGAGCAAATAGTCTGGCATTAATTTCATATCACTGCCACCCTCTTAACTTTGAAAACTGCCACCTTGAGACTTGGTATAATGGACAAAGCTTTCTCTCTCCAATAAACCTTTTGCTTCAGGGTATACTCTTGGGTTAATTTCCAGGTATATTATGTATGAACTTTGTACTATGTATAGCCAGAATTTTATTTATTAAAAAAAAAAAACCCACAAAAATCGAAATTTTCTTGGTAAAGGAATAATGGTAGCCTAGCTTGTTCTTCTTGTAAAAGTGATGCCTCTTTTTTTTTTTTTTTCTAAGTCCTGCTCCAGCTTTTAGTAAAAGAATCAAATCTCTTCTTTCTTGTTACCTTGGAGTCTTAAAAACTGATTGTTAAGGTGAAACAATTCAGTGCATAAGTACGGAGTTAAGTGCCTTTTGGAGGATTTCTCGGAAGAGCATTTAAGAAGATACTTAGGGAGATAGCAAAGGTTTGAACGGTCTGTCTTTCTCAGTCAGGGCAGACGGAAAGGTTGTCCAGGTTGTACTGGACACTTCCCCACCCGCCCCTTTTCTGATGGTTGTTATGTGACTGATTTTAAATTCTCACACAGCCACTTCTTTTAACAAAAACCAAAAACCCTCACTGGCTTATATCAGTTGTCATACTTGGCCATTGTCAGAGAACATTTTTTTTACATGAGCAGATTCAAAATGGGATAATGCTTAAACTGCGGAGCTTTCTCGGGGTCAGTGCAAGCTGCTCAAGTATGAACTCTGAGTCTGGTTGAAAGAAATGATATCACTGTAACCTCTCCCCTCCTCCCCTTCTCCAGCCTGCGTACTCCCTGCTTTTAACAGAAAAGCATGGAGAACAGGTGCTGTCCTCAGAAGCAGCTTGGTCTTAGCCAGAATTGTTCATGTCCTATTCTCTCTTCTTGACCCAATCAGCAGGCACATGGTTTTACTTTTCTAGGAGAGGGGATAAGTGTGCATTGCTAGCCTTTCTCTCAGGTCCTCTATATGATGTTTGGGAAAGAAATTAGAGGCAGGTAATGTGCCATGATACAGTAAAGCCAGCTGTCTTGGAATCATTAATGCAGGGGGTACTTGAGTTAGAGGTAATCATGAAAGGAGATGACATTTGTACCTCAGGCTACCAATATTGTAGCAGGAAGTTTAACTTACTAGGCATTTCCTAGAAGCAAACACTTATCGGTGTGATAGCATTCTCACAAGTGGATCCACACGTATAATGGAACAGATGTGGAAATGGGAGGCTTCCTTCTGATAAGAGAAACAATAGACCATGCTGTTTCTATATCACTCTAGTAAGGTATGTAATTTTTCCTTCCAAGCAAGGGAAAAGGCAGTGCTAAATAGTTTTATAACTTTTTGAATGAGAAACTTTTAGGTAAAGACAAACTGTCAGATAATATTTTTCAAATGCATATATGTTGACTGTGGGGAAAAGATTGTAAAAAAAAAAAGTTACAGTCATGGTTTTTTGTTTAATTTTAAAGACTTGAGAAATTCTGTTACATATATGTGACAATATAAAAGCATATTTTATACTAAATCTTTTTTTAAGATCTTGGCACTTAATATAAAGCAAATTCGCGCATTTTCTAACTTTCTACAAGTTCTAAAAAGGGAAGGAAGAAACCTCAGTCTTGCAATTTTGGTTTTTAAAAATCATGACACTGTTTTACCATGAAATTGAGTAGCTAACTTTTGGTAACACCTTTTGTTTATTTGTATGTTTGTGATAATGGACATTTTAAAACAGGGATGTTTTGGTTTGTACAGACTTTGACAAATGTGTGTTAATAAAAATTCATATTGAGTC
Source organism: Vespertilio murinus (assembly GCA_963924515.1). NCBI lineage: Eukaryota > Metazoa > Chordata > Mammalia > Chiroptera > Vespertilionidae > Vespertilio > Vespertilio murinus. Next base: position 16,042,054 of record OZ004706.1, read on the forward strand.
AAGTATAATCATTGTTGTGGGTTTTTTTTTTTTTTCTCATTTATTCCTGCTGGTTCACCAGTAAATCCTTCAACTTAGAAAACAGTCAGTTTTGACCAGTGGGTATGGCTCAGCGGGTTGAGGACCTAGGAACCAAATGGTCGCCATTTAATTCTCTAAATCACCAGTCAGAGCACGTGCGCTGGTTGTGGATCCCCAGTAGGCAGCCCATCTCTGTGATGTTCCTCTCTCATTGAAGTTTCTATCTATTCCTCTTCCTCCCTTTTCTCTAAAAAACAATTAAAAAAACCAAAACATGTATAGCCCTAGCTAGTTTGGCTCGAGTGTCTGCCTGCAGACCAAAGGGTCCCGGGTTAGATTCCACTCAAGAGCACATACCTTGGATGCAGGCTCCTCCCTGGCCTGGGCCCTGGTCAGGGCTTGTGCAGGAGGCGACCAATGGATGTGCTGCTTTTGCATAGATGTTTCTCTCTGTTTTTCTCTCAAAAAAAAAAAAAAATCAATGGAAGAATGTCCTCAGGTTAGGATTAACAAATATACACACACACAAACACAGTTCGTCTTGCTTGTCAACCTAAAAAAATTAAAGTCTGCTTTATCCAGTGTGGATCAGTTCGTTGAGCATCATCCCATACACTGAGGGGTTGCTAGTTCAATTCCTGGGCACATGTTTGGGTTGTGGGTCATCCCTGGTAGTGGGTGTACAGGGGGCAGCCTCTCATTGATGTTTCTCTTACTCTCCTTTTCTCTCTCTCTAAAAAATAAATAAAAGTATTTTAAAACAAATTTAAAAGCCTAGCTATGCTAATCGAGAGTTTCATGTCTATCAGAGAACAGCTCATTCTCTTATGTGATTTTATTTACCCAGTTTAAGTGCTTGCTTTGTTACAAGCACTGTGCTAGGCGGTGAGTATACAGCAGTGAAGAACATCCACAAAGTTACTGACCTCATGTGGCTTCTGTTTAAGTGGGATATTGAACAACACCATTGTTCTTGATTTTACATTTTATCATCGCTATTCAAAATATAATACGGGAGTAATCTTAAGGTATGAGTGAAAGGTTTTTGAGATACCATTTTAAGGAGAAGAATGTGTGTTTGAAACCTTGGTGTTAGTTTAATAATAGGTACCTTTCAGGTATTATCACTGTTACATCCTGTTCCGTTCTATTTTATAGACTCCGTGACAACTTATTTTCTCTAAATAAGTTTAAGATAGTTTTATTTTGTAGGTGCTATGGACTGAATGTTTGTGTTCTCCCCAAAATTCATACGTCGAAATCCTAACCCCTAAACATGATAGTATTAGGAGGTGGGGCCCGTGGGGGGGGGGGCGGTGCTTAGGCTCTGCCTTCAGGAGTGGAATTAGTGCCTTTACGAAGGAGGCTCCAGAGAGATTCCTTTGAACCTCCATTACGGGAGGCCACAGCCAGAAGAAGCTGGCTGTGAACTAGAAAGAGGGCCCTTATTAGACGGCAACCATGCTAGCAGCTCGATCCTGGACTTTCCAGCCTCCAGAACGGGAAGAAATTTCTGTTGTTTATAAGCTACCCAGTCTGTGACTTTTGTTATAGCAGCCCAAACAGACTAAGTCTGTAGGCTATGTTTATGACCATCTTTATTGTGTAAATTATCTTTTTAAAAAATATTTTTTATTGATTTTTTACAGAGAGGAAGGGATAGGGATAGTTAGAAACATCAGTGAGAGAGAAACATCCATCAGCTGCCTCCTGCACACCTCCCACTGGGGATGTGCCCGCAATCAAGGTACATGATCTTGACTGGAATCGAACCTGGGACCCTTCAGTCTGCAGGACGATGCTCTATCCACTGAGCCAAACCGGTTAGGGCTATTGTGTAAATTATCTTAATTTATACATTTATTCAGCTTTGTACATTTATTTAGCAATAAAAAAGACCAAATCCCTGACCAGTGCGGTTCAATTGGTTGAAGTATTGTCTCATGTACCAAAGGGTCGTGGGTTCCATGTCCGCTCAGGGCTCATACCCAGGTTGCCATTTGGTCCCCAGTTGGGGCACACGTGCAAGAGGCAAACAATCACTGTCTCTCCCTCTCTCTTTTTCTTCTACCTTTTTCTCTCTCTAAAATAAATACACACATATATCCTGAAATGAGGATTAAATATATATGTCTTACATAATAAAAGACTAATATGCAAATTGACCAAACAACAGAATAACTGGTGACTATGATGCACACCAACCACCAGGGGGCAGACACTCAATGCAGGAGCTGCCCCACTGTGGTCAGTGCGCTCCCACAGGGAGAGTACTGCTCAACCAGAAGCTGGGCTCACCACTGGCGCGTGCAGCGGTGGTGGCAGGAGCCTCTCCCACCTCTGCAGCAGTGCTAAGCTGTCATTGGGACATCCCCTGAGGTTCCTAAACTGTGAGAGGGCACAGGCCAGGCTGAGGGACTGCCCCCCTCCCCCTTTCTCCCTTCTCCCTCTATCTTCCCCCAGTGCATGAATTGTGTGTGTGTGTGTATATGTGTGTGTGCGCGCTACCTGCTGCTCCCGCTCATCCCGGCTCCACTGTGCCTGCCACGGGCTCATGCCAAATCAGCGCCCCCAATGGGAGTGGTGTGTGGGATCAAGCTGAAACTGGCTCTCCCACTTCCCCCAAGGGGTCCCGGGTTGCAAGAGGATGCAGGCCAAGCTGAGGGACCCCATCAGTGCACAACTGGGCTGGAAAGGGACCGTGGGAGGGCTCCAGGGCATGTCTAGCCCATCTCACTCAGCCCCCAATTGGCTGGACCACAGCAGCAAGCTAACCTTACTGGTCAGAAGAACTGCCCCCTGGTGGTCAGTGCATGTTATAGCAGATGGTTGAGCAACCTTAGCATATCATTAGCATATTACCCTTTGATTGGTTGTTCATATTACCCTTTGATTGGTTGTTCTATTTGCATGTTACCTCTTTAAAAATATATATTTTATTGATTTTTTACAGAGAGGAAGGGAGAGGGATAGAGAGCTAGAAACGTCCATGAGAGAGAAACATCAACCAGCTGCCTCCTGCACACCCCCTACCAGGGATGTGCCCACAACCAACGTACATGCCCTTGACCAGAATCGAACCTGGGACCTTTCAATTTGCAGACTGACACTCTATTATCCAGTGAGGCAAACCGGTTTATTATACAGGATATCCAAACCACTGATATATGCAACATCATAGATAAATCTCAAAAGTATGTAAATTGAAACAAGCCACTCTGAAGAGCACATGAAATATGATTGCATTACTCTGCAGTCCAAGAACAAGCAAAACTAATGTGTGAGATAACAAAAAAGTGATTTCTGGGGATAAGTGGGATTGATTAGAAAGGAGCATAGCTCAAAGAAGCTTTCTGAAATGATAATGAAAATTTTATCTATCTTGATTTGAGTGATGGTAGCATGGGTACATACAAGTGTCAAAATTCTCTGAACATTTAATACCTGTGAATTTTTTTGTATGTCAATTATAACAGCAGTTAATACAGAAAAGTACTGATTAATCCTTAAAAAATGCTATTTTTGAATCTTCCTATACTTGGTTTTTAAAACACATATACGTGCATATCTGTTGACTTTATAGTTAGGGGTAGAATTGTGTTGAATATTCATACATAATAGAATATATACCTCAATATAGGTATGAATTAGCTCTATGACATAATAGATGTATGACATTGGGCAAGTTCCTAGAACCTCTGCAGAGAACCAGTTTCCTTATCTGCAACCAACGAGCTAATCTCATCTTGCTGGGTGCCAACCATGAAAACTGTTTTTATCAATTCACAAAAGGACATATGCTACTTATTCTTTAAAATCACAGAATTCAAGAAAACTTGCAAATTGAAATATCAGGCAGAATGGATCATTCTTGCCTATAGGGTCTGAGTTATTTTAACACAGAGAAGCAACCTCAATTTCCAACCCAGGTGCAAAGCTTCAGATAAGGGGTTTCCAGATACAACATTCCACATTTATCTTCACCTTGTAGTTTCCAAGGAAACAGATCTGGAGTCCTCTTATCAGCTCAGGCCTGATGAGAATATCTTTACAAATAGCCTGGTGTGCTTTGAGGCTATCTCGAAACAATTCTTTTAAATTTTACCTACACTCCATTCCTCTCCCCGCTCCCCCCCAAGATCCTAGGATAACTCTCTTCCTGAGCTTGGGGTGATGCTCCAAGATTCCTCTGGTGTGCAGTCTCCCTTACAGCATTAAGTTAATAAACCTAATTTGTCAGACCACACGCAGTCTTTATCTCATGGGCTTTATCTTGGAGATTGCTGATAAATGTTTGTAAAATTTGTTCACATCCCCCTGAGTAAGCATTTAAGAAACTGTGACTGTTTTTTATTATTCACGTGTAAATTTGACATCTAGTATTTGCAAGGTAAGAATGTGTTGCTATGAGAGAATACACAAGGCTCTGGCCAGGGAGCTCAGTTGGTTAGAGCACCACATTGGGAAAAAGAGGGTGCAGATGCTTAGGGCAAACCCAAGAAGCAACTTCCTCTTCCATTCTAAAAATCAAATAAAAAGTGGCTATCCACACAAAATAAAATTTAAAAAGTGGCTATCCATCTGTGTCCTGTGCTATCCTTTCTTTTCTTTTCTCAAAACTTGATTTTAAAGAAAAAGAGAGGAAAGGAGGGAGAGAGAGAAACACTATTTATTCTTCCACTTGCTTAGGCATTCATTGGTTGCTTCTTGTATGTGCCCTGACTGGGGATCGAACTTACAACGTCGGTGCATGGGGATGATCCTCTAACCAACTGAGCTACCCAGCCAGGGCAATAACCACTTTCTATTTTATTTTATGATTTTATTCTTTTGTTAATCCTCACCTAGGGATATTTTTTCATTGATTTGAGAGAGAGTGGAAAGGAGGGAGAGAGACGAGAGAAACATTGATGTGTCTGTGAGAAAGACAGACACAATGACTGATTGTCTCCCACATGCACTACGAGCACTCCAACCGGGGCCCAGGCCAGGGACTGAGCCTGCAACTGAGGCATGTGCCCTTGACTGGAATCGAACCCGAGACCCTTCAGTCTGCAGGTTGATGTTCTATCCACTCAACCAAACCAGTTAGGGCCCACTTTTACGTTTAGATGGAGAAACAATAACAACAACCCGTGACTTCCATGGCTAAGAGAAAAATACCTTTATTACTTCACTTTACAGAGTAAAATGTAAATGAAAACATTCTAAAGACTGATGGTTTCAAAAAAGTACAATTTACTATAAGATGACAAAAGCATGGATTCTAGGAAAGGTTAGGGCTTTAACCAGAGCAAGAGCCCCCAAATGTTATTTGTCTCTTTTTATAGAGAAAGAAATGCTTTTATAAATGTTCCAACAAAAATACAGATAACCCTAGCTGGTTTGGCTTAGTGGATAGAGAATCGACCTGTGGATGGAAGGGTTTGATTCCGGTCAAGGTCACATGCCCAGGTTGTGAGCTCAAGCTCCAGTAGGGAGCATACAGGAGGAAGCCAATCAATGATTCTCATCATTGATGTTTCTATCTCTCTCACTCTCTCCCTTCCTCTCTGAAATCAATAAAAATATATTTTAAAAAAATAGAGATAGATTAGCTTGCAAAAGCTCTAAGGCTGAATGCATTCACCCATTTGGGGTACCCTCCAGCAAGCAGCTTCCTCTCTTTACCATTCCCCAGAGATTGCAAAGCAGGCTGGGGTGTGGTGGGGTGGGGTGAACACAGGAAACAAACACCACCAGTTCCCCTTCACTTCTCCCTGTCTGGAGCTATGTAGTCAAAATCCTACCCATGGCCAAAGCCGGTTTGGCTCAGTAGATGTTCCTGACTTTCTTTTAAAAATATATATATATTTTATTGATATTTTACAGAGAGGAAGGGAGAGAGATAGAGAGCTAGAAACATCAATGAGAGAGAAACATCGACCAGCTGCCTGCCTCTTGCACACTCCCTACCGGGGATGTGCCCGCAACCAATGTATATGCCCTTGACCAGAATCGAACCCGGGACCTTTCAGTCCACAGACCGACACTCTACCACTGAGCCAAACCGGTTTCGGCTGTTTCTGACTTTCTATCCCTCTCCCTTCCTCTCTGTAAAAAATCAATAAAATATATATTTTTAAAAATCCTACCCATGTCTTTCCACTTACCACAAGCTCACAAAATACCATCTTATTTTTTCTAAGTTTTATTATTTATTAATCATTGTATTATTTTCCATACAAACAACTGTAAACCTACTTTAGGCCCATCCTGTATAGTGGTAATTCAGAGAAGAAGAGAGAGAAACATCAATGATGAGAGAGAATCATTGATCGGCTGCCTCTCGCATGCCCTGCACTGGGGATCGAGCCCACAACCCAGGCAAGAGCCCTTGATGGGAATCAAACCTGAGACTCTTCAGTCCATAGGCCGAGGCTCCACCACTGAGCCAAACCAGCCAGGGCACAAAATGCCATCTTCTATGGGAAGAGGTCACACACTACAAATTACTTTAAGAAATGATTTAAAAATTTTGAGGGTCTAGTTCTCCAAGAAATCCTGGTTTGGGACACAGATGAAGAGGCTATTCGGAAGAGATTTAGAAGAACAATGAATTTGGGAATATGAGAATGCATTTTAGGAAAGTAGTGAGATGACAATGGAGTTAGCTTAGTGTTTGGGTTTTGCAGTCAAATTAACCTCTGTGGTCTTAATTTTCTCAATTGTAAAAGGGAAAATAATGACGCTTACTTTGTTCAGTTACTTTACTTCAACATTTAAAAAATTAACTGTACATTATCTGATCTTAAGGTAAAAATATAGTTAGAGCCCTAACCAGTTTGGCTCAGTGGATAGAGCATCGGCCTTCAGACTCAAGGGTCGCAGGTTCGATTCTGGTCAAGGGCACGTGCCTTGGTTGCAGGCACATACCCAGTGGGGAGGGTGCAGGAGGCAACTGGTCAATGTTTCTCTCTCATCAATGTTTCTAACTCTCTATCTCTCTCCCTTCCTCTCTCTCTCTATAAAATATATATATATATATTTAGAACATGGTCCTTTGCTGTGAAAGAGCTTACGAACAAGAACAATTGAATTGCAGTGATGATTCACACATAGTTTGTGCTCGATAAATCTTATTATTTTACAGTTTTGATTAGAAGAGAGGTGGAAGGAGAAATGAAAGTGATTTTTAAAACCATGAAAGTGCTCCAAATACTAACAAAGCCATAGAGGATGGAAGTAGGAGGAATTTCAGGAGTTTGGTTAAAGGACCCGAGTTTCAACGTTGTCTGATACTCCCATATTTGGGCCTCTGAGTTCTCAGAATAGAACAGAAAAGGGTGTTAGAGCTGAGATCATCTGGTACAATTTTATGCTAATCGAGAATTCTTTGCCTTCTGGCTCCGAGCTTTGCGGAGAAACAACACGGCCACCCCCAGCTCCTCCAATCCCAGCCCCAGCGGCGTGACGTCATCGCCCCGCCCCGCATTCCGGCCCGGGCCCCCGGGCCCCTGGGGGCCTCAGCCCCAGACGCGCATGCGCATTGTGGGGTAGGGCGGGGCAGACGCATGCGCACCGCGCGGGGGTGGGGCGAGTGCGCACGCAGCCGCAGCCCCGTCCCCGCCCTTTCTCTTCCCGGCGTCTCCGTCAGCCTGCGCTCCGGTTCGGCGGCTGCTTCCGGTGGGGCTGCCGTGCGGGGCGAGTCGGTCTCAGCGCCTCGTCATGTCCTACGGTCCCTTAGACATGTACCGGAACCCGGGGCCCTCGGGGCCCCCGCTTCGGGACTTCAGCAGCATCATCCAGACGTGCAGCGGCAACATCCAGCGGATCAGCCAAGCCAGTGAGCAGGGGGACGGGCCGGGGGCGGGGGGCCGGGGGCGGGGGGCCGTCCCGGGAGCAGGCCCGGGTGAGGCTGCCGGGACGCGGAGCCGGGCCGGCCGGGGCTGCGGTCAGGGCCACGCCTGAGGCCGTGTCGGGCTTCCCACTCTGGCGATGGCGAGCTGTCATCCATCCCCCAGTCTTGTCAGGCCCGGACTCCCCAAGGGTCCCAAGCCCCCGCGGGGAGGAAGCTGGTGCCTCTTCAAGAGTTACGTCCTCCTGGTGTTAGGGCCCAAACAGCAGTCCTGACAGCCCCGGATAGGAGGGTGTGTGTGTGTGTGTGTGTGTGTGTGTGTCACCTGGAGATCCGTGAGCGAATGGACTTGGCACAGTGGTCAGCCGAGTATTTCCTGCCATCGGCCTCCCTCCGCCCCGCCCCCGCGCCCCCCACCTCCCTTTCCTCTCTGACCATCGCTGGCTGTTTACTGATGAGGACGGTAGGTTTACATTCTGCTCAGCCCCGGCTCCTCGGAAATCGGCAGCTTTCAATGAAGGGAAGTGGAGAGTGCCTGTGTTTGGGTGACTTAAAACAGCCCTTCCTCTGATGAATTTGGAAATCAGACGCAGGGACTTGTATTCGAGGAGTCAGATGACTTCTGTTTTAACGAGGAGAATTCACCGAAAACATTTCCGTTGACATTCTGCCTTTTGTAGCAAAAAGATGTGCATATATATATATTTGTATTTCAAGCCTATGAGGCATTTGTTTACAAACCTGATCCACAGGGAAGCTCGGGGACTTGGCCACAATCACATAAGTAAGACGCGGCAGAGCCAGTGGTGGATTTCAGGATGTCATTGTTTGTCTTAAAACGCCAGTCCCCACAAGCAGGGTCTGAGGGAGACTCTCCGAATGAGTCAAATGCTGGCTACTTCTTGTGCCTGGAAATCCGCCCAGAGCTTCATAAACAGGAGGTCAAGCAGCAGCAACTTTACTTTGGGAAAATGGGGATCATCCTTGTTTGCTGTGTTTTTGTGAGCTTGGCTGTACTGTTAGTAGGCGGAACTAGTTGATCCTGAATTACAATCATTTTCTGTACTAAAGAACAGTCTATCGCTTTGCTTTTAAGTTTAACTACACAGTGTACAATTTGAGAAGTGGGAAGTGTCTGATGGGAAGGGATTGAGACGGGGTGATTTGAAAATGGAAAGAAAAGTGGCCTGTTTAATCCAGGCATTAAAAAAAAATTAATATTGCCAAAACCGGTTTGGCTCAGTGGTAGAGCGTCGGTCTGCGGACTGAGAGGTCCCGGGTTCGATTCCGGTCGAGGGCATGTACACTGGTTGCGGGCACATCCCCTGTTGGGGGTGTGCAGGAGGCGGCTGGTCGATGTTTCTCTCTCATCGACGTTTCTGGCTCTCTATCTCTCTCCCTTCCTCTCTGTAAAATATCAATAAAATATATTTTTAAAAAAATTAATATGACCACTGGATAGGAAATACAGTACTTTGTGTTGCAATTTCTCTTTGTGAGGGAGCTGTAATACAGGTTAGATCAGAAAATTCTGGTTCAAGGTTGAAAAGTTTTCTGTCGGGGCGAAATCTCATTTTAATGCCTGTGAAATCATTCTGCACTTGAGTATCAGGCTGTGTGTTAAATACTATAGGAACTGGCATGCATTCTTTCAAAAGGGTTTCTATGGAGTGCATAACTGAAATATAAAGTTGAAAGGGATCACTATTATAGAAGAGGTATAAACATTGTGTAGGTGTTCAGGGGAGAGAGGTCATTTTCAGTTGGAAATAGCCTTGGAAGGCATTATGGCATCTGAGCTAGGTCTGGAAAAGTGATGGGAAGGATTTGAACTTTTGACAGTAAAGAGGAAGAGCATCCCAGGAAGGAATAAAATGAAGAAGTGATGGTGGTGGGAAAGCATGCGTTGAATATAGAAAAGTAAAGTGCTTTAATTTGGCCGGAGTGAAGGACTTCAGAAGGTAGTGGAACTTAGGGTTGGAAAGGTAAGTTGGGGTCCAAACATGAAGGGCTTTAAGTGCTGCATTAGGGGAGTTGGATTTAATCCTTCAGGAACGTGTCAGTTGAATTGGAAGGGAGACACTGGGGTCAGAGACACCCGTTAGGGGCTGTGACAGTGAAAAGGAGGGGAAGGATAGGAGAGGTTTCTTTGGTGATAGAATTGATAAGGTTTAACTGTTGATTGGGAATTGGGCTCAAGGGACATTTGGAGTCAACCATTAATAACATTGGTAATGCCGAAACTGGTTTGGCTCAGTGGTAGAGCGTCGGTCTGTGGACTGAAAGGTCCCAGGTTCGATTCCAGTCAAGGGCATGTACAAGAGGCAGCTGGTTGATGTTTCTCTCTCATCGATGTTTCTGGCTTTCTATCTCTCTCCCTTCCTCTCTGTAAAATATCAATAAAATATATATTTTTAAAAATAACATTGCTAACATTTAGGTATGTACTGTGTGTGTGCCAGGCAGTATGAAACATTCTTTACATGCATTCCATTACTTAATATTATGGCAGCCCTGAAATACTGTGAGGCCACGGTGTGGGTTGGTACAGGTACAGCTAGGATTGACTGCCCCGGACAGAGGGTTGTTGGTATGTGTCGGGTACAGAAGAAAAATCCTTGATTCTGCCTGTTGTGGAATGAAGGGTCTGAGCAGGTATTGCTGAGGCAAATACAGGAAAAATAATAATAGCCTCTAAGACTTACCATTAGAGTCTTAAGATATCTATGAAGAAGTTAAAAGCATTTCTGTTCTTTCATATTGCTAATTTATTGACATTATTTTGTCTACTAAAAAATGAAAAAACAGTTGAACTTTTAAAACTGATTATCATGGAGCTCTGTAGGTTTTTCTTTAAAAGTTATTTTGCTATGTGCCCTTTGCTTTTTATTTTATTGCCACCCTCTCAAGTTTTCATGATCTCAGCGTCTGTATTCCAACAGCATTCTCTGTGTCTCTGTTCCCGTTCTAGCTCACCCTGATAATGCTATCTGCAGTCTGTCTGAAATCCCGTTTCCTATACCACTCACCTTCTCAAGAGCCTGAGTGGCTCTGATTTTTTGCTGCATCAGATCTTTTTTTTTTTCTGCATCAGATCTTAATGTTCCTCCTTGCTTTTACCCTCTCTGCCATCTTAACCCAGAGTAGCCATGCTGTCTACTTCTCTGTACCCTCTGCTGGAGGCAGGCTTCCTTCTTTTAACATACCTAAACGCTAGCTTTTGCTCATTCTGTGCTCCTTTCTTTAATATCTTTTCCTACCTTACCAGCTATTCAAATTATACAGATTGGATAGTTAGTTGTGCTTAACTCCTGCCACTTGTTAACTAAGCCTTTCTTTGCTGTTGACAGTGAAATCAGAAAGCATGAGCTCTAGGATCAGTAGGTCTGTGACTGAGTCTCTGCTCCTCTGTGTACTGTTAACCCTGAACAGGTTAGTTCCCCTTTTTGTCTGGTATCCCATTTTAACCGTGAATGGTGTTGTTAAAATGGAATGTTTGAAAGTGCTTTGGTAGTATAGTGTCTGGCACATCATAGCCATTCAGTAAATGGTAGTATTATTGGTTTAGTTCCCTGCCCGACTATATTTATTAGTTAGGTGAGCAGGCTCAGGAGTCAGGCCACCTGTGCTTCTTACAAGCTATGCAATATATATATATATATATATATATATATATATATATATATATATAATATATTTTATTGATATATTTTATAGAGAGGAAGGGAGAGAGATAGAGAGCTAGAAACGTCGATGAGAGAGAAACATCAACCAGGTGCCTCCTGCACACCCCCTACGGGGGGGGGGGGGAGCGCCCGCAACCAAGGTACATGCCCTTGACCAGAATCGAACCTGGGACCTTTCAGTCTGCAGGCCAACGCTCTATCCACTGAGCCAAACCAGTTTCGGCCATTGGTTGTTTCTTGTATATGCCCTGACCAGGGATGGAACCTGCACCCTTGGTGTGTCGGGCCGATGCTCTAACCAATTGAGCTACTTGGCCAGGGCCTACAGTTAATTTTTTAAAGTCAGGTCATTTTCACTGAAGCTATATAAAAACAATGTAAACCTAATTTTCAGAATAAGACACAAAATGACATCATTGTCATAAGCACCCCATAGGCTAGCATTTTCTCATTTATTGTAATGTTTCTTTGTTGTTGTTGAATTTATATTTGTTTGTTTGTTTGTTTGTTTGTTTGAAGTATAAATTAGAGCATTAGATAGGGTCTGCCAAATGAAGAGGGCCCCCCCCCCCCCCCCCCGTGATGATGCTTTCGATATGACTAGACTTTGATTTGGAAGGAGATCAGATTCTATTTGAAGCTGATATCAGCTAAAAGCACATAGTGTTCAATTTAGAGTAGTTCCTAGTGTGGATGTTAGCTGTAATGCCAAATAAATTGAATTGTTTTATAGTCTTTAAAAAGTTTTAGCTAGGACATCCTTTAAAAAAGAAAAAGAAAAAAAGTCAGTGATAGAGAAATTCTTTTTTTTTAAATAAATCTTTATTACTCAGATTATTACAATTGTTTCTCCTTTTTCTCCCCCCAAAGCTCCCTACCACCCAGTTCCCTTCCCACCCTCTGCCCTTACCCCCTCTCCCCCCAATTGTCTTCATCCATTGGTTGTACAATTTCAATCCAGTCTCTCACTGCTTCCCCACCCCCTTATCCTCCTGATAATTATCAGTCCACTCCCCTTCTTTGCCCCTGATTCTACTATATTCATCACTTTATTCTGTTCCTCAGATTTTTTTTCCTTCTCTTTTCCTTTTCTCCGTATATGAATTTCAAGTGGGACACTCTCATTTGTTTTTGTAGGGAAATACAACAGAGTGTTCTGTAGCTAATGGCTGCAGACTGTCCAAATGTCTCAGGACCACACGAATAGAATCCGCTCCTCCTCCGGTTCACACCGCCTCCTCCCCCCAGGTCCCACCGCTTCCCCAGGGCACATGGCTCTCCCGGTGTACACGGCTCCCTGGGTACCACTGCCCGTGATAGGAGAAATTCAAACCTAGTTTGAATATATATATATATAATTTCAATAAAAGGAAGGGGGAGATAGAAGAAACATCAGTGATGAGAGAGAATCATTGATCTGTTGCCTCCTGCACGTCCCACACTGGAGCTAGAGCCCACAAGTCAGGGTCAGGGATTGAACTGTGACATCCTGGTTCATAGGTCTGTACTCAACCACTGAGCCACACCAGCTGGGTAAAACCTAGTTTTATAAATAAAAAAATTGCTTACATGGAACTAGAATAAGAGTTTTATTAACCAGGTTGAGCAGAAAACCCTTTTAGATTCAATTTATTTTGATAAACGTCTTTTCAAAAAGTATCACTTTACTTTTTGACATTTTAAATACACTCAAGTGAAAAGAAGTGTATATGTAAACATTCTATTTATTTTTGTGCTTTAGGTTTATTAAGGGACACAGTTTTTTTTTTTATTAAGGTATTATATGTGTACATAGCTTACCATTGCCCCCCCCCCCCCCATTCATGTCCTCCCTCCCCAGAGTTCTGTGTTCGTTGGTTGGACTTATATTCATGCATACCAGTCCTTCGGTTGTTTTCTTATCTCCCCCCAGGTCTCCTTCCCCTCCCCGCTGTCATTTGACAATCTGCTTGTTTTATGGTGACTATCTCAGGATCACATGAATAGAATCCGCTCCTCATTTGGCAGTCTGCTTGTTTTATGGTGACTATCTCAGGACCACACGAATAGAGTCCGCTCCTCCTCTGGTTCACACCGCCCTTCCCCCCTGGGTCCCACTGCTTCCCCTGGGACACACGGCTCACCCGGGGAACACGGCCCCCTGGGAGGGACACAGTTTTTAGATGTAAATTAAATGGGTCATTGAGACACTATTCTTGAATAAATCCCTGATGGTGGTGGTTATGGAGGGCAGTATGCAAAATATTCTGCTTCTTTAGGTTACAGTAAGCTACGGTCCTTATAATTTGAAGTTTGGGGTATCTGGTAGTTGAATCTTGATAAAAACTTAAAATTTTTTAAAAAATTCTTTATTGTTTAAAATATTACATAAATCTCCTTTTTTCCCCATTGACCTCTCCCCGGCTGCTCCCACCCCCAGCATATGTCTGTGTCCATTGGTTATGCTCATCTGCATGCATACAAGTCCTTTGGTTGATCTCTTACCTCCCCATCTTCCACCTTCCCTCATAGGTCAGACAGTCTGTTAAATGCTTCTATGACTCTGGTTCTTTTTTTGTTCATCAGTTTATGTTGTTCATTATATTCCACAAATGAGTAAGATCATGTGATATTTATCTTGATAAAAACTTTTAGAAATATATATTTTTAATATATGTATAGTACACACACACACACACACACACACACACATATATATATATATATATTTGTATTGATTTTATAGAGGGATGAGAGAAAGAATCATTGATTGACTGTCTCTTGCACGCCCCACATGGAGGATCGAGCCCATAACCCAGGCATGTGTCCTGACAGGGAATTGAACCATGACCGCTTGGTTCATGGGTTGATGCTCAACCATTGAGCCACACCAGCTGGGCTAGGAAGATCTCTTAATATTTAGGAATTTAGAAGGAGCTGATGGAGGCTTGGATTAATTCTGGTGATTAGCTAGCAAGTGATCCTATAATGTCTCCCTCCCCCACACTTCCCTGACTCCGCTGCCTTCCCCAAACACACACAAAAAAATTCAGGTAAGCTCAACAAAAAAAGTAAAAAACAATCTACATGAAAAAAGTTCTCAGAGAATACAGAAATAACAATTGATTTTTAATGGATTTTTTTTCTATAAAAATTCCCATTGCTCTCTAGGATAATAAGTTTTGATAGATGATTAATAACTTGATGTTTTGACACATCTCTATAGTCTCTAAGGAGAGTGCTCTACTTTATAAGACAGTCAATAAAATGTGGTCTGTTTCCTTGAACTTTTGTAAGATCTACCTTTATGTGTCATCTCGAGGTGTGTGTGTGCTTGTGGTTATGCAAATACAAAAATGAGTAGAATGTGTCCCTGCTCTCTAGCAGCATATAATCAGTCCAGTCCCATTCATACACCGGTGGAGCCTCTCTAAGCCAAATTCTGGCTTGTAAAATAATTCCTTGGTAACACAGCATCATTCGGGACTAGAGCTTTTTATTTTATTTTTATTTTCAAAGAGCTTCTTTGTTATTACTGAATTTTAGCATTGAGCAGTAGTGGGAGTACTTAGAGATCACTTAATGCTCACAGAGTTGTAAAGATTTAATGAGAAAACAAATCCACCCACACAGATAAAAGTACAACGGCAAATAGTAAGCCCTCAATACATGGTAGTTCAGCCTGAATGTCATATACAGCTGGTGAAGAGAGACCCAGCACGTGGAATGACTGAGTGACCCAGGTCATGGTCAGTCTGGTTTAGAGTTCAGGTCTCCCTCTTGCTAGCTCATGTTCATTCATATCTTCTGCCTTAAAGAAAGCGTCATGATATAAAAGGAAGGCGAACTCAGTTAATCAGTAATTACTCACATACCCACTGAGTGCCTGTCACTCTGTGAGTACACAGGAATATCCTCAGAGGTGGGAGGAAGTTGGGAAAGGAGCAGGTTGGAGAGCAAGGACTCAGCCTATCTAGAGTGGAGAGCTATTAAGCTGGGGAGGGACCAGATAGGCAAGGTGGGGTGAGTGGAACACGGCTAAGGAGGCCTGCCCTGTGTCACTGCATTCTATTTCCTGTAAGCGACAGCCTTTTGATAACATTGTGTGGTACAGAGAATACAGCCACTGAAATTAGTCCTGGGTTTGAATTCTGGTTGTCCTGACACTGCTCAAAGCCAGAGGCTTCTCATTTCATTAAGTCCAAAGTCCTTGCGCTAGGTTATAAGGCCCAGTACAGGCTAGCTCCCCTCTACCTCTTTGGCCACGTTTGTTCTCTCTCTCTTCCCACTGGCTTCCTCTCTGCTCCTCCATCACACCAAGTGCTCCTGCCTTGGGGACTTTGTACTTGATAGTCTTTCTGCCAGAAAGCTTCTCCCCCAGAATCTTACATGGCTGGATCTTTTACTTCCTCAAAGATCTTTGCTCAGTGTCACCTGGCCAGAAGTCTTCTCGACCACCCTGTATAAACTGGTCCCCACTCCCCACCCCGTTATTCTAGCCCTGACCTGAATTTATTTTTCTTTATAGTACTTATAACAACCTGGCATACGCTATTATTTATTCTTTTCCTTAAAATGTAAGTTTATTGAGAGTAAATGTTGTGACTGAACTCTGCACTGAATCTGCTCCACCCTGCACTTGTTTGTGCTGTCTGAGTCAACCACAGCAGGGATCCCTGGTTTCAGTCTTTCTACCAAGGGACTGGGACCCGCCCAGTTCAGTCAGAATTATGCAAATATTATCCTCATTTGCATCTCTACCAACCATTCATAACTGCATGATGTAGGCCAATTAGAGCTGTACAATTTAGAAACCTCATTTAAGTGAAACAGGCCAAAATGAGAGGTTCCAGGGTCTGGCCGAAAGTTCCAACCTTTTAATCATGTGGTCACTGTGGTCACTGGTCAGTCCACCCAATCTAAGGTTATTTAGAGGCCCCACCCAAGTCACCTCATTAGCATAAACCTGGTGTGCTCACAAGGGGCTCTTTATTATTTTTTATTGTTTATTTATTTATTTATTTATTTTTACTTTCCAATTTTTTTTATTAAGGTATTATATGTGTACATATCTTACCATTGCCCCCCCTCCCATTCATGCCCTCCCTCCCCAGAGTTCTGTGTTCGTTGGTTGTATTCATGTATACCAGACCTTCGGTTGTTCTCTTATCTCCCCCCAGGTCTCCTTCCCCTCCCTGCTGTCATTTGACAATCTCCTTGTTTTATGGTGAGGGGCTCTTTATTAATAACAGAGGAAGTCCTATCACTTAGGAAATCCCAAGGGTTTTAGGAGCTTTGTGCCAAGAACCAGAAACAAAGATCAAATATACTTTTTATTATGTCATATCAAGAATATAGCCCAATAACACATAGTAAATGCTCAGTAAATTTGAATGTCTGCTCTCTTTCATAAATTATGTGTATGGCTAGCCAGCTGATACCTTTAGTGATATCCGGATTCCCATTTGACTTAGATAAGAAAGAAATTCATGTGAAAAATGGTTTACAGCTTATACAATGCTGTGATTGATTTTATTCATATATTTAATTGATTTCATAGAGATGAAGGGAGAGGGAGAGAGAGAAACATCCATGAGAGAGAAACATTGATCAGCTGCTCCTGCCCCTTCTGGGAATCAAGCCAGCAACAGGGCATGTGCCCTTACTGGGAATCGAATGGGCAATCTCCTGGTGAACGCTCAACCAACTGAGCTATACCAGCCAGTCATATAATGCTATCTTAAAAATATATATATATATATATATATATATATATATATATATATTTTTTTTTTTTTTTTTTTTAAGAGAGGAAGAGAGGGGGATAGATAGTCAGAAACATTGATGAGAGAGAAACATTGACCAGCTGCCTCTTGCACACCCCCTACTGGGGATGTGCCCGCAACTAAGGTACATGCCCCTGACTGGAACTGAACCTCGGACCTTTCAGTCCCCAGGCTGATGATGCTCCATCCATTGAGCCAAATCTGTGGCTCTTTGACCCCTTGAGTGTTCTAATGCCACTTCTTCAAAATAGACTCTCCCAGGCTGAAAACCGACTTCTGCACATGGGCCACGAAGTTTCAATTGCACTGTACATGCGTGCCCGCACACTCAAGGGGCCAAAGAGCCGCATGTGGCTTGCGAGCCGCTGTTTGCCGACCACTGGTGTAGGTAAATGCGGTCCTCTCATCCTCCCACAACCACATCAAAATTACAACTAAGCTACACAATAACCACATTCAGAACATCTGAAATCTAGCTGAATGGAAGTCCTACAGCTAGGGATTTTAAGAAGCCACACTGATGTCAAAACCAGTTTGGCTCAGTGGATAGAGCGTCGGTCTGTGGACTCAAGGGTCCCGAGTTTGATTCCGGTCAAGGGCATGTACCTTGCAGGTACATCCCTGGTAGGGAGTGTGCAGGAGGCAGCTGGTTGATGTTTCTCTCTCATCGATGTTTCTAGCTTTCTATCCCTCTTCCTTCCTCTCTGTGAAAAATCAATAAAATATATTAAAAAAAAAAAAAAAAAAAAGGAAGCCACACTGAGACCCGTAGGAGGGAGAGAGACACAGAATGGGTTGGTCCCACACATGTGTGGTGGGTAATAATTAGGAGGGATATTTTGGCTGCAGAGGTCCCTCTGAGGAGTGAGAGGTCCCAGCCTCACACCAGCCCTGGATCCCAGGGTTCCAGTGCGAGCACTAGAAGAGAAATCCCCATAACTTCTGGCTGTAAAAATCAGCAGGGATGTGGCTGAGTGAGACAGAAGGCTGCAGAAACCCAAGGCAGTTCTTAAAGGGCCTGCACACGGACTTACTCTGATTTACTCCCTCTGTGTTCCAGCTCCGGAGGCCAGCAGCTTGAAAGGCAGCAGGGACATGAGGGGAAGAACTGAATTGTTTGTTATCAGGGTAAAAGCTGGGGTGGGTGGCTTTCTGTATATACCTGAGATTGACTTTTTTACCCTCTACTTATTGTGTACCCTTATCCTATATAATAAAAGCCTAGATGGCACCACATCCTCATGTGACATCATCACAAGATGGCCAGCAAGGGAGGGCAGTTGTGGGTGATCAGGTTGGGAGGGGAGGGCAGTTGGGGATGAACAGGCCTTCAAGGGAGGGTAGTTGGGGGTGACCAGACCTGCAGGGGAGGGCAGTTGGGGGTGACCAGGCCAGCAGGGAGGGCAGTTGGGGGTGAGATCAGGGCAGTTGGTGATGACCAGGCCGGCAGGGGAGGACAGTTGGGGGCAATCAGGCCAGCAGGGGGAGCAGTTAGGCGACAATCAGGTTGGCAGGGGAATGGTAAGGTGGCCATCAGGTTGGCAGGCAGAATCTGTTAGGGGCAATCAGGCAGGCAGGCAGGTTAGGAGCCAGCAGTCCTGGATTGTGAGGGGGATGTCCGACTGCCGGTTTCGGGGGATGTTCCTAAGATCAGGCCTAAACCGGCAGTCTGACATCCCCCAACGGGTCCCCTATTGGATAGGGTGCAGGCCATGCTGAGGGACACTTCCCCTGTGCATGGATTTTGTGCATCGGGCCTCTAGTATAAGATACTTCTTTAAATAGATTACCTCCCATACAAAATGAAGATATATATGCTTCAAATTTTTGCTGTGAAAATTAATAAGATAATGTATACAAAACTCCTAATATAGTGCCTGGCACACAGAGGTGCTCAGTCAGTGGTAACTTTTCATTAATAACTAGAAGCTTGGTGTCTGAAATTTGTGCACTTGTGTGTGTTAGGCGGGGGGGGGGGGGGGGGGGGGGGTCCCTCAGCCCGGCCTGTGCCCTCTCGCAGTCCAGGAGCCCTCGGGAGATGTCCAGATCATCAGTCGGACATCCTTAGTGCTACCTTGGAGGTGGGAGAGGCTCCTGCCACCCCGCTGTGCTCGTCAGCCAGGAGCCCGGCTTCTGGATGAGGGGAGCGCTCTGACCACCAGGGGGCAGCTCCTGCATTGAGTGTCTTTTACAGTCATTACGTCATTCAGTCAATTTGCACATCAGCCTTTTATTATAGGGTAAATGTATGTTGCCCGCCAGTGTATCTCAGTGGTTGAGCATATGGTCATGACACATGCATGGGTGCAGGCTCAGTCCCAGTAGGGGGCATGCAGGAGGCACCCAATTGATGATTTTCTCTCATCATTGATGTTTCTATCTCTCTCCCTTCCTCTCTCTGAAATCAGTTTTTAAAATATTTAAAAAATATATATTTTATTGCCGAAACCGGTTTGGCTCAGTGGATAGAGCGTCGGCCTACGGACTGAAAGGTCCCAGGTTCCGGTCAAGAGCATGTACCTTGGTTGCGGGCACATCCCCAGTAGGGGATGTGTAGGAGTCGCTGATCAATTATTCTCTCTCATCATTGATGTTTCAATCTCTCTTTCCCTCTGAATTCAATTAAAAAATATATTAAAATAAATAAATAAAAGAAAGGCTATTACATTTTTATCCAGAACCATGGGAAATCTGGAAAAACTCGGAAGTTATTTGGAGTGATGAACAAAACCACCACCACCCTCCACTTAGAGATGTAGTTTCTCTATAGACAAAGGTGAACCCTGAAATCAGTTTTAAAAAATACATTTATTTATTTATTTATTTATTTATTTATTTATTTCAGAGAGGAAAGGAGAGAGAGAAAGGGAGAGAAACATCAATGAGAGAGAATAATTGATCAGTTACCTCATGCACACTCCTTACTGGGGATCAGTCCGCTGCCTGCATGTGCCCTGACCAATGTACCTTTATTAGGAATTGAAACGTGACTTCCTGGTTCATAGGTCAATGCTCAACCACCGAGCCATGCTGGCTGGGCAGGAATTTAGTTTTAAAGGGAATTTGTATGTATATGCCAAGGTTTTGATCATAGCAATCCCTCTGTTAGTTGCACGTATTTGTTCAGGAAATAGAAAGAAACTGGTGATCTTAGATGTGGGGTGCTCATGATGAATCTGTTTTTCTTTTAACAAGTCTTTCTCCTCCCTCTCTGCAGCTGTTCAGCTAAAGAATTTGATGAGCCAACTAGAAACTAAGCAGGACTCCGCCAAGCTACAGGAAAATCTGTGAGTAGCTTCCTAACAAGGCTGGGTTTTGTGAGGTTCCTTCAGGGACACACGTAAAGTCAATGCTGCATGGCAGCGTGGTGTCAGGCCTGTGAAGTCAGAATGAGAGGCAGTGGGACATGAGGTAATTGCTGGATCTGGAAGAGGGCAACAAAATATATGAATGGATCGTGATCTTCCCTGCCTCTTCTAGTCCTTGATCTCTGGCTCTTTCTTCCCCTGGCCAGTGGAGCAGAACAGCTTAGGGAAATAAAGAAAGGAACTCCACCTCTCTTAAACTGTACTTTGCCTAAACGAGCCTCCCTGTTGGCAGAGGCCTGAAGATCTGCAGAGCTCATCTCACCTAGTTGGACTTCCCAACTATATTCATGATTAGAAAAATGTATTTGGAATGATACCAGGGAACTCTGAGAGAATAGTAGACTGGTAGTAGGCACATATGATTCTTTTTAAAAATATTTTTATTGATTTCAGAGAACAAGGGAGAGGGAGAGAGAGATAGAAACATCAATGATGAGAGAGAATCATTGATTGGCTGTCCCCTATTGGGGACTGAGCCCACAACCCGGGCACGTGCCCTTGACTGGGATCAAACCTGGGACCCTTCAGTCCATAGGCTGATGCTCTATCCACTGAGCCAAACCAGCTAGGGTTGATTCTTTTGATCACAACCTTCTTGAGTACATTTTTGCTTTTTGAAGTTCTATTCTTCATCTTTAAAAGATGTTCTAAGTAATAAAATAAACTCAGTAATGTTATTTATTTCCTGTCCTTATTTATTTCATGAAATGAGAGATTAACTTACTATATTGAGCATTTTCCACGGAGATGTGAAATATCTCTGGATATATTAGTCGTGTCTGGGATGTTCAGGCTCCTGATGGACTCCCTCTTGTTTTTGACTCTTATTTTTATTTTATTTATTTTTATCTTTGAGGTCCCTTTGCAGTGAAAAAACATTAATAATTAGTAGTGTGGTTTCTTTGTTCTCCTTAAAAACCTTTGTAGAAATAGCCAGATAGAGGAAATCTTGACTGAGAGGAGTTCTTTTTGTATTTCCATTACGTTTCTTTTTTCTTAAAATATATTTTTATTGATTTCAGAGAGGAAAGGAGAGGGAGAGAGAGAGAGAAACATCACTGCTGAGAGAATCATTGATTGGCTGCCTCATGCACATCCCCTACTGGGGATGTAGCCTGTGACCCAGGCATGTGCCATGACCTCCTAGTTCATAAGTCAATGCTCAACCACTGAGCTACAATAGCCCAGCTATTTCCACTACTTTTAACTTCCACCTAATATATTATTACTAGAGGCCCAGTGCACAGATTCATGCAATGGTGGGGTCTTTCAGCCTGGCCTGCGCCCTCTCACAATCCAGGGCCCTGGGGGGATTTAGTAGTGTGCAAAGTGGCAGGCACTGGGCCCCGCTGTGCCTGCGTCACCACTGCTTGGCAGCATGCTGCCATGGAGGCGGGAGAGGCTCACACCACAGCTGCACTTGCCAGCAGTGAGCCTGGTGTCTGGTGCCCATCAGTCAGCTGAGCAGCGCTCCTGCTGTGGGAGTGCACTGACCACCAGGGGGCAGCTCCTGCATTGTCAGTACATGTCATAGTGACCTGTTGACCGGTCATTGGTCATTCAGTCACTTAAGCTTTTATATATATAGATTAGAGGCCTGGTGCACAAAATTCATGCATGGGGGGGGGTGTCCCTCAGCCTAGCCTGCAACCTCTCCAATCTGGGACCCCTTGGACCCCTATGTGATCAGGCCTAAACTTGCAGTCGGCCATTCCTCTCACAATCCAGGACTGCTGGCTCCTAACTGCTTGCCTGCCTGCCTAATTGCTCCTTACCTGCCAACCTGATCACCCTCTAACCACATCCCTGCCGGCCTGATCACCCCTAACTGCCCTCCCCTGCCAGCCCAACTGCTCCCAACTGCTCTACCCCGCCAGCCCGATTGCCCCCACTGCCCTCCCCTGCTGGCCTGGTCTCCCCTAACTGCCCTCCCCTGAAGGCCTGGTTGCACCCTTTGCCTTCTCCTGTTGGCCTGGTCACACCCAGCTGCCTTCCCCTGCAGGCCTGGTTGCTCCCAATTGCCCTCCCCTGCTGGCCTGATTGCTCACAACTGCCTTCCCAAGCCGACCTGATTACCTACAACTGCCCTCCACTGCTGGCCATCTGTGCCAGCCATCTTGTGGGAGCCATCTTGTGATGACGTCTTGTGACGACACCTAGGCTTTTATTATATACATATATATATATATATATATATATATATATATATATATATATATATTTGCCTCTTTAATATCCTTCCCTGTCTACTCCTTATATATGTATGTTTTCACACTATAGGGCTTTTTTGTTTTAGAGGGAAGAAGCAGAAAGTCAAGCATAAAGAACTGGTAGGGAGTCAAGGCTAAAGCTGAAGGAGCATCAGCTTTAAGTAAGAACTTGGGAGTAGATCTTTGGAGCTGGCTCCTTAGGATAGGAGTGGTATTTTTGTTTTGTTTTGTTTTTTTAATATATATTTTATTGATTTTTTACAGAGAGGAAGGGAGAAGGATAGAGAGCTAGAAACGTCGATGAGAGGGAAACATTGATCAGCTGCCTCTTGCACACCCCCTACTGGGGATGTGCCCGAAACCAAGGTACATGCCCTTGACCGGAATCGAACCTGGGACCTTCCAGTCTGCAGACTGACACTCTATCCACTGAGCCAAACCGTTTTCAGCAGGAGCTGTGTTTTTAATCCACATTTCATCCAACTGCCAGGATTCTGTCTCTAGGCAGTGGACTGTGACAGTAGCCGTGCGAACTCCTGGACACCTCATTGTGAGAGTTTTGTGAGAGAGTCCAGTGTGTTAAAACTCTTAGATTTAGCAGTAGGCAGTGGCTCTTTTTATATTTCTGTCACAACTGCTGATATGCTTTTCTTTTCTCCCCAAAGAGTTAAAATACCTGTTCATCAGATTTCACTGAGACACGTTCTTTCTCCTCGGTAATTGGAGGAAGCCTTGAAATGGGTTTGACTGGGCAGTAGTTCTGGCGTTTTGTTGGGAACCCAGGCATCTAGGAACCCGTTTCTTCACGTACCCTTTCATTCCCGGCATTGTGGCACTCTGAGAATAAGCTGACACCAACGATGGCAGCTCTCAGGAAGTGAGGATGTTCTGAAACGGTCTTTTCTCTCTTAGGCAGCAGTTGCAACACTCTACAAACCAGCTTGCCAAGGAAACAAATGAATTACTGAAGGAGTTAGGGTCCTTGCCCCTCCCCTTATCTACTTCAGAACAGGTAGGTATTTTCTGTTTTGTTTTTTAATAAAATAAAAAAAGGACTTTTTTTTTTCCTAACAGAAATACAGTGTGTGAAACAAAAATAACTTGGCCTTTTGTGCTAGATAAACCTTATCAGTAAAAGGGGCCATTGTGACAAGAAAAAGAATGTGTGCACTAGATCTTGCAAATTGCCTGGCATTCAGTAGGTACCCAATATGTGGTGGCTGCTGTTATGATGAATAAGAGCATATTAATACATTAGTACCAATAACAGGTTCAACTGAAGAGGAAGCTCAGCGTGTGCGTCTTTTTGGGTCTGGGCTAGCAGCTTTACGTTTGCAGGCTTTATCCTAGTTTGTTTGGTATCTAATATCTATATATTCTATATGTTCCAATCACACGTCTTTTTCATTTTGCCTTCACTCTCACACCCCACCAGGTTTCATAGGTCTCAGGTTGAGGAAATGCTTAGGAAAAAAGATTTCTCTTTTCAAGTATTTTATTCAGTGCCATGTAAATCCTTAGAAACACACACTTTTTACAGGGATTCATTGTTTCGTTCTTCCTGCCTTTTGTCAGATGTGCTCCCTCCATTGTGGCTGGACTCTTTTCCTTGTCATTCATAATCTACCTCAAATTCTCTCTCTTCCAGGGGAAAGAACCTTCACTTACCTAATGATTTTAAAGAGAGAGGGAGAGAGAGTTACAACCTGGCATGTGTCCTTGGAATCAAACCCAGGACCCTTCAGTCCACAGGCCAATGCTCTTTCCACTGAGCCAAACCAGCTAGGGCTGCTTTTAACTTTTATACCATTCAAGGAGGCACTTATATTACTTTTTAAAAAATTTTAGATAGAGAAAGGTGCGGGGCAGGGGAGATATTAGTAATTTGTTGTTCTACTTATTTATACATTCATTGGTTATTTCTTGTATGTGCCTTGATCAGGGATTGAACCCACAACCTTGGTATATCAGGTGATGTACTTTTTTAGAAAACTATATATTTTATTGATTTTTTACAGAGAGGAAGGGAGAGAGATAAAGAGATAGAAACATCAATGAGAGAGAACCATCGACCAGCTGCTTCCTGCACACTCCCTACTGGGAATGTGCCCGCAACCAAGGTACATGCCCTTGACCGGAATCGAACCTGGGACCTTTCAGTCTGCAGATTGATGCTCTACCACTGAGCCAAACCGGTTTTGGCTCAGATGATGTTCTAATCAACTGAGCTACCTGGCAGGGGCCTATTATTCAACTTTAAAAATGATGATTTCTTACCTATGATGGCCCTAAAGATAAAGTCTACAACTTCCCTATCCAGGGGTTGTCAGTGAGTTGTGGCTGTTGGAACATAAAATAATAGTGTGTTATTACTATCATTTTGACATAGAGTAGAAATAGTATGTTGTTGTTATATGAAACTTGTTTCATATATATGTATATATATGATACTGGATCAAGATGTCACAGTCTTGCTGAAACCGGTTTGGCTCAGTGGTAGAGCATCGGTCTGCGGACTGAAAGGTCCCGGGTTCGATTCCAGTCAAGGGCATGTACCTTGGTTGCAGGCACATCCCCAGTGGGGGGTGTGCAAGAGGCAGCTGGTCGATGTTTCTCTCTCATCGATGTTTCTAGCTCTCTATCTCTCTCCCTTCCTCTCTGTAAAATATCAATAAAATATATTTTTTTAAAAAGAAAAAAAAAGATGTCACAGTCTTACTGTGTGTCTCTATCAAAAAGAGTTTGAAGATCACTGGCTTAATCTATACCTGGCAAGCTATTTAATGAAGTGTATGTTCAGTCTTGGGAGTGTTGGTGCCCCTTGCACAAAAGAGAAGATGCTTTCTCATCCTGCTACAAAGTAGTTAAGATGGAAGATAATCTTCATGTACTCATCCTTTGGTTATCTATATGTGTGCTGTTTTAGTTGTTACTCATGCTGATATTTCAGTATGGACAAAGTTCCATCCAATATCTCTAAATTGTTTCAAAATTGCCCCTCTTTTCCTCCCAGCTGTGCACTTAGAGAATACACTCTGGTAGATAATCTTAGTGATAAAAAAGGAGTCTAAGGGTCTGATGCAAACAGAGCATTGAAAGTACTTAAGAAATAAATAGCAGCCTAACCAAAGTATAATTAGAAAGTCAACTCTGCTAACAAAAAAAAAAAAAAAAAAAAAAAAGGATCCAATGAATTCCAAATCAGATAGAAGTTGTTTTTGGATTATGCATGTTATTGTTCCCTTCCATTATCGTGGATTATAAAACACAAAATAGATCTACAAACATACTGTTTCTAGTGAAATATAATTCCTTCATTTCCTTCCTCCTATTGTGCTGAATACTCTTCCTTTCAACTCTTTGCTCATCTAATTAATCTTAGCCACATTACCCATCTTGTGCTACTGTCCTATGCCTCAAGCCACTTACTCTACTTTTCAGATTTTTTTCAGATTTATGTTCTATGATCAGTGATTATTTAGTTGCTAAATCCAATGGCCTTTTTGGTTCTTACACTTTTCTTCTCCGATTCATTGATCCGCTTGCCCAACCTGTCTCCACTGAAACCTTTCTTCTTCCTTTCATTCTGTCCCTCGATTCTGATGGACCTTTTCGGGCTTATTTTCTCTAATCCCAGGTTGTGTCTCGGCCTCCTTCTCTGAGTCTGTTGCTTCCTAGACTGGGCATGCTCTGCCATCCATTGATCTTTTCATTTTCTCACTCTGTTTCCCCCTCAGGAGTCCTATCCACTTTTACAAGCTCCCTGTCACCTCTATGACATGACCCCAGCTCTTTTTCCAGCCCCAGCCTCTAGCCGCTATTGCCAGTTCCTGTTCTGAACTCCCTCTTCATCTGAAACGTAGTGTGTTGTGTCATATGGAATTCCTCCCATTCCTCCTAAACACCTTAACTAAGCTGATTTGTAATACACATTATAGGAAATACAGCCTTTAGGCCTAATATTCCCACTCAACCAAATTTGTCCTGAGGAAAAAAGTACTAAGAGGAAAATAACAACTTTACTTTGGAGCCAAATTTCCTGGATTTAAATTCTACCTGTGCCACTCACTGTGTGTGACCCTAGCAAATCATTAACTAATCTCTGCCTCGGTAAAAGGGGACTATAGTAGTAAAATAGAGACTGTACTAGCACCTAAGTAAGGTAGGATCTTGTTCAGATTAAATGAATTATTAAAGTATTTATATCAGTATATGCACACAGTAAGCACTCTATAAATACTAGCTATCATAAAGGGGCTCACTTTAGCTTTATTTAGACTATTTAAAAAGTGGGAACAATCTAGCAGGAATGTTTATATAAAATTAATAATCCGTTTGATGGAATATTATGTAATAAAGACCATAATTGTGAAGAGTATGATAACTTGGAAAGTGTGTGTGCTACACTTAAAGGAGTATTTTTGGATAGATTGGGGATGATGTTTCCTCCCTTATTGTTTCAATGTTTATGAAAAAATAAAAATCCCAGCAGAAGGAAAAAAAGAAGTTCCTCATCTAAGTTTGCTTTCAGTATTGCCATCACTCTCTTCAGTGTGAAATTTGAGTCATTCTTGACTTTCCCCCCTTCCCCACAGCCACTCACGAAGCCATAATGTTTCTTAAATTTACTTTTTTGTGTTCCCATTACTGACAGAGACCATATCCTCCCATCTAAATCTAGATAGACTATTGCAGTAATCTTTTTGACTTGTTTCTTTTTTTCCGTTCTATCTTGTACAATATCACAGACTAATTTTTGTAAGTTATCATTTTGTACCCATCATGTTTCCTGCTCAGAAATCTTTGTTCTTTAGAGATTAAGTCCCAAAATTATTTGCTTGGCACTTAAAAAACCTGCTGTGGTCAGCCCCTTTGCAATTTCATCTTTTAGCTGTTGTCGTGAAAAAAACCTTGGTTGCAGCCTTGTAGTCCTGTTCCCTGTGCCTTTGCTCACACTGTCTCCTGCTGGCTTTGCCTCGCCCTTCTCTCACGCCTTACTCTTGCTTCAGTGACCACCTCCTCTTGGGGCCTTTTTGACTCCTTGAGTTCTTACTGATTATACCTGCCTCTGAACTCCTATAGTGCTGATTGGATACAGCAGTTATTTATAATGATTTGTTACTTATATCTGTATATCCTTTATAACACATGGTAAGTTTGAGGTCAGGGGTGAGTTTTTACTTCTATGTTCTCAGCACACAGCAAGTGCTCTCATTATGTGTTTTTTGAGACATAGAATCGATGTGCTTAGTTAAGGTAACCTGTACAAACTAGTTTTCAGGTTCTCAAAGATTTAAAACCTCACCATAGTAAAGGAAAGTGACTCTGTGGTTTTCAGGGAAGCTGTGAACTCAGCAGAGATGAATACAGTTTTAACACTTTCATAAAAACAACACCTGGGTGCATTCTGAGTTCAAAGGCATTTATTTGGCTTTTGATTCTTTTAAAAAAATATATATTTTTATTGATATCAGAGAGGAATGGAGAGATAGAAACAACGATGAGAGAGAATCACCGATTGGCTGCTTCCTGCATGCCCCTACGGGGCATTGAGCCCGCAGCCCGGGCATGTGCCCTTGACCGGAATCGAACTCGGGACACTTCAGTCCACAGGCCGATGCTCTATCTACTGAGCCAACCTGCTAGGGCAGCTTTTGATTCTTCAGGGATCCAAAATTCTGAAATGCAGTTCTTTTTGAGATATCTTTGCAAGGTAAATAACACGCAGTTCCCAGGGTTGTCAGAATGAATGTTTTCGTTCTGACGTGGCCTATAGTGTTAACTAGGAATTTAGCAATGAGCAAATATATTAATTTAAGGACGATCCTATATCATAGTAATTTTCCCAGTAGGAAATCTTTAGGAGGTATAATATACTGCTTTTAAGGGTATGAAACCAAATGGTTTGAGATTAGTATGAAATTTTAAGTTTTTGTTTTATTTCCTTAGCGCCAGCAGAGACTTCAGAAGGAACGCCTTATGAATGACTTCTCTGCAGCCTTAAACAATTTCCAGGCTGTGCAGAGAAAGGTGTCTGAGAAGGAAAAGGAGAGTATTGCTAGAGCAAGAGCTGGATCTCGACTTTCTGTAAGTTTATTCCCCAAAGAAGACCTTCGCAAATTTCAGGATGTTCTTTCCTATGTTTTCTTCCCCTGACCATTAGCCTTTGTTTACTATTTCCCCAAATAATAGATATAGACATCAGCTTCTGCAAAATGCTAGATTGGTAAAACCTGTGTAAAAAAAAATGTGTGCATATGGTCAAATACTAGAAAGGAATGTTAACAAAGGTTTTAAAAAGTGACAGGATTATGTACAATTTTCTTTTTTATTGTTATATTGGTCTTCTGTTAAAAGCAGAAAAAGAAGAAAGAATGAATCTGTTTCTTAAAATATAGTATGCTAAGTTATTTGGACTAGCTTTCTCTTTGAAGAGAATTAACAAATACTAGATTTTATCAACCCAACTTCTCAAATGTACTTAAGAGCCTTGGGAATATTAAGGTCAAAATCTAAGAGGAAGTGAGAACCTGTAGAAGTAAGCAGAGCACTGAAACTGCCTTTGCACTGAGTACATGTACTGAGGACAAACTTGAACTTCAGGGTTGTTGTTTTTTTTGTTAATCCTCACCTGAGGATATTTTTCCATTGACTTTTTAGAGAGAGTGGAAGGGATGGGGAAGACACAGAGAGAGAAACATCGATTGCTTGCCTCCCGCACACACCCTGATCAGGGCCAGAGATCTAGCTTGCAACCGAGGTACATGGATGGCCTTGACTGGAATCGAACCTGAGACCCTTCAGTGTATGGGCCAACACACTAACCATTGAGCAAAACTGGCCAGGGCTCATTATTTATTTTTTTAAAAATATATTTTTTTATTGATTTTACACAGAGAGGAATTGAGAGGGATAGAGAGTTAGAAACATTGATGAGAGAGAAACATCGACCAGCTGCCTCTTGCACACCCCCCACTGGGGATGTGTACACAGCCAACATACGTGCCCTTGACTGGAATCGAACCCGGGACCTTTCAGTCCGCAGGCTGACGCTCTATCCACTGAGCCAAACCGGTTTTCGCAGGGCTCATTATTTTTAAGCCTCTCTCCTGCCCATGTTCTCTCATCTTGTTTAGTATGCTTTCAGTTCTGAGCACAAACTGGAGTGCAGATTTTTCTTTCTCACCCATTTCCTAGTCAAGACAGATTGCCAGAGCCCTGTGCCATCCTGTTGGAGCCAAGGGCTGTTACTTCTTTACACGCTAGCTCAAGAAAGCCATCGTTTTGTGTGTCTGTGACATGTTTCTGGATAACTGCAGCAATGATGCAATGATGCTCTCTGCTTTCTAGGCAGAAGAGAGGCAAAGAGAGGAGCAGCTCGTCTCATTTGACAGGTAAGAATTGTTCAGATGACCTGCTGGCTAGTTGATGGGATTCTATTCTTTATACTTTTAACTTTAAAACTCAGTGAGAAAAAAAGAAGGAAAAATGAAGAGCAACCTGAGATGTCCCATCCCTCATAATTCTGCTACATCTCAGCCTTGCCCATGAAAGCTGGGGCTTTGTGTTCTGGGTGTTAGAAGCACTTTGCCTCTGGTATGAAAGTCGTGGCCCTCAGGGACTTTGTGCTGATGGATAGCGGAGGAGTGGCAGCCTGTAACGCCCTCGGACAGGCCCTGCTGGCCGGAGAAGATGCTGCAGCTGCCTCAGGCTCGCCTTTGAGGGGAGGAACCAACTAGAGTGCTTGTCTCCCTGCAGCCATGAGGAGTGGAACCAGATGCAAAGCCAGGAGGATGAGGTGCCCATCACCGAGCAGGATCTGGAACTTATTAAGGAGAGGGAAACGGCGATTCGGCAGCTGGAGGTGAGAGCCAGTTCCTGTGTTTTGTTTGACTTCATGTGTCTGTGCTGTGTAATCCACTTGGATTTTCTCTCGGTATTATGAAAAAACATGAAATGAGGCTTGTGTGGTGTGGATATATTAGGTTTCAATGTAGTCATGATGAACTTGAACAGCTTTTATGATGGCAGTGGCCATGGTGCCCGAGAACACCCAGTCCTCCCCTCCGGCACCGTATCTTCTATGGTCTCCAGGAGAATACGCATGGAGAACAGCAAGGCAAACAAAGTTTTATTGCTCATTGAGACTTCACCCAAACCTCAGTGCCAATCTGTAGGTAGAGCTCTCCAGGGAGCCCCTTTGCTGGTCTGAAGAGCCCAGAATAAAGGTAGGCCAAGTGGTTTGCTCCATTTTTGTGCATCCCCACGTCTAATCTCAAGTTGTAGATATTACTTCAGTAGGTCAGAGAAATTGGGTTAATTTTTGATGTGGAGATTGAGAGAGAGGTATTGAAGCCTTTCTTACCTGTGTTTTCAACTTGAATCTTGCACAGTGACCAGTAAAATTTTCTTAACCTTGCACAGTTTCCTCCTACGTGAAGGTAGAGACTGCCATCCCTGCGGGCAGGGGGAAGGGAGGATTGTGGAAGGAGCAGTTTTGAGCTCCTCCCTGACCTTCATCTGTGGCAGTAGTTCTGAATCCTGACAGCACATTAGAACCACTTGGACTTAAAAACAAAATCCCTTTTGCTTTCCTCCCTCACACACCATTAATTTGGAGTATGTGGAACTCCTATTTTTTTGTAAGTTAAAAATGGGCAAATATCCACAAGAGGCCCTGGGGGGTGGTGTTAAATTTTTTTTTTTATCCTCAAAGATGCTTACTTCATAGAGTTACTGAGTGATTAATTTAAACTCTCTAAAAAAGTTTTTTTGTTGGTTGCTGAGAGAAAGGGAGAGGGAGAGAGAGATAGAAACATCAATGAGAGAAAAACATTAACATCTATTGGCTGCATCCTGCATGCTCCCTACTAGGGGTGGAGCCCGCAACACAGGCGTGTGCCCTGACTTGGAATCAAACTGTGACCTCTTGGACTTTGGGTCAATGCTCAACCATTGAACCACACCAGCCGGGCCTGAATGATTAATTTAAATATAAAGGAGGGATAGTAGCATAATGAAAACATCATGAACTTTTAATTCTCATTTTGGCCACTTGACACAAATCATTAAGCCTCTCCGAGCCCTAATTTTCTCTTCTATAGAATGTGGATAAACATGGCTCATTGGGTGTCATGAGGACCTAATAAGTAATAATTCATAATAGCTAACATTATGAAGTGCTTATTGCACAGTTCTAAGAACTTTATATATGATTTATAAGCCTTAAAAACACATGTGTTTGGCTCAGTGGATAGAGCGTTGGCCTACAGACGGAAGAGTCCCTGGTTTGATTCCAGTCAAGGGCACCTGCCTGGGTTGTGGGCTCAATCCCCAATAATGGGGCGTTCAGGAGGAAGCCAATCAATGATTTTCTCTCTTATCATCGATGTTTCTATCTCTCACCCTCTTCCTTCCTCTCTGAAGTCAATAAAAATATATTTTTTTTAAAATACGTGTTATGTTCATAGCTTCAGTTATGCTACTAACTTCAGGTAAGTAGAGGAAATGAATCTCTAACACGTTGCTTAACGATAGTTAATTGTTTTGGTGTTCCTTAGGCTGACATTTTGGATGTCAACCAGATATTTAAAGATTTGGCTATGATGATCCATGACCAGGGTGATCTGATTGGTATGTATTATTAATACCTCTGGGGCCCTGCCTATTCTCTCTTAGATAATGTAGAAGTAGCCATCTGGAAATTAATTCTAAATTCCAACAGATATACACAAATGTGAGCAGTGTTTTGTCAGAGCTGGTTCATGGCTAGTAACAGGTTAACTATTCTGTCTCTTTTTTGTACTCCATGGCTGCTATAATTTTAATTTAGAGTAGCTTAGAAATATTTTTCTTGTCATAGGTGTACATAATTTTTTTCTCTGTCATTTGTGGGTGAGTTGTATACTTTATAACCCTTCCCTGTAAATACTTCAGTGTTTATTTCCAAAGAATAGGGCTATTCTCTTATGGAGTAACCTTTAAAAAAAAAATACTGATTTTAGAGAGAGAAAAAGGGAGGAGGAGGATGAAGAGGAAAGAGAAAGGGAGAGAGACACATACTGACCAGTTGCCTTCCATATGCACCCCAGTCTGCAACCTGGGCATGTGCCCTGACCAGAATCGAGCCGGTGACCTTTTGGTGGTGCATGGGATGATGCTCAACCAACTGAGCAACACTGGCCAGGGTCGGAGTTAGTAACTTTTGTTTTCATGGCTGGATAGTTAGAATGGTGGTGGTGAAACCAGGATCCCCATACATCAGAAGTTCGTTCAATTTGCTGTCTTGCAACCTCTGAGTTTGATAAAATTTCCACTGCCCTTCTTTTTGCAGATAGCATAGAAGCCAATGTGGAAAGCTCAGAGGTGCATGTGGAAAGAGCCACTGATCAGTTACAGCGAGCTGCTTACTATCAGGTAAGGCGGAACCAGAGAAAGTCACTCTGTGCTACAGCATTATGGGCCATTAGAATACACCGGTGATTTTCAACCTTTTTATCTCGTGGCACACATAAACTAATCTCTCAAATTCTGCGGCCGACCAGAAAATTTTAAATAGGTATAATTTAGGTTGTTTGATGTGTTATTTTTTTTAATAAAAAATAGGTATAATTTTTATTCATATCAGACCGCTATTATTGTGTTGGCTGTTGTAATTTTTTAATTTGACAATCTAAGGAAAAAGAGGTCAGGTATTGCATGTTTTAAAAATTCTTGCGGCACACCAGTTGAAAATCGCTGGCATACACTGCAGCCTTTTCCTTAGGCTTAAGTTGGAGATAAGTAGTCATAATTGCAGTGCCAGTTCCGTTTTTAGTATTTTCCTTTGCAGAGAGACCTACAAAAAGGCATCAAACCTTGAATAAACTTATATAAAAGCGTCTTAGCTACTGAGCTAACCCCATATGCTAACGCGATACCTAAATCTGGTTTAAGGTTAATTTTATATCTGAAACAGTTGAAATACAGGGTTTCAGTTAGGGTAACAATGGTACAAAGAACTTTGCAGATACTTTCTGTTGATTTTGCCACAGAGGATGGACATAAAACCAACTCTGACTTCTGTTTATCTATGAGTAAATAGAGGTTTATCATTTTGGGGTTACTTATCTATGAATAAATAGGAGCTAATTATTCTACTTTCTGGAGAGTGATATCCTCTTACATATTAGTTGAAATTGGTTTTATAACGTATCTGAGTCTTTATCTGTGTACAAGTACTGTGAATGAGGTCCTTCTCATTTCCCAATTGGGTGTTGCATGACTTTTTCGAAACAAATAGCATTTCAGTAATTTTCTATGTTCCTAGGATAGCTGTATTTTACCTGGGAATGTTCTTAAAGAAATTTGTTTAATAATAATGTTTCCTTTTAAAAACTGAGTGATGACTTTAGTGTCTATAACAGCAAATGAATAAGTAAGTAAATTATCTATGTTGACCCCATGTCATGTGAAAATTGGAGCTGTTTATGAAGAGTTTATAATAACAAAATTTTATGCTAAAATGTTACATGAGAAAAACATCAAACATACAGTATGATCACAATTATATCAGAAAACAATTTGCATAGATAAATGAGGAATTATAATAAAAATGTCAATAGTTTTAGCTGTGGGTGATTATTTTGTTTTCTTTCCACTTATCTATATTTTTTACATTGAACATAAAATTTTATAATAGGTATAAAACCTTTATTAATATGTACATGCACAAATAACTTACTTTATTGCACATAATGCCTAGCAATGTTGGTATAAACAGTTATTTGGCTAGATTGTATTTGGGAAACTGGAGTTAAAACTTGCACTAATGCCTCGCTCTGGTAACTGTTAAGATTTTGGACAGGTCTGTGCATATTCATTCATGGATAGAGTTGATTTTGAATTACCAGGAGGCAGAGTTATGAAGCACTCTTAGAATAAAAAATTTCACTTGTTTCGTGAGTGTCTTCTTAACATATTTCTCTTTCAGAGAAAATCTCGCAAGAAGATCTGTATCCTGGTGCTTGTCCTGACAGTGATTGCTGCTATCTTCGGACTCATTATGTGGCTAGTTTATGGAAAGTGATTGCCTCAGAGCTTTCTCCCACGGAACTGTTTTCAAGGGCAAATGCTTGCTGGAGTCTGCCAGAACAAACTGATCACAGAAGAGCATACATCAGAACGTCCTGTAATAATTTAGTTAGAAACTAACTACTAACCAGTCCTTGGAATCAGTGACCTATGGAGACAGTATTTATCAATTTATGTATACATTTTATTGATTTCTCAAATTAGGAATTAATTTATGTAGATTTTGCTTTCTCTTCTATTCTTATTTACCCTTCATCCCAAGTATTTACTGAAAATTCCATTCTAGATATTCTTGTTTTAACAGGAACACTACAGTCTTGTAAATTTCTTTTTATGTGTATACAAGATTTACCTTTTTACTAGCAACTGACATAGAATTACTTTTTAGCACCCAGCCTATTGGAATCTGTCAGAAACTGTATAATAAGCCGGCAATTTTTATTATTTAACATTTTAATTTGTCAGAAGCCTATTCTCTGTCTGCTTTGAAAGATTTTGGCAATGTATTTAACTAGAAGGTAAAAGTTGCACATGTGATCCAGATTAAATGAGAAGAATGGATTTGAGCTGGCCAGTTGTGGGTTTAACGTTTACTTTATTATCTGTTAGTGTCATCAGCAGTAGTTCATCCATACACACACTAAACCATCATGTTCACTTTTTGAAGAGATTAACTTAATTGACATTACTATACTCCAAAGAGTTTCTTTCCCACCTGCTTATATAGAAGGGGATAATTAGACCAAGCATGCTTTTGGAAAGCAAATAGGAATTGTTTGGAATGATTTGATCATTTTGTTGTTGTTGTTCAGTTGTGATTCTGCATTCCTGGTGAATGATGATGTTGCTGTCAAAACACTGTCCTGCCCTTATAAGGGTCGCTGGGCATTTGATGGCAGGAAGATTTGAAAGGCTAGACTGAAGTTGGTTTAAAATTTAGTCCTGTGAACCTGGTGATAAAGCAAAGAAAAGGTTCATTTTTGTAAATAATACTGGTTTGGAATAGTGATGTTAGACTTAATTTATGAACAAGAAATTAATCTCTCTATAGTTTTAGACAAAAATGTTTCAATAAAAGATTGTTGTCTTGTAATATAAATATTGTTCACTTCCCTTTTTAACAGGTTTAGAATAGTTAAAAGGAATGTAATTTATTTAGGCTCCCACATAATTTATATGATTGGACCAACTATTTCAGTTCATCTTTTCGTGAATTAGAGGATTTGACCACGCTGGATATATTTATATTATTTTCTTCCAATCCCTTTCATGTTACTTTATCTTCTTTTACCAAGCTAATGTGAATGGTAGGGAAACAAGAGCCCAAATGCATTCTTGCACTATTCTACCCACTTAATACAAATAAACATTTTAAAAACTTTTGTAGTAAGTGTTTATGAGTTACACATGTGGTAGATTTTAGGTAATGTGCTGTTCTTTAGAAAAATTGAGACCTGCAAGAAGACCGGAAATCAGAGGAGGATTGGTTTGGGGGTGGAACTGGTGTTGCTGCCATCCTTTCCTTGGCAAACAGGATCGAGCCATTGGGGTGTCACAGTGTCCCCAACAGCAGCTTCAGAGCTCACTTCTTGGTTCTATGATCACTGCCCCTTCAGCTCCAAATTACAGCTGGACTTGGATACGTCATTTGTAACATTCCAAGCAAGAAAAAGTCTTGATCTTGAAAAACTGTTTCACTCTGGTAAAATGAAGCCGCCATAGTTCTGTTCTGTAATACTGTACAACCCGGGGGCGGTGGTAATAGTGGCCATAGTTAGCAAATAGAATTGGAATGGCCTAGAATTTGCATGGCCTGAGATTTGTAGCAGTTACCAAGAGGTTCTGCTAGATGGTCCTAAAAACCTATTTATTTATAATTATTATTAATACTTACGTTTTATTCCATCATTAGGGGCACATGGTCTGGGACAATTGTTCTGAACCATGGCTTCACATTAGAAACTAAAAATTACTGATACCGGGGTGCCCCTGCTGCAAGATTCTAATTTTGTTAGTTTGGGATATAACTAAGGCGTATGGACTTTTAAAAAGCTCCAGATCATTCATGAGAACCATTGGTCTGGGGGTCAAAAACTAGACTGGGATACTCAAGGCCTGGAGAATCTCAGCTCTGCCATTAACTTGCTGTAGGTATTTAGACAAGCCATTTAACCTATAGACCCCCAAGTTTTCTCAACAGCTCTCTTCTTTTTTTTTCTTTTTAATATTTTTTACAGAGAGGAGGGGAGAGAGATGACATCTACGAGAGTCATCTATCAACTTCCTCTTGCATGCCCCCTACCGGTACATGCCCTTGACCGGAATTGAACCTGGGACTCTTCAGTCCGCAGGCTGACACTCTATCCACTGAGCCAAACCGGTTTAGGCTCTACAGCTCTCTTCTAACTGAAATTCTCTGATTATAAGGACCATAGGAGTTTGGTCCGAACATGTAAATTCTGTTTGCCTCTGTATTCCTTTCCTTTTCCTCTTGTCTCCTTCCTTTATGTAATGTTTTAGAAGTACTAGACAGATAGGCATTCTCTGTTCAAGTGAATTAAAACTGCAGTACTATGTATGGGAAGGTATAAATGTTGGGTGGGCCAGTTTCTCTGGAAACATATCAAAAGAACTTCCCAGGGGTGGGAGGGCCACAATGCGTTCTTAAACTGGACCGGAGGGCCGGAACAAAAGCAACCTGACCACGCTGGCACTCTCATCTTGGGCTGCTGGTGAAGGAGCGGAGGGGAGAGCAAGAGAACCCTCCGCTCTTTCGGCTCTGTGATAGAAGAGCGAACGGGCCGGATCCAGCCTGTGGGCCATAGTTGCCCACGGCTGTGCTAGACTGATGCTTCCAGGATAGGTTTGTCTTGTTTTGCCAAGGGGTGGTGATGTCCTGTCTTACCATTGGGCAAAAATATCAAAATGAAATTAGTGCTCCATCAGTGCAAAGTAAAATGCCCTGAGCCTCCTCTATTCAGGTTTGTCTTTCTTCTTCTCAGAGGCTGTCCTCAATCATGGCAACGAAGCGTTTGCTTTTGGTCATTAAATGCAGACCAGAATCCAGTTCATATTTCAGTCCCTTCTGTTTCCTAGGCTGAGCATCGCCTCCTTTCTCCAGGCTTTTCTAAGCAGGTTGTTGAATCCCTATGTTTCAAAGAATTTTTCAGTATTGCCTTCCAGTGCTATGAAAAATACAACTACTTTAAAATCTATCAAAAACTACTTCACCGGGAATTTGAAAGGTTTTGATTCCCAACCTACTTTTAAGCCAATTGAATAGTTCATTTTAGATACTTATTTAGTATGAAATTTGATTGGCAATGTAGTACTTAATTTTTATTGTTTTTTTCTTTAAAACATGTTTTTAATTTATTTTAGAGAGAGGGGAAGGAAGATAGAGAAACATTGATGTGAGAGAGAAACATCAATAGGTTGCCTCCCACGTACCCCTTACTGGT
Source organism: Vespertilio murinus (assembly GCA_963924515.1). Lineage (NCBI taxonomy): Eukaryota > Metazoa > Chordata > Mammalia > Chiroptera > Vespertilionidae > Vespertilio > Vespertilio murinus. Next base: position 16,080,474 of record OZ004706.1, read on the forward strand.
CTGTGCCCTGATTAGGAATCAAACCAGACTTTTTAGTGCATGGGACAATGCCCAACCAACTGAGCCACACCGGCTTGGACACACTTAACTTTTTTTTTTTTTAAGGAATTTTTAAAATATATTTTATTGATTTTTTATAGAGAGGAAAAGAGAGGGATAGAGAGTTAGAAACATCAATGAGAGAGAATTATCAATCAGCTGCCTCTTGCACCACCCCCACTGGGGATGTGCCCACAACCAAGGTACATGCCCTTGACTGGAATCGAACCTGGGACCCTTCAGTCCGCAGGCCAATGCTCTATCCACTGAGCCAAAACGGTCTCGGCGACACACTTAACTTTTAAATAAAAACTTGAAATAATAGTTTTTAATGTTGGACTGTGATTAAGGACCAAGCTTTTACCAGTTCATGGAAAAATGAGAAATGATATAGGCTTTTCAAAGTACTGTCTTTGAAGTTGAGCTAATGAATGACCTTTCAACTTATTTTTCTCTTTTTTTTCCTTTTCACTTTTTAAAAAGGATATTTCAAGATTATAAAAATGAAAAGGGCCGAAACCCTTTGGCTCAGTGGATAGAACGTTGGCCTGTAGACTGAAAGGTCCCAGGTTCGATTCCGGTCAAAGGCATGTACCTTGGTTGTGGGCACATTCCCTATAGGGGGTGTGCAGAAGGCAGCTGATGGATGTTTCTGACTTTCTCCCTTCCTCTCTGTAAAAAAAATCAATAAAAATATATATTAAAAAGAAAGAAAAAAACAACAGGTCAGATAACCTAAACTTTCTACAAAAGTGAAAAAGTGTTGGGCATCATTTGCATGATAATAGATCAACATCTAATTGTGAAACTGTTGATGACAGATTTAGGTTTGAATCCCACTCACCCCTCTTTCTAGGGTGAGGCTGGGCAACTCAATCTGTTGGAGCGTTCAGGTACCATATCTTCCTCAAGAGTGTTGTGAGGATTCAATGAGATAATCCATATAAAATACATATTTGCCCAGAGAAGTAAGCACCCAGCAAACATAGCGATCACAACTCGAGGACCTGGGGATGGTCTCTCTCAGCCAGCTGCTGGCCTAGGGCAGGCCTGGGATCCTAATGCTTCCTTTTATGATTTAGTCACCATGACCAAAATCCCGAAGGGGCCACAACTTGATTAACCATTGACGATTTGGAGGTCTGCCTCCGGTTGGATCCTTCTTGGCCCAGCACGTCCGGACTTTTTTTTTTTATAATATATTTTTTATTGATATTTTACAGAGAGGAAGGGAGAGAGATAGAGCGCTAGAAACGTCGATGAGAGAGAAACATCGACCAGCTGCCTCCCGCACACACCCCGCTGGGGATGTGTCCAGACCGGAATCGAACCCGGGACCCTTCAGTCCGCAGACCGACGCTCTATCCACTGAGCCAAACCGGTTTCGGCCGGACTTTTCTTAAGTAGACTAGACAACCCCCTAAAGCAGATTCCCAGATGATGTACACAAGTGCACAGGGTTCAGATTCGGATTAGGAAGAGGGAAGCGAGCATGCAATTGCAGAGAAGGGCCGTGAGAGAAACCGAGTGAGCGATTACTGTGATTTCTAAGCTCCGCGCTCTAATTCCTCTCTCCACTGGGGTGCAAGCCTGCAGCCAGGATGGAGTCACAGATTTGAGAGTCCGGCCGAGTGTTTGCTGGAGGACGTGCGGGAGGCCGATACCCCCCTAACAAGCACCTTTTCTTCAGACACCTCCCCGCCAGGGAAAACCCTAGTCCTCGGAGACGCTGACAGACACCTCAAAACTACATCCCAGTTTCCACCGCCACTAGATTCGTCCCGGGCGTGCGTGCGTGCGTGCGTGCGTCCGTCCGCGTGCGCGTGTGCTCGTGCGCGCGCGCGCACGCACAGGCTACTGGGATGCCGCTTCTCCCCTAGAGTCTTCCAGTTTCCCGGCGTGCTTCGGGCCCGCCAAATGGGCGGGGGAGACGCAAGATGGCGGCAGCCACGAATTCCGGCTCCAGCCTCCCACTGTTTGACTGCCCTACTTGGTGAGTGGCGAGGAGACCAGGGCTGGAGCGGTCTGGGCTGGCCGGGCGGCTCATTTCTCACAGCGGGCCGAGCGGTGTAGACATTTGGGGGCTGACTGAGGGAGAAGAGTCCGTCGAGCCGGGCAGCGTGCGGAGGAACCGGGAGCCCAGGCCCAGGCACTGAAGCGCCCAGAGTTGGGGGCTCCGAGGCGCTCGCTTACGCAGCCCCTCCGGCAGCCAGCCGGTTGCCTGGGCGTTTCGGGGCCGTGGCCCTGAACTTACCTCACCTCCGGACTGAATCCGGTGCTCCGTGGAGCGCCGTACTGCCTGCCCCCCTGCTCCCCGTCCCGAACGCGCACGAGCCGGCTTCCCGGACCCAGCCCGACCCCGGAGCCCCGTGTCCCTCCTCCGTGGTGCCGCCTCCCCGGCCCAGCACTGGTCTCCCTCGGACCGGGAGCTCCCGGGGGGCAGGGACGGCCCTGGCCAACCCCTGCCTTCTCAGCGACCAGCGCCGGGATTGTTGGAAGGCACCCCTTCCACTCTTTCTCAAGTTCGCGGGCATATTTGGAATAATTTAGCCGTTGAGTAGAGTACAAGAAGAATAGCGATGAATCGCCTCGAGTGAGAGCTATTTCAGCAGTAACTCGCCGGCGTATTCATAATGTTATTCTTCTCTGCCTCCCGCTATGTGGAGATCCTCAAGGGCAAGGAGTCTGGTGCATCCTTTATAGGACCAGCTCCCAGGCCTTCGCCAGGCACATAGTAGGGGTCCAGAAAGCATGTTTTGGATGTAACATTGCTTTTCCTGTTTCCCAGACAAAAAGGGGCTTTTCCCAGTGCACTGTTTTCAGCAACTTGCGGTAGAGGAGGAGTTGGGGCAGGATTGTGAGATGACTGTGTTGCTCTTCAAATTAGACGGACAAGTGCATTATTTTCATGCAAATATGCAAAGGGACTCTGGCAAGATTGATCTTTTTTTTTCAAGCTTCAAAGAGCAAACACAGGAAGCAAGTGAATGTGTGCCTGTTTTCTGAGGTCCTTCGCATTTTGTAACACCCAGTTGCTTCAGTCTACAAATGTTATGTCCCTTTTGGTTCCCTGCTACATATCACCTACCATTTCTTCAGTCCTGCATGCACCAACTACTGTGTTAGGTGCTTTGACATGTATCCCTCTTGAATGCTGTGGTTATAGGAATATAAAGAAAAGTGCCCTAAACAAGCCATTATAGGTAGAAAGACCTGTTCAAGGATAAGAAACATCTCTTGTATTTATTGGTACCTGGTTTCGTAGGCATGATATTGGATTGCCCTAACTCCCTAATTGTGTACCTCTGATTTGGTCTCAGAGTTCAGAGCTCTGTTTATTTTGTGATGAGGCTAATCTTGGATCAGCACAAAACACCAACGAAGTATTCAACCTTTATATGTTATTTGCAGCAGTCACAAAGATTAGATTCAAACTCAAAGAATCAGACTACTCTATAGTACTTGCACTCTCTATGCTGCTTTCTTTCCGAGGCAGATAGTCAGTGTTAAAATACAATTTCTTTGGTGCTGCTCTAAATGCAAACCCATTAAAACCTGTTTTAGAGCAGTTGAATCACTGGGGAAGCAAGTGTCAAACTTAGAAAGGAGCTGTAATAACAGTGAAGTAGATGACATTTCTGCCTGAACATGAGCTAATTATAGGCTGGTAGGAGAGCTGCCGTGTTGAATGGGACAATAATTGTAAATGGCGTTATGAACTCATTCTGAAAATGCTTTTTCCTTCTTATTTTTCAGGGCAGGTAAACCCCCACCTGGATTACATCTGGATGTAGTCAAAGGAGACAAACTAATTGAGGTACAGAAATACATGTCTTTCCTTTTTCCCCAACACATTAAGGATTTTTGCCAGTGACTCACTTTTCCACCCCTTCTGCTGTGCTTTGTTTTCCTGTGCTACTTCCGTTCATCCTGATTTTTTTCTATTAAAAGCACATGGTGATATAACATATTCAAACCTTTTATCTCTCATAGCACTCAGGTTGGGTTTGTGTGTGTGCGTGTGTTTGCTTTTCTCACCTTCTAAATGAAGGATTTTAATAGATCATAGTCCTATGGGCCCTAATCAAACTGAGAGCCCTTTATTATGGTAAATTCCCTCTCTCCGAGTACATGAAGTTGTGTGGAAGGTGTAAGATATACAATCTATAATATCTATAATATTATCTATAATATCTATAATATTATCTATAATAATAAAAGCGTAATATGCTAATTAGATCAGACAGCTGAACGATGTTCCAGATGAAGCTGCCACAGCAAAGGCCAAGGCAGAGGCGATTAGGGACAATCAGGCAGGCAGGCAGGCAGTTAGGAGCCAGCAGTCCCAGATTGTGAGAGGGTGCAGGCCAGGCTGAGGGCCTTCCCCACCAACCCTCCCATGCAGGAATTTCATGCACTGGGCCTCTAGTAATTGAAGAAGAAAGTGAGTGACATAGGTTAAGTTTAGCTTTTAAGTTGCTTTTATGATATTCAAACCTAAGCTCTTCAAAGAAGAGAATGGAATGGTGATAAAATTCATTCATTTACTCAAAACATTGAGTGCTTACTATGTTCTAGTCATTGTGCGTGGCATGAGGACTACAGCAGTGGACAAAACAAGTGTAGTTCTGATCCTCAAGGAAATCTGGTGGGAAAGGCACTGCATAAAAAATTACCTGAAATAAGTTCTATAAAGGAAAGGTTTAGTAGAATTCCAGATTTTCTACAAGTCTCTAGAACAGCCATGGGCAAACTACGGCCCGTGAGCCGGATCTGCCCCGAGGAGCCGAAAGAGCAGGCTGTACCCTTTTATGTAATGATATTTACTTTGAATTTATATTAGTTCACACAAACACTCCATCCATGCTTTTGTTCCAGCCCTCTGGTCCAGTTTAAAAACCCGTTGTGGCCCTCGAGTCAAAAAGTTTGCCCACCCCTGCTCTAGAATGAACACCACATAGAACTTGAAAATAACAAATTTTGATTAGGTATTAAGTTGTGTGAGATTTTATTTTATTTTTAATCCTTATGGCACCATTTATTTACCAAGAAATGGAGGTTAAATCCACTGTGACTATGGAGCTGTGAGTCTCCAGGTCTTAGACCAATTTTATGTTTGCTTGCTCATATAGAATTGAAATTCAGGGTCCCACAAGGGCAGTTGTTTTTATTTGGTGTGAATAGTGAAAACATTATTCCATGGTTGAAAAGCTGTTTGTGAACATCTCCTGAATGATGTTCTGTAAATATATTACTGTCACTTCAGGATGTTGTAGAGATATCCCAGTATTTTACAAAGTATTAAAGCAGGAGTTGTGAATTTTTAAATTAACTCATCTTGCCCATACCCAATCAGTTTAGAGCCCCTTTGTCAGGGGTTCTTCTGACTTTTTATTTTTTACTAGAGACTCGGTGCATAAAATTTGTGCATGAGTTGAGTTCCTAGCAGCTGCTGGCCAGGGCCTCCCTGCATTCCGTGCCGCCCCCTGGTGGTCAGCGCACATCATAGTGAGCCATCGAACTCCCGGTCAGTCAAACTCCCGAGGGGACACTTTGCATATTAGGCTTTTATAGAGAGAGAGAGATTTTATTTACTTGCTTTTAATTGTTTTTGTTGGGGTGACATTGATTAATAAAATTATATAGGTTTCAGGTGTACAATTACATAATACACCATCAGTATAGAGTTCTGTTTTAAAAGTTAAAACACTTCAAGATTATGCAATGAGATAATTTTGCTAAATTGTCTGTAAAACCTATTTTATAGACTGTTCCACAGATATAAAATATTGTCGCCAAATAGTATAAAGCTTTGAAGACATAGAAATCTGTTTTGTTACCAGAATTTAATAGATCTTCAGTTTGCAACAAGAAGAAACGGAAAGGAGGCCAGGCTTTAATGATTATATCACATTCCTTTATGAAATAATTTATGTTTTTAAAATGCTGTTAGTTGCTCAGACATTCCTCTGATTACTGATTTCTATTAACTGATCATGTTCTGTCTTTAGATATCACTGTACTGTTTCTGAGAGGAACAGATTTATGTGCTTATTTTTAAAGATTTAGACAGCACTTGATACTAGCCGAGCTATCTATGTCCTAGCCTTGTGTCAGAGGCTGGTGATGTGTTGTGATAGCTGGGTTTAAGAAGTGCAATATTAAAACAAAAGCCGTGAGTCTTTTAGCCCAGTGTGTAAAGACACACCCTGAGTTATAACTCAGTGGCACAGCTGGATAATGGTATCAGCCATAGCTAGTCAAGAAATTGTGGCTTTGAAAGACCAATACATTATTTTATTTACTTGGGCAGAGAAAGTACATTGTCCAGGAGTTAACAAATTTCCTTCATTCTAAGACATACTATTTTCCTGCTAATTTTTATGTTTCTGTAATTGAGACGCCTTTAATAATGAATGTATATATTTAATTTGGAGGACCTTTCACACCACCCCCCCCTCGCCCTCTAAACACCTAGATCTCTGGTATGTCTTTGGTACCTTAGAAACAGAAATTTGGTCAGTGGTGTATTAGAACCCAAGATCTGGTGGTCTTATATACTGTTTCCTTGAGACTAGCCAATGAGCCCTGTGGTTAGCAAATTTAAATTTGTGAGGGCATAATCTGGGTGCATATAAATATGAATGAGAAATGCAGTAGATTCCACCTGCACAGATATTACTTAAAGAATAAGATGTTGAAACTTAAAAACTCTCAGTTTTAAAGCAATGTCTTATATTTAACCCAAATCTTAAAGTTTGAGTTCAGGCAGACCTGGGACGATCGTCTTCCTGAGCCGGCAGGCTGTTCGATCTTGGTGCTGCCTAGCAGTCCGGGGGGGCCGGAACAAGCCTTGTCAGTAGCAGGTGGCCACTGGACAGGGTTTCCCAGCAGTGACCCACGTACCTAGACTAGCTTGAACTAATTTTGAACCTTAAGGCTAAGGTTGAAAGAAACTGGGTAAGTGATTGTTTAAAGAAAAATTAAGAATGCACCCTATAGTTGTTCATTCATTAAAATGTTCCTTGCCATATAGTGCATTTTCTGATGCAGGTAGAGTGGAAAATATATATAATATGGTTAAAAGAGCTTAGACTCTGAAGTCAGACAGACTTCTGCCTCTCTGAATTTCTAATTTAAGCTTTTATTTTTTTATTTATTTTAAAAAATATATTTATTATTATTTTTTTTTACAGAGGGGAAGAGAGAGGGATAGAGAGATAGAAACATCGATGAGAGAGAAACATCGATCAGCTACCTCTTGGTGTGCCCGCAACCAAGGTACATGCCCTTGACCGGAATCAAACCTGGGACCTTTCAGTCCACAGGCCGACGCTCTATCCACTGAGCCAAACCGGTTTTGGCTCTAATTTAGCTTTTAAATATCTGGCTGTGTGAACTTGAATGTGTTAATTTCTTTATGCCTTAGTTTTGTCATTTATAAAAATAGGAATAATAGTTTGTGCCCACCACATAGAGTGGTTGTGAGGGTGAAATGACAGCATAAAATACATACCACGGAGTGTGGCACATAAATACCCCCCGGCTATTCCTGTGCATGAGGTATATTCAGTGCATGAGGTATATTTCTGGTCTTGTAAGGGGAACACTAAAGCATAAGGGAGAATAGTAACCCTCTGTGAGTTCAGAGACATAGCCAGGAATGAAATATAAACCTCTTGATTCCTAGCCTGGAACCATACTAACTTGACTGTGCTCTACTCAGCGTTGTGCTGTCTTCTCTCAGGGATTTTAGAAGGAGTGTCGTGTGAAATGTGAACTAGAGCTTAATGAAACCTTGAAAGGGTTAGTCTTTAAAATGGTCAAATTGTAGACTTTTAAAACTGGAAGAAGTGCTAATAAAAATTTATCTAGAGTCCTTTGTCTTTGACAGCTCAGTTTACAACCAGGCTGTGTCAGGGTTTACTAACCCAGGATTAAAAGAAAAATATGCCGAGACCGGTTTGGCTCAGTGGATAGAGCGTCGGCTTTTGGACTGAAAGGTCCCGGGTTCAATTCCGGTCAAGGGCATGTACCTTGGTTGCAAGCACATCCCCAGTAGGGGTGCTGCAAGAGGCAGCTGATTGATGATTCTCTCTCATTGATGTTTCTAACTCTCTATCCCTTTCTTTTCCTCTCTGTAAAATAATCAATAAAAATATTAAAGAAAAAAAGAAAAATAAGGTCAGTGTTGTGATTTTCTTATAAAGCTGAATTCAGTTCAGAGTATTCCAAAAGTATGTTGTGGCTATGATAGCATGATTCGAATATAAATAGGTATTTATAACCCCTTTCTTTCCTAATCATTTGATAGTCTTCCTTTGGTTATATGTTTCTGAAAAGCAGTCATTACTTTATAAACATGCTTTGTGTTCTTATTTCTTGCTTGACCTAAAATGACTATCCGTTGAAATCTTAAATTTCCAATGGACAGAAGACAATCCCTTTTGCAGGTCACTTTTAAAAAATAATAATAATAAAAAAAATTATATATATATATATATATTTTTTGTTTTGATTTTTTTACAGAGAGTAAGAGAGAGGGATAGAGTTAGAAACATCGATGAGAATCATCGATCAACTGCCTCTTGCACACCCCCTACTGGAGATGTGCCCACAACCAAGGTTTATGCCCTTGACCGGAATCGAACCCAGGATCCTTCAGTCCGCAGGCCGACACTGTATCTACTGAGCCAAACCAGTTTCAGCTTGCAGATTACTTTTACGTAATAGAATTAGTAAGAAAACTTTTTTTCATATCAGCACTAAACATCTGATCACTCCATTTGGGGATATTGTCATCTATCCCTCAACAAGTTAATAAGTTATTCTGAGCTCTTTATCTTAAAGAATAATAGAAAATAATTTTTTTTTCACTGTGGCAAGGAATTTTTCTATTCAAGATCCTCTACTTATTTGATTAGAAGAATTTTTGTTTAACCCTTTTGAGACTATTTAAGTAACACTTAATTTAATGTTCATTTAGAAACTGATTATTGATGAGAAGAAATATTACTTATTTGGGAGAAACCCTGATCTGTGTGACTTTACCATTGACCACCAGTCTTGCTCTCGGGTCCACGCTGCCTTGGTCTACCACAAGCATCTGAAGAGAGTTTTTCTAATAGATCTCAATAGTAGTAAGTAACTCACATTCCATTTTGTCTCACATTTCTTTTGGGCAATGTGAAAGTTCTCTTTAAGTTCTTCAGTTTCAAAATTGTGTTTTATTATTCATCAAGGAAGAAGTTTACATTTGATTTTTAAATCAACTCTTCTCGATTCCTGTGATACCGCCTATTTTCCTGAGTAATTGATGACTGGAGAGAGAAGAGGGTTTTGGAGGAGGCACTAGGTATATATATATAGAGAACAACTTCAACAAAAACACTCAGGAGCTAGGGATTATGGGTATCTAAGCGTTTACAGGACCATGATAAATTGTGGTCCAATTTAGGCAGAAGCTGTGGTTAGCTCCATTAATATAATAAAGTGGTGCTGCAAGACAGTAACAACAATACTTGGTTTGAGCAATATTTAATTTTTTATAAAAGGTTTTTATCCCAGTTACATTCTGCTTTGACTAACTAATAATATAAATTTTAATTTCGTGAATATATTCCAACTAATAAGATTTTCAACTTTGCCAAAGATAATCCCAGAAATGCAGTTGAGACTTAACTACATGGAGCCTTGAAGTTTTTCACTTCAAGGATCCTGCTTCCTGGGCTGACCATGTTCTCCTTCCCCACTTTTCCAGCACATACCCAGCCCTAGTCTGCTGATATGATGGTTTTGGAAAGCCTTGTCTCACAAGTACTTGCAAATTTATCTCATCTTTTCTGTCCATTTTATAACATGTAGAACAATATTCAGACTCAGCAGTAAGATTTTGGCTTGCCTTGGTATTGATATTGCACCTGTTTCAGCCGGCCTCCTTTCCTGTGCTGGGGCAAACCCAAGCATAACCTCCACGAGGGCCTATGTTCCTTAGACTTGGGGCTGGAGAGGTCAGACCACAGCGATGCCTGTCTCCTGCCGTGGGCGGCGGCATGTTATCGCTGGGTTGGAGCCATTCCTGCTGGACCCAGAATGGAGCCGAGCCTGTCTGGCTGCAGAGAGCAAGCAGTGGTATTTGTTATCTGGGTTAACAGCAGGTCTGAAGATGTGTAAGAATTCCTCTGAAGAAATTCAAGACCCAGTGAAGGAGTTTTCCTTTTCATTGTGACCCATGACAAGGGATGCAAAGTGGACTCAGTGTCATTTTTGTTTTAAAAAGCAGAACTGATAATGCTGGGAGGAGCTGCTCTCCTACAACTCAGGTTGGTTTTTTTCTCTTACATTTTTGATTTGGTTATTCCCAGCACACGGCACTTTCTTGGGTCACATTCGGTTGGAACCTCACAAGCCTCAGCAAATTCCCATCGATTCCACAGTCTCATTTGGCGCATCCACAAGGGCATATACTCTACGTGAGAAGCCTCAGACACTGCCATCGGCTGTGAAAGGAGATGAGAAGATGGGTGGAGAGGATGATGAACTCAAGGGCTTACTGGGGCTTCCAGAGGAGGAAACCGAACTTGATGTAATTCCACGTCTCTGTCATTATTTTGTCTTTTGGGACTCTAGTTTTTCCATTACGTAGCTGTCTGTGTAGCTTGAAATGCCAAAGACTTAGCAGGAGGTTTTCTGGAGCCCAGTGATGGGCCTTTGCCACTGTGTCAGTTATAAGGTGGTCAACTGTGACGCACTGTGGAGAGCTACCTTGTGCGATTTGGTTACGTATGACCAGGGGTAACATGGAAACTGGTCTCTTGCCAATACACCCTCATGGTTGTCCATGCACCTTCACTGGATGTTAGAGGTCAAGGCGGGGAGTTAAATTTCTCTAGAGCTGCACTATCAAATGCGGTGGCTATTAACCACATTTCAAATACTCAGTAGTCACATGTGGCTAGTGACTTCCATGTTGAATGGCACAAATAGAGAACATTGTCATGATTCAGAAAATTCGATTGGACAGCACTGACTTAGGCTGAAGCTTTCATTCATTTACGTTGCTTTCTTGATACTGTCCAGATAGCCTAGGGATCTTCTGAATAGAGCTATCCTGCTTTTGTTCCTATGGGCCTGGCTGCCCCGAAGGCTATGAATTTTACAATGTTTTATTTAAGTGCTAAAATTTTCCTTTTCTAGAGGCTGACCCCAATATGTGATGTGGCTGTCATCCTTTACATGTCAATCACTGCACTGGTGTGACTGGTCTATTTAGGTAGACCGTATGTAAGCATGTCCTTAACCACCCACGTGCACTTACTATTCTAGTTACACCAAGGCAGTGTCCCAGCCAGCCCCAGGGAAATCTTAAAATTTAGACGTTATTTTGTTCTAAAGAAGTAGCCTCATAGCCAGAGGCCTTGATGGTGCTCACTCTTACCCATTTCTCCTCCAGACCTCTTCCTTGCTTTCCTGTATTTTAAATTTGTATGTGAGGTCTTCTCTGGGTCTTTATTCTCAAGATATTTTGAATATCTTAAACTGCATTGCAGATTGGAATAAGTCCAGAGGATTGGGAAGAGGCAGACAACAGTGCTGAGGCCAATTTAATCATTGAGATGGATGGATGGTTATGAATAGAAATGGGACCATACCCAGGAATAGGGAGTGACAAAATATTAATGCCAAGTGTTAAGTGCACTGACAGTGTCCTTGTGAGTTCTCAAAGAGAGGTACTGGGAAGAAAGCTGCCAAACATACTTTCTCATCTCTGTCTTATTACTTTAAAAGAATTATTGGAGTTCCTTCCAGTTACATTCTTTTAATTCTCGGCATAAAGACATGATAACCTTTCTTACAAACAAGCAAATCTCATCTGGCCAGTGTGGCTCAGTAGTTGAGCATCAACCTATTATCCAGGAGGTCACAGATCCATTCCTGGTCAGGGCACATGCCCGGGTTGCAGGCTTGATCCCCAGTGTGGAGCATGCACGAGGCAGCCAATCAGTGATTCTCTCCTACAACTCATGTTCTCTCTCTCTCTCTTTCCCTTCTTCTTTGAAGTCAATAAAAAAACAACAACAAAACCTCAACTCAAAGATGTTTGTTCAGATGACCTGTTCTCAGCTCAAGGGCCTCACCTTTTGCATAGCACTGCCCACCAGTCAAAGGGGCACATTCTGTCAGAGGTGACTTATAAATATTAGCAATCTGGGGATAGTGATGGGTTCTTTCTGAACACAGAGGAGAATCTTGTCTGCCTGGGGAAGTCAAGGTTAGCCCCTAATGCCTTTCTGCCCTTCATTTAGTAAGATATTCTGCTTCAGATTTTGTGTGTGCTGACTCTTGTCTTTTCCTGTGTGAACCCTGGCCTAGAACCTGACAGAGTTCAACACTGCCCACAACAAGCGGATTTCCACCCTCACCATTGAGGAGGGGAATCTGGATATTCAGAGACCAAAGAGGAAGAGGAAGAATTCTCGGGTGACTTTCAGTGAGGATGATGAGATCATCAACCCAGGTGAGGTGTCTTTCTGGTTTCTTCTGATGAAAAGGCTGTGGTCTCAGAGAGTAGTGGACACAACCTATAGGTCAGATGTAATGTTTCCAAAGTTTAGGATAACAGGTGCTATATTAAGGAGAGATAGTTTTTACAGTTCATTGGTGGAGTGGTCTCAACAACTCAGGGATTACCCATTTGCTCTGTGGAAGAAATAGCTAACAGGAGGGTCCATTTAATTTAGTACACAGAGCGAGGCTGTAATTCTCTGCTGACCCAGAATGTCTATGTCAGAGTGGAGGTTTAAGTTAAGCGTAAGTATTTTCTGTCTTGACCTCAAAGCAGAATGTTATTGTCTTTATGGGGTTCTGTGTATGAGTGGTAACTCATACATGGGAGAACCTTCTGCTGCTACTATTTTTAAAAATATATATATTTTATTGATTTTTTTTTTACAGAGAGGAAGAGAGAGGGATAGACAGTTAGAAACATTGATGAGAGATAATCATCGATCAGCTGCCTCCTGCACACCCTCCACCGCGGATGTGCCCGCAACCACAGTACATGCCCTTGACCAGAACCGAACCCGGGACCTTTCAGTCCGCAGGCTGACACTCTATCCTCTGAGCCAAACCGGTTTTGGCCTTCTGCTGCTACTGTTAACTGCATTGAAGACTTGCCTCTCTGGAAGGAAGTAATTTATAGTTTATATGGAAATGTCAATAAGATAAGAGCCACTAACTTTATTATGGGAAGGCCACGAACTACCAATTTGTTCCACCATTCAACATTTATTTACTGGACCTATGTTGTACCTTAAGTACTCTGGTAGATGGATGATGTAGAGCTGGGAGGTACAGTTACAAAGTGAAAATGGGATTAGGATTAAAAAGAAAACTTGGCCGAAACCGGTTTGGCTCAGTGGATAGAGCGTCGGCCTGCGGACTGAAAGGTCCCGGATTCGATTCTGGTCAAAGGCATGTACCTTGGTTGCGGGCACATCCCCGGTAGAAGGTGTGCAGGAGGCAGCTGATCGATGTTTCTCTCTCATCAATGTTTCTAACTATCCCTCTTCATTTCTATAAAAAAATCAATAAAATATATATTTTTTAAAAGCAACAATGAATCCTGATATTTAGAAGAATTAAAAGGATTTCTCTGAAAGAGATTGAGGCATTCATTCTAGTGACAAGTTTACTTTCTGATAGTGTGTGAAGTGGAAAGGATTACTCCCAAAAGTATTGAATGCCTGAGGGAAGGGTTCAGTCACAAGCTTTATGACCAATCCAGGAAACTTATTTCTGGGCCCTGGAATCTGTTGAGTAAGTTTCTAGATGCCAGACCTAAAAATGTGTAGCTTCAAACAAGCTATTATTGTTGATGAACAGTCAGTAACGGAATGCTGGACTACATACTAAGTCTCTCAGGACTCGGTGTCTGATCTGCTTTGTTTTTATTCTGGAAAATAATTGCCCCAGAGCTTTATTAAGGTGCTGTATTCAGGCAGAATGTAGCATAGAGGTTGAGAGTAAGGGCTTTGAAATCAGAGGGTCTGGGTTTGAAATCCACCTCTCCTCTTAGTTGTACGAGCTTGGCCAAGTGACTTAAAAGACTCCTGGCCTCACAGGGTTAGTGGGGAGAATAAATGATTGACATAAGTAAAAACACCTCATGCCAGTATTCGGGAATCAGTAAGCTCCTGATAAATGTTAGCTATTGTCCCCATCACCATCTGCCACAACTTCTGCCTTTCCTATCCCAGAAGCAGGCTTCGGAAGGAATCCATTGGTAGATCCTCCAGGAGCAGAGCGCTCCTGGAACATGTGTATCCTCTGCGGCTAGAATGAGGAGAGGAGGAGAGGGCCTGGCCACCAGTCAGCCAGCACAGGACAGGGTCCCCAGAGAGCCGTAGCCCCTCCCTCCGCAGGCCTGGTGCACGCACGGGGTGCCCCCCCAGGAGCCACTCCGTCAGGCTCCGGCGCTTGTGCACCTCAGCCGCGGTCAGCTTTCTTTGCTGAAGGGGTGGGTGATTGGACAGCGCTCCTGTGGGAGAGAGGACAGCTAAGGTGCCTTTTTTTAGAGACCTTGTCTCCTTCCTGAGTCTGGTTATCTTTCCTCTTCTTCCACGTGGAAGCCATTTATTCATTCATTCATTGAACAAAGATTGGTTAGTCAGTAAATATACCAGGGCATGTTCTTTAAAGTCATCCTAATGTGAAAAGTCAGACTTAAATGAACCAGGTGTAATTATTCAGATTAAATAGGGAATCTTTATTTTCCAAAGGAATTCATACGATTGCTCATCTTTAAAATAGCAAGCTCCCTCAATGCATTTAAAATAAGATGTACAGCATCAGTTATGGGAATAGTTCCTTTCCTGTCACTACATTAAGATGAAGGGGGCTTGGAGTAGTTTTCTCTGGTAATGCTCACAAGCCAGCCTGCCTGTGGCCATACCCACAGCCTTCAGCAGAAAACTTCGTCCAAAGTGGCCCAGCGCAGCTGTCCTCTCTGTTACAGGACAGCTTTGCTGCCTGTCTTAAAGCACCTCCAGTGGCTTTACAGCTGTGAATCCTAAAAGCAGGACAGTATCTTGTTCTTATTTCCATGTCTGATGTCCAGTAAGTGAGGCACAAGAGAGTGGACTGACTGCACACATGGCCCTTACTTGGTCTTACCTCTTTCTTCCTGCAGAGTGGATGGAGCTAGAAGCTTTGTAGGGTACAGTGACATGTCTGAGCTGTGAAAAAGGAGCTGCTCTCCCTCTCTGCCTGGATGAGGGCTTCAGATCCTTTAGTAAAAAGCCAAAAGTTACTCCTCCTCACGGGGGATATTTTTCCCATTGATTTCTAGAGAGAGTGGAAGGGAGGGAGGGAGGGAAGGAGAAAGGAAGAGAGAAAGAAACATCGATGTGAGACAGACACATTGATTGATAGCCTCTCGCATGCACCATGACCAGGCCTGGGATGGAACCTGCAACCCAAATCAATGCCCTCGATGGGGAATCAAACCCATGACCCTTCAGTAGGCAGACCGATACTCTAACTACTGAGCACACCGACCATGGCAGTAAAAGTCTTGATTTTATACAGTTCGGGTCAAAGGGCCAAGTAAAGTTGGAAGCCCTGGATCTGAATCCTAATTCTGTTATTTGCTAATGAGTGGGCATTACCAAGATAGGTGGTGTGTGACCTTGACATGTCATTGTTTTATCACTATCACGGATTGCTGCTATGTACTCTTTCTCCCTCAAAAGAGGCAAGTATGTGGAATGAGAAAGAACTCAGGGAAGGCAGCACAGCACAGCGGTCCAGTCCTGTTCTGGCTGCTTGGACTAACTCCTGGCTCCTCACTCTTCCATAGGGTGCCCAGGCCCATCGCTTTACTCCTCTTAGCTGAGGCGTTTGTTGTCTATTAAATGTTTACTGTAGCCCTAGCTGGTTTGACTCAGTGGATAGAGCGTTGGCCTGGGGACTGAAGGGTCCCAGGTCGATTCCAGTCAAGGGCACATGTCCGGGTTGTGGTCTCAGATCCCCAGCAGCAGGTATGTAGGATGCAGCCAATCAATTATTCTCTATCATCATTGATGTTTCTATCTCTCCCTCTCTTCCTTCCTCTCTGAAATAAAAATAAAAATATTTTTAAGATGTTTTCTAAAAATGTTGATTGAAGTTGTGCTCACCTCATAGGCTTGTGAGGATTTAAAACAGTGCCCGCACATAGAAACACTTAGCTGTATTTTATTGTTTTAATAGGAGTTATGATTGCTTTGTTTGTAGTGAACCCTGTTCCATTAACCCTCCCAGTGGAATGCCACACTAATCCTTCTCTCACGTCTTTCTGCAGAGGATGTGGATCCCTCAGTTGGACGTTTCCGGAACATGGTACAGACTGCAGTGGTCCCAGTAAAGGTAGGAAAGCACATTGTAACAGTATTTGAAATGCCATTTCGTATAGTCTGGTTTAAAAATCCACTCTTTTATAAATAGGTTAGGTGTTCTTAATTTTAAAACACATTCTTTGCTCCTCTCCCATTTTTCCCCCCTGTGGTCATACTTTTACTCCATCTTGTCTAGAGGATTCTGGAGCCCATAGTAGGGCTGCAGGGACCATCCAGCTTGATGCTGTATGTAAATTACGGTGCAATATAAATTTACCTGCAGCGGGCTGCAGAGGCCCACCTTTCTTTAGCTGTTCCCTTTCACTCAGAGTTAGCATTAGGCAAGAAAGAGGCATTGTCGTGTTTCTGCGTGGCACTGCTGCCTTTGGTCGTGCCTGGGAGTGGCACAGATAGGAAAGCCAGCCCGAACCTGAGTAGGTTTGTAAAGACCAGGTATGCTGGAGAACTAAGAGATGGAAGTTACAGAGATGTTCTGGGTGCTAAACGTGTGGAGGAACTACCTGACAGGTAGGAATAAATAGTCCCTTAAGTCCTGGGATTCCTGTAACTAGAGGTTTTAAAAAAGTAATTGGGCCTATCGACCTTAGTGGATAGAGGGCTGGCCTGCAGACTGAAGGGTCCCAGGTTCAGTTAGTTGAGGGCACATGCCCAGGTTGCGGGGGATGCAGGAGGCAGCTGGTCATTGATTCTCTCTCATCATTGATGATTCTATCTCTCTCTCTCTTCCTCTCCCTTCCTCTCTAAAATCAATAAAAATAATTTTTTTTTAAAAGTAATTGGAAGATGCTAGTCAGAGATGGTATAGAGTTTTTGTTTATTTTCAGTGCACAAAAATCAATTATATTTTTATATACTTGCAATGAAGGAGTTTTATTTTTTTTTAAAGACTTTAGAATATATTAGACTAGAGTGATATGTCAAATTCCAGGTTAGTCTTTGTTTAATTCAAAAGGAGTAGAGAGGTGAGGGGAATTTTTCAAGAACTCTCTTTAGACTCTGGTGAAAAAGTACAAGGTGGAATTTTTCTGTGCAACTCCATAGCGCTCATGTCACATTTCCCCTTGAGCTCTTTTCTCTCTTTTTGGAATGTTCTGGTGTCCTTAAAGTCAAAAACCAGAAGATATTTTTACTTTTATATCAGATTTATTATGTTATAATTTACATACAGTAAAATGCACACATGGTAAGTGTGCAGTTTGAGTTTTGACAAATGTGTACCCCTGGGTCATCACCATTATAATCAACATACAGAGGATTTCCACCACCCAGAAAATTCCTTTATGTCCCGCTGCTGTCAGCTCCCTTCCTCCCTTCCACTCCCAGCCCCAGGCAACCAGTAAACTTCTTTCATTCACTACACATTTGTTTTGCTCTGAGATTACTGTTTAGAAAATTGGTGTCCAACGTGAAGATAAATACTAACTTCTGATCCTCCCCTCCAAATTTAAATACCTACTACCACCCATTACCACCCATTTCCTAAAAGGGCATTTTAACACCAGAAAAAGAGAGGGAGAGGTATGACAAGCTAAGGACAGTCACTTAAACTGGATGAGGTTTACTTCATAAAACACACACTATCCTCATTTTTCTCAGTGTGACTTAGGTTGGTAAATACTACATGTGGACCCATCACATTGAGGACCGTTATAAACTCTCTGTAGTCATTGAGATTTCAGGACTGGGAAGTAGGTTGTCTGGGAAACAAAATAAGCCCGAGGTTCAGGCGCCTTCCCCGGTGTCTTAGGGCGAGGACAGAAAAGGCTGGTTAGCACCACCCCGTGCCTCACTCTTGTCTGTCTGTCCTTGTAACCACAGAAGAAGCGGATGGAAGGCCCCGGCTCCCTGGGCTTGGAGGAATCGGGGAGCAGGCGCATGCAGAACTTTGCATTCAGTGGGGGACTCTACGGGGGCCTGCCACCCACACACAATGAAGCCGGCTCCCAGCCCCATGGCATCCATGGGACAGCACTCATTGGTGGTTTGCCCATGCCCTACCCCAACCTCGCCCCGGATGTGGACTTGACTCCTGTTGTGCCATCAGCAGTGAACATGAATCCTACACCAAACCCTACGGTCTACATCCCCGAGGCTGTAAACGAACCCAAGAAGAAGAAATATGCAAAAGAAGCTTGGCCGGGCAAGAAGCCGACACCTTCCTTACTGATTTGATATTTTTGGTCATGGAAAAGGGGTGGGATTGGGTGGGGATTGGGAGGAAGGGTGATGGGGGAGCTGATGAACTTGGGAGGAAAATTTTCCATGTGTGCAGTATCGTCTTTCAGAATGTCTCCTGGGGTCCTAAACATCCAATATCAAAATGGGGTGGGGGTGCAATGTCCCGCGAAGACTGCTCTTCAGAACACTCCCCGTTAGAAGAACGTTGTGTACATCGTTTTAGGTTGTGCCTGGAGCCTCCAGGTCTCCGTGGCCTTCTTCTTCCTTCTTTCCGGGGCTAGTTTTATTTAAGTCAGGCGCTCTGCGGAGAGACCCAAGGCCCCGAGAGTCGGGTTCAGAGCTGGGGAGTGACCGTGGCATCACCAGCCTTAGGGGTCCAGCAGCTAATTTATATTTACTCTCCCTGAAAGTTCCACGTAGCAAAGGGTTGCCATGGACCTGAGGCTGACAGAAAGGGTTAAATTTCTTCAGTGAAGCTGAAGTTCAGAAATGTTGTGCTGGGTCAGTGGTTCTGAGGTCCAGTAGTTTGGCTTTTTTCTCTTTTGTCCTTTCCGTTGGAGTGAGAATATTTTGATCGATCGTGGTCTGTGACCGGTGAATGCCATAGACACAGGTTGATAGTTTTAAACTTACTACTTTGTTTGAAATTTACCTGTTTTTGTCAAACCTGAGTACTCTCTACTGGCTGAAGTTTCTCATTTGATCCCAGAGTACTGTACTCTCCAAGGCTTTCCTTTGCAGGTGTGTTATGAGGGCATTTTTAAAGCATTTGACCAGTTAGAACAATCCCAATTAGGAAAAGATTTTACTTTCAAGTAACTGACGTCTCTGAGAAGACATCTCAGATGTTGTCTTGGAGGCAACCCCCCCTTTGAGAGCTCTTGTTACCCAAAGCTCTAAGGCGAGACCGGCTGATGGACATGGGAGACGAAGGTAGGAACATCGATAAGAGCTTTGTATAGAGATTTGTACATTTGTGTAATAGGCCTTTTCACGCTTTATGTGTAGCTTTTTACCTGTAACCTTTATTACATTGTAAATTAAACGTAACTTTTGGCATCCCGGTGCAGTTGTGATTCCGTCACCATCACCAATTCCCAGATTCCCACTGACGTTAGGAAATGTATGCTGTCGGGCTTGGGGGGGGGGGGGGGTGCCCTGTCCCCATTTTATTTCCACAAACGAGAATACCCCCAAATGAAGCAGAACCTCTGATTAGGGATTCTGGCCCCAGAGTGGAGCCCCATGGAGCCCCGTGGGTTGAGAGATGCCAGCCACCATCAGGAGGCAGAACCACAAAGGAGATAGGAGTCGGGCTTGGGGCACTTGCCCTGAGTGGGCATGGTTAAACCTGGTCATCTGCCCTCGGGCTACAGCTGCTGCTCGGGCGCTAAAGTTGAGCAGGTTTAGAAGGGGTTTCATCAGAGTCGGGGTGGAATGGATTGTCTTACAGGAGCCTCATTTCAGGACGTGCACGGGGTGCGGTGAGGATTACGTAGGTGGCTGGTGATGCGAGGCAGCTAGCTTCCAGGCCCCTGGGGCCCACGGCGGACTGGCAGCAGGAGCAGCCTGGTAAGAACAGGCCCATAGAAGCACACGTGTCCAAGAAGCTGGCGTCATCAGCCTCTAAAAACAAGCATCTTCCTCCTGGGAGAGCACGTTCCCCTCGAGGTAGCGGAGGTGACCGTTAGACACACGCGGAGCACCTCCTGGCCTGCCAGCCGTGTGCAGCCTGTCATTCAACTCACAGCCCCGAGAGGAATAACTGCTTTTGTCCCTCTTCTACAGATGAGAAAACTGGCTCAGAGACAAAGTAAACTCCCCCAGGGTCCCACTAAGTGAAGTCAGGATTGAGACTAGTCTGAATCCGGAGCGTAGGTTTGCCCAGCCCGCAGGAGGAGTTGGTGGGGGATGTAGGTGACCCACAGGGGGAACACTGCTCAGCGGGCTGGGGCTATACTCATTTGCAGTTAGGAATTTGTTTTGAAGCTGATTTTCTTGCAAATGGTAAGTTCCTGGTGGTATTTAAAGGATTTAGATTTAGTTTACATAGTAAAGTAAGTCATTGGTGAGAGAGATCATACTCTGTACTGTTTGCTTCCAGCATTTGAGTTGCAGAGTGAAACTTGCATTTGTGTCTCAAGGCTCAACAGACTATGGAAGCCTGCAACGCTATTCACCCTTTCCTTCAAGGGCCCGGTGTACACTGGTGGAAGCAGGGGTGCTTGAATTTGGTGGTCTGTGATGTGAGGAGGCTTGTAGGTGTAGAAACCGGGCTTGCCTGGCACTGTTTTTCTGATTTCTTCCCATCGTGTCTTCGTGTCCCTCAGAGATGAGCCCTGCAGGAGGGGGCTCAGGTTCCTCTCATGCTTCCTGCAGCTCTCGACACGGAGCGTGAG
Source organism: Vespertilio murinus (assembly GCA_963924515.1). Classification (NCBI taxonomy): domain Eukaryota; kingdom Metazoa; phylum Chordata; class Mammalia; order Chiroptera; family Vespertilionidae; genus Vespertilio; species Vespertilio murinus. Next base: position 16,101,487 of record OZ004706.1, read on the forward strand.
TAGGTACGCCCCTCCTGTTCACCACAAGGATTGACAAGCGATGATCGGGTGAGCATCTCGCTGTGGAAGGACATAGCCTCGTCTCATCCTAGGACACAGTCCACCCTGGATGAGAAGTGGCCACGGGTTTCCCCCAAGTCCCATGCGTGATGGGCCGTGTGTGAAGGAGGGTGAGGACAGCCATGTTCTCCTGCCCAGGGTGCTAGAGGGGGCGAGTCCCCAGAAGGACACGCTGACAAACCAGCCCATTCTCCAGGAGATCCTGGCCAGGATCTGCTGTTTGGTGACAGTTGCCTATAATACGCTAACCGCCGAAACCAGTTTGGCTCAGTGGATAGAGCGTCGGTCTGGGAACTGAAAGGTCCCAGCTTTGATTCCCGTCAAGGGCATGTACCTTGGTTGGGGGCACATCCCCAGTAGGGCGTGTGCAGGAGGCAGCTGGTCGATGTTTCTCTCTCATCGACGTTTCTAACTCTCTATCCCTCTCCCTTCCTCTCTGTAAAAAAATCAATAAAATATATTTTAAAAAATAAAATAAAATACGCTAACCATTATCGGTAAACCAGAAATGTAGAGTCAGAGGAAATCCTGTCTGTCTGCATCCTTCACTGTGCATGTGCGCAAACCATGGCAGTAGGAACTCACCTCTCAACTAAACGGGGTGCACGTGTGGGAGCTGGGAGTGGAAGTGCACCACGCCTGCCTGGGGGGGCCTGTGTGAGGGCGCGGGCACTGCCGGTGCTGTCGTGCTGAGAGCTCGGTGGAGGGGTGGCCGGTGCTGTGCTGAGAGCTCGGTGGAGCGGTGGCCGGTGCTGTCGTGCTGAGAGCTCCGTGGAGGGGTGGCCGGTGCTGTGCTGAGAGCTCGGTGGAGCGGTGGCCGGTGCTGTCGTGCTGAGAGCTCCGTGGAGGGGTGGCCGGTGCTGTGCTGAGAGCTCCGTGGAGGGGTGGCCGGTGCTGTGCTGAGAGCTCGGTGGAGGGGTGGCCGGTGCTGTGCTGAGAGCTCGGTGGAGGGGTGGCCGGTGCTGTGCTGAGAGCTCCGTGGAGGGGTGGCCGCTGCTGTCGTGCTGAGAGCTCCGTGGAGGGGTGGCCGGTGCTGTCCTGCTGAGAGCTCAGTGGAGGGGTGGCCGGTGCTGTGCTGAGAGCTCCGTGGAGGGGTGGCCGGTGCTGTCGTGCTGAGAGCTCCGTGGAGGGGTGGCCGGTGCTGTCGTGCTGAGAGCTCGGTGGAGGGGTGGCCGCTGCTGTCGTGCTGAGAGCTCCGTGGAGGGGTGGCCGGTGCTGTGCTGAGAGCTCGGTGGAGGGGTGGCCGGTGCTGTCGTGCTGAGAGCTCAGTGGAGGGGTGGCCGGTGCTGTCGTGCTGAGAGCTCCGTGGAGGGGTGGCCGGTGCTGTCGTGCTGAGAGCTCCGTGGAGGGGTGGCCGGTGCTGTCGTGTTGAGAGCTCGGTGGAGGGGTGGCCGGTGCTGTCGTGCTGAGAGCTCGGTGGAGGGGTGGCCGGTGCTGTCGTGCTGAGAGCTCGGTGGAGGGGTGGCCGGTGCTGTCCTGCTGAGAGCTCCGTGGAGGGGTGGCCGGTGCTGTGCTGAGAGCTCCGTGGAGGGGTGGCCGGTGCTGTCCTGCTGAGAGCTCCGTGGAGGGGTGGCCGGTGCTGTCATGCTGAGAGCTCGGTGGAGGGGTGGCCGGTGCTGTCCTGCTGAGAGCTCCGTGGAGGGGTGGCCGGTGCTGTCCTGCTGAGAGCTCCGTGGAGGGGTGGCCGGTGCTGTCTGCTGAGAGCTCCGTGGAGGGGTGGCCGGTGCTGTCCTGCTGAGAGCTCCGTGGAGGGGTGGCCGGTGCTGTCGTGCTGAGAGCTCAGTGGAGGGGTGGCCGGTGCTGTCGTGCTGAGAGCTCCGTGGAGGGGTGGCCGGTGCTGTGCTGAGAGCTCGGTGGAGGGGTGGTCGAGGAGGAGGGAGGAGTCAGGCAGAGGCCAGATCCCATCCTGGAAGCTTTGCTAGGGGATTTGAAAGTACCAGAAAGCCCTGAAGGATTTCCTTTTCCTTTTTTAAAAAATTATTGTTTTATTGGTTTCAGAGAGGAAGGGAGAGGGAGAAATAGGAACATCAGTGATGAGAGAGATCAGCTGCCTCCACGCCCCACACTTGCTTGATCAAGTCCACAACCCAGGCAAGTGCCCTGACAACCGAACCGTGACCTCCTGGTTTATAGATCAGTGCCCAGCCACTAAGCCATGCCTGCCAGGCAGACTTCTTTATCTTTACTTTAAAAAAATAAAAATAAAAATATTGGGAGACACATGTCACACACACACACACACACCCCTCACCCACAGTGGGGGAGATTTCTGGTAGGGGCTATGAGTGGTCAGATTCCGTTATAAAATCCCTCCGGCAGCTGATAAATAAGGCAATACCTGACCTCAGGTGGGACGGGTGTTCTAGCAAATCTAGAGGTAAGTACAAATGTTCAGGGAATATGGAAGAGAACGTTCCTGTAGTTCAGTCTGCAGGAGGTAAAGGGTGGTGAAGGGCAGAGGGTCATAGAAAGCATCAAGAGGCCGAAACAGGCTTGGCTCAGTGGTAGAGCCAAGAGTGGTAGACTGTGGACTGAAAGGTCCCAGGTTTGATTCCGGTCAAGGGCATGTACATTGGTTGCGGGCACACCCCTGGTGTGCAAGAGGCAGTTGATTGATGTTTCTCTCTCATCGACATTTCTAGCTCTCTATCTCTCTCCCTTCCTCTCTGTAAAAAATCAATAAAATATTTTTTTAAAAAAAAAGAAAAGAAAAGAAAAGAAAGCGTCAAGAGGCGTGACTTCTGTGTTTCCCAGCGGTAGAGGGCATTCCGAGCAGGGGCAGCTGCAGGACCGAGGGGGCGGGAGGATTGACATCTCGGGTAGTGTATGATGGGTGGTGGGAAGGTTCTGGAGTGCTCACCTACTGGTTCTGGTGACCTCTGTTGGCTGGAGAATAAAATCATTGCCCGTCTGCGGGGGGGGGGGGGGGGGGGGGGAATTCGATTCGGACGTTCCACCTCTGCACAGGGACGAGGTGCAGTTCCAGCGTCAGCCAGCAGGGGGGGCCCTGCTCCCGTCTATGGAGTCGCTATGGTAACTGTGCGACCCTGGGGTGGCTGTGGGGTGAGAGATGAGCACAGAAGAGAATGTCACCCACCAGCACTTCATGTGCCATATCCCCTACTTTTCCCCGTGGCCCTGAGAGGAGGTAGGTGGTACCCCATTTTACAGCTGGGCAACGTGAGGCTCAGAGAGCACCGGGCCAAGGTCACGCGGCCGGCCCGTAAAGCAGGGGCTCCAGCATGAACAGCCCTGGGAGCTCCTGACTCTGACTCCGGCTGCTGCCTTGCCTGTGCCTTGGGTCTGTGAAGAGACTGGATTTTGTCTCTTTCTGGTTTCCCCCTCTGTTTCCTGCTCCTTCTGTCTCTGTCTCTGGTTAAAAGCAAACAAAAGACAACAAAATCATCTCCTGACTCCGCTTCCCCACCAGCGACCTCCGCTTCCCCTCCTTTCTCTGCTGCGCCTCCTGTCTCAGCGCCTCTCCTCCTCTCACTCTTAAACCCACCCCAGCCGCCACTCCAAGCCAGCTGTGCCCTGCTCCAGGGTGGGGCGTGCAGGAGGCAGCAGATCAACCATCCTCTCACCATTCACGTTCCTCTCTCTCTCCCTCTCCCTTCCTCTCTGAAACCAGTAACTGTTTAAAACAAACACATGCCTGCTAACAACTCAGCCAGGCTGTTCGCTGCTCTGATCATTTCCTCCAGAGTAAGAGCAGCTTTGCTTCGCACCCGCACCCCTCCCTCTCTCCCCTCCTACCTCCCCTCTTTCCTCCTGCAGCGCCCCCGCCGGGTCTGGTTGGTCCTCCCACCGTCCCTGTGGCTGGGCTTCTCCCCCAGACGCCAGCATGGCTGCTTCCCTCACGGCCTTCAGTGAGAGAGAAACGCAGGCCCTGGCAGAGTCGGGGAGGGGGACGAAGACACACCCGAGTCCCTGGCCTGGCTGCTGGTGCTCGGAGGCGCCGTGCCCTGCGGAGGGGAGGAGGGGGAGAGGTTGCTGGAGGGGCTGAGTCTGCGGCACTTCGCGCCGTGAACAGCGGGCAGGTGCCCAGTGGACAGCGGTGTACAGGAACCTGGGGCTCAAGCTTGGGCCCGAGACCTGGGCTTGGAAGGTGGTGTTGAACCCTTGGCCAAGAGCAGGCGTCTGGAGACTTCTACCTGAGAGGCCATCGACCAGAGTCTAGCCCAGCCGTGGGCAAACTACGGCCCGCGGGCCGGATCCGGCCCGTTCGGCTGTTCTATCCGGCCCTCGGAGCCGAAAGAGTGGAGGGTTCTCCTGCTCTCCCCTCCGCTCCTTCACCAGCAGCCCAAGATGAGAGTGCCAGCATGGTCAGGCTGCTTTTGTTCCGGCCCTCCGGTCCAGTGTAAGAACCCATTGTGGCCGAAAATGGTTTGGCTCAGTGGATAGAGTGTTGGCCTGTGGACTGAAAGGTCCCAGGTTCAATTCCGGTCAAGGGCATGTACCTTGGTTGCGGGCACATTCCCAGTAGGGGGTGTGCAAGAGGCAGCTGATCGATGATTCTCATCGATGTTTCTAACTCTCTATCCCTCTCTCTTTCTGTAAAAACTATATATATATATATATATATATATATATATATATATATATATATATTTAAATAACCCATTGTGGCCCTCAAGTCAAAAAGTTTGCCCACCCCTGGTCTAGCCTCTCCTGCCCCTCCTCTCCCCTCCCCCCCTCCCGCTGCCCCTCAGTGGCTCAAATCACTTGCAGGGACAGAGGTCTCCTTTCTCTCATAATTCCCTGCCCCGGGCTTCTTCAGAGAGCAGAGGGGAGGCTGTGCGGGCACCAGCCAGCCAGCGGCAGCAGGCCCCGTTCTGGAGGCAGAGCCCCGCCTGGAGGCGGAGGTGGCAGCCTGGCCTTGGGTCTGGGGCCCATTACTCTGGGGAAGTTCAGAGCTGGGGCTGGCACGAGCGGTTACCATAGAAAGTCCAGGCACTATGCTACCATCAGCGGGACACAGCAGGCCTCGGGACAAGCCTGGCACAGGCTGGCACACTTCCTCCTTGCCCCAGTGGTCCCAACCAACCCCCCCACCAAGACTGACCAGAGCTGAGGCAGCCCTGCCCAGATGGGCACCTTCCCCCGGGCTCCATGGCTCCATTCTGCCTCCCCGATGCCTCCCATGTGCCAGCATCCCAGGCTGGGCCTCCCTGCTTTCTCCTCTAAGCAGAGCCGTGGCCTCCTACGCGCCCCTCCCCGTCTGCCAGGTCCTCTTCCCCACCCGCAGCAGAGCTTGCAGAAGATGGATTTCCCCCGACATCAGCCAGGGGCTTATTCCCAGGCCTTTGGGCCAAAGGCCGGACGTCCTGGCGCCTCTCAGGGCCAGCTCTCACTCCCTGCAGGGGCCTCCCATGTGCCGCTCGAAACTCCTTTCAGTTCCTCCGTGTGCCTCCTCCCCGCTGCCCTCCCCCGCCCCCTTGTTTCCAGCTCGCTCACGCTGGGTTGGCTCATCACTTTCTCGGGGCGGCCTCCCGGTGGCCAGGATGCCGAGGGAGGGTCTGGGTGAGTGGCCCTCACCCACTGGGTTTTCCCCACCAGAGTGCGGGAGGGCAGACTGCTGCGCTGACCGCGGGTCCCAGCCCCCCCCACAGCGGGCCAGACTGGGGACAGGCGCCAGGGAGAGACAGAAGCAGGCAGGGCCCCAGGTTCAAACCAGCCTTCTATGTGACCAGCAGGAAGCCCCGGGCGAGTTCCCGTTCTCAGTGGCCTCTCGGCTTCCTCTCTGTCTCCCACTTCCCCCAAGGGCTTGGGAGTCTCCTAAAAACACGTGACTTCAGTTTGGGGGTGTCACTGGGCGTGAGACACAGCCGCTGGAGCAGGCTTCTCCTTCCTCCTGGCTGGGAAGGACCCAGCCCCATCACCCATCGGGGAAGGGAGCGGGGAGGTTGGGGAGATGACAGGCGAGTCAAAGAGCTACAGGATGCATGTCAGTTCAGTGCGGTCCATGGTCCGGCCCACTGTGAGGAGGGGTGTGGAGAAGGGGTTCATGGTCCGTACTGTGCAAGGTAACGAGGGGCCATCCCCTGTCCGAAGGGGGTGCGGTTCAGGGAAGTCTTCCTGAGGGTGTGACGTTTAAGTGGATGGAAAAGTTACTGTGAGTTTAAATTTTTGTGTGCGTGTGCATACGTGTACATGTGCACGTGTGTGCGCGCCTGTGTGAATTGGCCTCTGGACCAGTTCTTGGCGCAGAACTTCTAAAACACTCGTAGCCCGGCCTAGCTGGCTTGGCTCAGAGGTTGAGCGTCAACTTAGGAACCAGGAGGTCACGTTTTGATTTCCAGTCAGGACACATGCCCGGGTTTTGAGCTCGATCCCCAGTGTGGAGCATGTAGGAGGCAGCTGATCAATGATTCTCTCTCATCATGGATGTTTCTATCTCTCTCTTCCTCTCCCTTCCTCTCTGAGATCAATAAAAATGTATTTAAACAATAAATCCTATATAATAAAAGCCTAATATGCTAAGTGTCTGGGTCATCTGGTCATCCATTCAACCAATCAATGCGTAATGTGCTAATGAATGCTAAGGCCGCTGAACTGGGCTCACTATGATGTGCATTGACCACAAGGGGGCACACACTCCAACCAGTAGGTTAGCTTGCTGCTGGGTTCCAGCCAATCGGGACCGAGTGAGGCAGGCCAGACACACCCTGGAGCCCTCCTGCAGTCCCTCCCAGGCTGGCCAACCTCTCATGTCCCTTCCCAGCCCCAATCATGCACCAGTGGGGTCCCTCATCCTAGCCCGCATCCTCTCACAATCCAGGACCCCTCGGGGGATGTCGGAGAGCTGGATTCAGTCCAATCCCACTGGCTAGGCCAAGGGATCCCACTGGTGCACAAATTCACGCAATGAGCCTCTAGTAAATTCATAAAAACACTTGTAGCCCAGCCGGTGTGGCTCAGTGGTTGAGCATCCACCCATGAACCAGGAAGTCAGGGTTCCATTCTTAGTCAGGGCACATACCCAGGTTGGGGGCTCAATCCCCAGTGTAGGGTGTGCAGGAGGCAGCTGATCAGTGATTCTCCCTTATCATTTATGTTTCTATCTCTCTCACCCTCTCCCTTAAAAATAAGACCCTTCTAATTTTCTAAGTGCTAAAAGCACTGGAAGCATCTTTTGTTCTATTGAAGTGACTCATCCAGGGTGAGTTCCTGGATGGGGACTCATCAAGCCAGGATCAGAAGCTTGGAATCTTCAGCTCCCTACCCCCCCCCCAATTCTCCCATCCCCACTTCTCCAGAGAAGGGAAAGGGACTGGAACGGAGTTAATAATGGGTCATGTCTGTGTGAGGAAGCCTCCATAAAATCCCAATAGTCCAGGCTTCGCAGACCTTCAGGTGGGCAAACACACCCACATACTGGGAGGGCGAGACACCCAACTCCACGGGAAGAAGCTCCTGCCCTCAGGACCCTCCCAGACCTCACCTGGTCTCTTCCCCGGGTGTTCATCTGTATCCTTTATCATAGTCTTTCACAAACTGGAAAATGTAAGAAAGTATGTAATTTGAACCCAGTCTGCATGGCTCAATGGTTGAGCATGACCTATAAACCAGGAGGTCATGGCTCAAGTCCCAGTCAGGACACACAGGATCCCCAGTGTGAGGCATGCAGGAGGCAGCCAACTAATGATTATCTCTCATCATGGATGTTTATCTCTCTTTCCTCTCTGAAATCAATACAAATATATATATGTATGTGTGTGTGTGCACTTGAAAAATAAAATTGTTAATAATGAAATTAGTAAAACTGGTAAAATGCTTAGAAGATGAGGTCTCTGAAGTCTCCTAGAAAGTAGAACAGATGGGAGGGGAATGGAGTATTGGCCCAGAAGACGCAACATACAACTAAAAGGAGTTCCTAAAAGAGAAAGTTCCCAGAACCGAGACGCGGGCCCCCCCCCCCCCCCGAATTTAAAAGATCTATGAGTGTCCAGAAGCAAGAATGGGGGCCTGCAGAGAGCTGAGCATGGGCCGTGAGCCGTGCCGGGGACAGGGAGGAGGTCCCCGAGGTCCCCACACAGGGGTCTGGAGTAAGAGTGACGCGGGACTTCCCAACAGCAAACACGCTCTGCGTAGACTTGCTTCCAAATTCGGGGGAAGCGCTGCTTACAGTCTGGGCCTCCATACCAGTCCGATGGGTTCCAATAGCCACTCCTGTGCATTAGATATTAGAAACAGGACGAGGCAGCTTTTTTAAAGACTGTGATCAGACACACATGAGGGAACATTCGCCGTCTGACCACGTTGTGTGTGCCGCTCAGCAGCGCTGTGCACGGTGGCATTGTTTTGCTTTAGGACTTCCATCGCGCACACCTCAGACTCAGTCCCCGTGCCCCCTCCCCCGGCTCCCGGCAGCCGCCTTCTCTGTCGTGTGTGACAGCGACACTCGAGGTGCCTCGTGGGGTGGGATCACACAGGACCTGTCTTTCAGCTTCTTTCGTGGAGCACAATGCCTGCCAGCGTCATCCACGTGGTGGCAGGTGCTCGGCTCCCCTTCCTGTCTGAGGCTGAATTCTGTCTCATTGTGAGACCGTGCCACGTTTTGTTTATCTGTTCTTCTGTCATGAGGACACTGGGTTCCTCCCTCTTCCTGGGTGTTGTAAGCAACGCTGCTATGAACACGGGTGCACAGATATTTCTTCAGGATCGTGCCTTCAATTCTTTCTTTTTAAAAAAATTATGCATGGTTTTTTAAAATATATAATACATTTTATTGACTTTTTTGCAGAGAGGAAGGGAGGGAGAGAGAGCTAGAAACATCGATGAGAGAGAAACATGGACCAGCTGCCTCCTGCACACTCCCCACCGGGGATGTGCCTGCAACCACGGTACATGCCCTTGACCGGAATCGAACCTGGGACCCTTCAGTCTTCTGGCCAACGCTCTGTCCACTGAGCCAAACCGGTTTCGGCAATTCTCTTGAATATGTATCTAGAAGTGGGATTGCTGGATCAGAAGGTAGCTCTGTTTTTCAGATTTTCAGAGAGAGATAACTTTTCATTAAACCTCTGCTGAAAGGCTGTGCCACTTCCCCAAACCCAGAAGTCACCCAGAGGATCTGTAGTGTTTGGAGCTCAAACACCCATGCCACCGGCTCCCCTCCCACTTCCTCCTCTGCCCCGGCCAGGCGGCCAGCCGTGCGGCAGCCGCTTCTCTCACGGTCTTGGCTTCCTCCCAGTTAGGAGGCTCAGGGGTAAAAATTCTCTCAGGGCTCACACCACTTCCTCAGGCCTGAGGTCAAAGGTTTCACTCTGTGTACCGGCTCTGCTCCCCCTCCCCCTGACCCTGGGGACCTGGCCTGGTCCCGGGCCGGAGCAGCTGCTGACCAACACTCCCAGGCGCACCCCTACGGATCTCCGCAAGGTGTCTTGGGACCCTCCTTCCCCACAGCACCCCTTGTGCCTTCCCAGAGGCCCTGGACTCTCCCCCACCCCCACCCCCGTTTTTCTCTGCCCTCTCCTTCCTCTTTTCCTCTGTTTCCCTCCCCTTCCCTCCTCTCTGCTCCTCATCCCTCCTCCCCTCCCCCTCTGCCCCACCTTCTCACCCTCCTCCCAACCCGAAGGCCCTTCACAAGGTCAAGAAAGCAAGGAGGCTTGATGCTTCCTCCCCATCACACCAGAGCATGCCAGTCCTTCCTGATAGATTAAATAAAGGAGGTAGCTGAGACTGGGATGCCAGGACTCAGGCTTTTATTGGAGGGAGGGTACCCCCGCCGGCTGCTTCCAGAGAGAGAGAGGAAGAGGCCAAAACTGGTTTGGCTCAGTGGATAGAGCTTCGGTCTGCGGACTGAAAGGTCCCAGGTTTGATTCTGGTCAAGGGCATGTACATTGGTTGCAGGCACATCCCCGGTGGGGGGTGTGCAGGAGGCAGCTGGTTGATGTTTCTCTCTCATCGACGTTTCTAGCTCTCTATCCCTCTCCCTTCCTCTCTGTAAAATATCAATAAAAAATATTAAGAGAGAGAGAGAGAGAGAGAGAAAGAGAGAGAGAGAGAGAGAGAGAGAGAGAGAGAGAGGAAGAGGCCGGAAGACACCTGGGGGTCTGCATTTAAGGGGAGGATAGGGGGCGGGGCTTAGGGCACTCAGCACACGCTGATTGGTGATTAGGGACCTAGGGTCTTAGGAATGGGGGGGGCTTAGGGTATTTGGCAGGCGCTGATTGGTGGTTCAGAGCTCAGGCGGGTCTGGCCACAGGTGGGGTTTACTCTGTCCATCACCTGAAGGAAGGGGGGTCCCTCACTTCCCAGCGGCTGCCTCCGGAGGACAGTGTGACTTTCCTCGCCAGGGACCCCTGCGGGGGGCGAGCAGCCCCCGGACGCCGCGTGGGGCCTGGGGTCCTGGCAGGGAGCTGCTCCTATGACCCCAGACACAGAAAATCGAGAAACCGGAAGACAAACAGGTCGCCTTCAAGCCCCGTGGTGCCGGGGCCGAGGGCGTCGCCCTGAGAAGGAATCGGCAGTTCGGAGGCATGGAGTTTTCACAGGCCTCCCGCCGGGACCGGTCAATGCCGCGGGCAGCTAGAACCCAGACCTTTCCGGGGGGAGGAGGAGCCCTGGCGGCCCTCCGGCACCCGAGGCCCCAGGGGGACCCTTCCCCGTCCCAAAGGCTCAGAGAACCGGGATCCTGACCGGTTGTCCGCCCCAGGCTGCCCGGGAAACCGGGACGCTTTGGAGCCAGAGAGAGAGAGAGAGAGAGAGAGAGAGAGAGAGAGAGAGAGAGAGAGAGAGAGAGAGATCAGCGGCTCCAGGCCGAGGCCGGATCCTGCGGGAACATCTCGGACCGGCTCTCCGCAGGGTCCTCCGGCTCCGGTCCTCCTCCAGCGCCGCCTCCTCCAGCGGGGCCTCCTCCAGCGCCGCCTCCTCCAGCGGGGCCTCCTCCAGCGGGGCGGCAGACACGGCCCGGCTGCAGGCGAGGGGGCCCGCTCAGCCCCGGCCTGAGCCCCAGGCGCGGGAGAGGAAAGGGCTCCCAGGGCTCCCAGTGCGGAAGTGGAAAGGCCTCTCCAGCCCTCCATTTGCATGTTGTGCAACAGCAAGGAAGGCCGTTTCCCACTCAGAACCTCATTTTTCTAAAACAGAAGCACGTGAGACCGGCGTCAGAGGCACCCGGAGCCCCGACCGGACAATGAGGCTGAGCCCTGGGCGTGTGCCCGGGGCCTGTGACTCTGTCCCGTTCCCTGACCCCGGCTCCCTTCCTCCCCTGACAGGGGCCTGGGGCTCTGAGAGGCTAAGGCCCCGCTGGAGGCCACCCGCTGCCCAAGGGGTGGAGGGGCCGGGATTGGAGCCCAGCTCTTTCCAAAGCCTGTCTTCATATTCATATTGTTTCCCTGAGTGTTTTCTTTTGCTTGTTCTTTTTAAAAAATATATATATTATATTGGTTTTTCAGAGAGGAAGTGAAAGAGATAGAGAGTCAGAAACATGGGGATGAGAGAGAATCATCGATCAGCTGCCTCCTGCACCTACTGGGGATGTGCCCACAACCAAGATACACGCCCTTGACCAGAATCGAACCCGGGACCTTTCAGCCCACAGGCCAACGCTCTATCCACTGAGCCAAACCGGTTAGGGCTCTTTTACTTGTTCTTAAGAACATTTTAAAAAAATAGATATTTTATTGATTTTTTTTTTAGGAGAGAGGGATAGAGAGTTAGAAACTTTGATGAGAGAGAATCATCGATCAGCTGCCTCTTGCACACCCCCCCTGGGGATGTGCCTGTAACCAAGGTACATGCCCTTGAATGGAATTGAACCTGGGACCTTTCAGTCCACAGGCTGACACTCTATCCACTGAGCCAAACCGGTTTCTGCTCTTAAGAACATTTTTATTGTGAGGTATTACGCATACATAAACATTCATAAAACAAACACACAGTTTAATTATTACAGAATGAGCATCAAGTCAAAAAATAAAGCATTGCCAGTTCTCCATATAGCCTCAGCTGGCCTCTTCCCAATCCAAAACCCTCCACCAAGGTAACTGCTGTCTTGATTCTTAGAACACTGACTTCCTTATCTTTTTTTTTTTTTTAATAGAGTCCTCACCTAACTATGCATTTTAAACTCTGAACTTTACTTTGCCTGTTTTGAAACATTATACATATGAAATCATAGAGCAGACATTCTTTCATACCTGGCTCTTTTTGCTCAATTTTTTTTTTCGTGACATTTTTCTATGCTGCAAAAGCTTCAGTTGGTATATAATTGTCTTTTTCTTCCTCATCCTTCAGTTCCAGGCAACGCTGCCAGTTACATGGTCTGCTGACACACGTAGGGCGGAGAGGAAGAATTGCCACATGCTGTGGCTGCAGGAAAAGCTCAGCAGAGCTGGGTTAACATCCTAGCCCCTCCCTCTGGCCTGTGTTGCTCAGTGGTTAGAATGTTGGCCAATGCACGGAAGGGTCATGGGTTTGATTCCTGGTCTGGGACACATACCTGGGTTACAGGTTTGATCCACAGCCCCCAACTGGGCCGCATGCAGGAGGCAACCAAACCACGTATCTCTCTCACATGGATTCCCCCCCCCCTCTTCCTCCCTCCCTTCTGCTCTCTCTCAAGCTCAATGGGAAAATACTGTTGGGTGAGGATTAACAACAATAACAAATCCTAGCCTCTCCATTTCTCACTGCACGACCGTAGACACGTTCCTTTACTCTTCTGGCCTCGGTGTCCTCACCCGGAACCAGGGATGACGGTGTTTGTCTCACCTGATCGTCTGGAGCATTAAGTGAGCAAGTGGCTGTACCTGGGTGTAGGTCTCGGAGAATCACATCTGCCGATGTTTCTGGAAACATTTAGAAATGACCCCTGTCCCATCTCTGCTCGGCAGACCCCCTGGCGGGCTCCTCTATTTTATCGTGTCCACTGGAGGCTCGGTACCCTTTCAGCACCATTTACACGTGCCCTTTGAGCCCTCGCTGGTTTGGCTCAGTGGACAGAGAGCACAGGCCCAGGGACTGAAAGGTCCCGGGTTCAATTGTTCAATCCTAGTTAAGGGCATGCACCTCGGTTGCAGGCTCATCCCCGGTGTCTCTCCCATCTCTCTCTCTCTCTCTCTCTCCCTTCCCCCCCCCCCTCTCCCTTGCTTTCTCTCAAAATCAATTTTTAGAAAATATACATGAGTCCACATTGGCATAAAATCTTTCTTACAAAGGAACTCCAGGTAATTTATTTGGATGCTTTCCCTCCAAGGGGTGCAGCTTGGCTCCCCCTGGTTATGGACTGCACTTGGTGACTTAGGGTATGGAGGGGGAAAATAACAATTCACATGGAAAAACGTGGAAACTCCATCTTAAACCAATGATCAAGGTTACTCTCACCGCGAGAAGTCCTGTGGGAGGCCACGTGCCCCCTGAGAGGGCGTGATGAGAGGAGCACCTCATCCTCTACAGTCCATAGCCCCAGGCTAGTCACATCAGAAAACACACACACACACACACACACACACACACACACACACACGGAGGGGCATTATGCAAAACCCCTGACCAGCGCTCCTCAGGACTGTCAAGCTTGTGAGGACAAGGAAAGCGTGGCAACGTGGTACAGACAGGACCTAGGACGGCTGAGTGCAACCTGGAATCCTGGGTGGGGCTCCGGAACTGGAAAACACAAACCTGATAAAATCCACGTCAAGTCTCCAGTTCTGTCAGCAGTAAATCAGCAACGCTGGTTTCTTAGTTTTGAACCTATGATAATGTGAGATGGCAGCATTCGGGGACTTTGAAACTGCCTGAGGGATTGATGGGAAATCTCTACTATTTTTTACAACTTTACTGTAAAACACACACATAGTAGAGGCAGAGTAGAGTGGAAAGAAACACAGCAAAATTTCAGAACTAAATGTATTTTGGTGGTGGTGAAAAAAATGCCTGTCTTTATTTGTCAAATGTCTTTAATTGGGGTTTATTCCTTGTATTTTAAACTTTTATCATTATTTCTGATTAGAAGTCATCTATTACTTTTGTAGTGACAAAAAGTGAAGTGAAGCATTGTGCATAATGCCTGCGCCATCTCATCTCACCATTTCAACCAGCTAGTAAGCGAAGACTCTTTCCCCTGTTTTATAGGTGGGGAAACTAAAACTCAGAGAATCGAAGTGATTTGCCAAGACAAACAAGACAAGGATCTGGGATCTGAACCTCTGTGGATTTGACTCCCAAGACCAGGGAAATGGGAAAACTTTATCTCTTCTTATGGGGTCATGAGAAGAGATTGGACTCTCTCCTAAGTAGATTTCCCTTTAGACCAAGGAAGACCTTTTCAAAGTAAAGATTTTTAAAATCTTCAATATTTAAGGCATTTTATTTTATTTAAAAATTTTTTTTTATTGATTTCAGAGAGGAAGAAAGAGGGAGAGAGAGAGATAGAAACATTAATGATGAGAGAGAATCATTGATTGGCTGCTTCCTGCACGCCCCGGGGCATGTGCCCTTGACCTGAATCGCGAACCCAGGACCCTTCAGTCTGCAGGCGGAAGCTCTGTCCCCGGAGCCAAACCGGCCAGGGCCAAGGAAGACTTTTCAGCTAGACTTGTCCGAAGGGCATGAGCGTCCTGGGAAGCAGAGGGCCGTGGAGTGTCCGGGAGGGGGATTCAGGAGGCCTGAGGCCGCATCTTCCCCGCAGATCAAAGGGCAGCGCTGTCTCTCCGGTGAGACCCTGGACCACACCAGGCGGGCGCGGCTCTAGTTTAACCGGAGGCGGGAGGGCGTGGCTGCGGGGCGCGGAGGGCGGGGCTCTGGAAAGGGGCGGGGCGATTGGTCTCCGGGGCGTGGCGGGCGTGGCTGAGGGGCTGAACTCCGGGGCCGGGTGGGCGGGGCTCCGGGGCTGGGTGGTGGGCGTGGCTCCGGGGCGTGGCTCCAGAAAGGGGCGGGGCGGGCTGTCGGTCTCCGGGGTGGAGAGGCCGGGTCTCCGGGGCGGGGCGTGGCTGCGGGGCGGGGCGGGCTGGCTGCGGGTCTCCGGGGCGTGGCGGGGGTGGGCGTGGCTTCGGGGAGGGGAGGGCGTGGCTCCGGGGTGAGGAGGCCGGGTCTCCGGGGCGGGTCTCCGGGGCGGGGCGTGGCTGCGGGGCGGGGCGGGATGGCTGCGGGTCTCCGGGGCGGGGGCGGGGTGGGCGTGGCTGCGGGGAGGGGAGGGCGTGGCTCCGGGGTGAGGAGGGCGGGGCTCCGGGGCGGGGCTCCGGCCGCGGCGCGGGCCCGGCACTCGGTCGGCGCCCGGCGAGCCTCGCGGACATGGAGCCTGTGTCGCTGCAGGACTTCGCTCGCGCCCTGGACCCCGCCTCCCTGCCGCGGGTGCTGCGGGTCCACTCGGGCGTCTACTTCCAGGGTGAGCGCGGGCCGCGGGGCGGGGGTCTCCCCGCGGGGGGCAGGGGCACCGGGGAGGTGCCGCAGCCCGAACCCCGGCGCGCCGCCGCCCCAGCCGGTGGTTGGGGCCGCCCTCCACCCGGCCGCTCAGACACCCGGTGGGCGGCCGGGGCCCGGCCCGCTGCCCCGCGGCCGGCGGGGGCGGGGGCGGGAGGGGGCTGCCCAGGGCGTGCGCGGCCCCGGCCGGGCGCTCCCGACTCGATTCCTCCTCCGCGCCGGTCCCTCCGCTCCGAGCAGCCCCCCAACCCCGTCACCAGTTACCCCCGTCACCAGTTACCCCCCGTCACCAGTTACCCCCGTCACCAGTTACCCCCCGTCACCAGTTACCCCCCGTCACCAGTTACCCCTGGAAGAGCCAGAGGCCCGGCTGGCGGCGGCGGAGGGGGGGGGGGGCTCCGCAGACGGGACGGTCCGCGGTGGAGGCGGTGGATGGGGGTGAGGGGGGGCGGCGGTGGCAGACGGAATGGGGAAGGAGGGCGCGGGGAGGGAACCCGGGCCTGGGTGGGGCAGGGCTCCTTCCTTGGAGCGAGTTAATCCCTGGTGCCCGGCCGCCCTGGCCCCTCTGTCCCCTCCTCTGTCCCCTCTGTCCCCTCCTCTGTCCCCTCCTCTGTCCCCTCTGTCCCCTCCTCTGTCCCCTCCTCTGTCCCCTCTGTCCCCTCCTCTGTCCCCTCTGTCCCCTCTGTCCCCTCCTCTGTCCCCTCTGTCCCCTCTGTCCCCTCCTCTGTCCCCTCTGTCCCCTCCTCTGTCCCCTCTGGTCCCTCCTCTGGCCCCTCTGTCCCCTCTGTCCCCTCTGTCCCCTCTGTCCCCTCTGTCCCCTCTGGCCCCTCTGGTCCCTCCTCTGTCCCCTCTGTCCCCTCTGTCCCCTCTGGCCCCTCTGGTCCCTCCTCTGTCCCCTCTGTCCCCTCCTCTGTCCCCTCTGGTCCCTCCTCTGGCCCCTCTGTCCCCTCTGTCCCCTCTGTCCCCTCTGTCCCCTCTGTCCCCTCTGTCCCCTCCTCTGTCCCCTCTGTCCCCTCCTCTGTCCCCTCCTCTGTCCCCTCTGTCCCCTCCTCTGTCCCCTCCTCTGTCCCCTCTGTCCCCTCCTCTGTCCCCTCTGTCCCCTCTGTCCCCTCCTCTGTCCCCTCTGTCCCCTCTGTCCCCTCCTCTGTCCCCTCTGTCCCCTCTGTCCCCTCCTCTGTCCCCTCTGTCCCCTCCTCTGTCCCCTCTGGTCCCTCCTCTGGCCCCTCTGTCCCCTCTGTCCCCTCTGTCCCCTCTGTCCCCTCTGGCCCCTCTGGTCCCTCCTCTGGCCCCTCTGTCCCCTCTGTCCCCTCTGTCCCCTCTGTCCCCTCTGTCCCCTCTGGCCCCTCTGGTCCCTCCTCTGTCCCCTCCTCTGTCCCCTCTGTCCCCTCCTCTGGCCCCTCTGGTCCCTCCTCTGGCCCCTCTGTCCCCTCTGGCCCCTCGCGGCAGCTTCCCGGACAGTCAGTGCCCGGAGCCCCGGGCCCGGACCCGGGGGGAGCCATAGGCAGGGCCACTCGGGGGCAGGCCTGGCCAGGTCCACCGGGGAACCTGACGGATCTGGGTTCAAATCCTGGCTACCTCGGGGCTCTGTTTGTCCTGTCGCGGACGTCCCTGCTCGCCGGGTGTCATAACCCCCGGGTCTCCTCACCCCCTGGGCCGGCCGCGGTGGGCAGGACGGCGTCGGGGAGGGTAAGAAGCAGGTGGTCTGGGGGCGATGCTGATGGGGCGGCGGGGGCCCAGACGCTCAGAGGGTTAGGAACTGCCGCTTGGAGGCAGACACCCTGGACTCAAGCCCAGTGAGGCTCTCGTTACCCGGCGCCCGGGGCCAGCCCTGCAGCCTGGCCGAGGCTCGGCTCCATCATTTGTAAAGGAAGCTCCATCCTGCAGGGCCGTCTGGGCTTACACGTAACCAGCACATGCAACGCTGTGCTCCCGCCCGAACCCCAGCCCGGGCCGGTGGGCTTGGGGGTCCGCCTGCACCGCCCTGGGACCCGGGAAGGGGCTTTGGCAGCTTCTCGGGGCTGCTGTCAGGCCGGCGGGCTGCGGTGGGGTGGGTGGGGCGGGTGGGGCGGTGGGGTGGGGCGGCGGGGCGGTCTGATGGCCTCAGAGCTGGCCCCCCGGTGCTTTGCGGCCGGCCGCCAGCAGGACGCAGAGCCCGGGCACTCCGTGTGGGAGAGTCTCTACCGAGACCCTCCACGCTCCAGGCACTGCTTTTACGCCCGGACCCTGCCCGGGACCACCCTGCCGGCCGCCCTCCCTTTCCTCCCGAACTTCCTCGGAAAACAGTTCATCTGAAGAAGGTGGTACCCGGGGGGTGCTGGGCTCTGTGTGACTGTGCCCGTGGGAAGCCACCGCCCCGCCTGGGCCTGATGCGCTAACCACTGCGGGGACCAGTCACTGTTATTTACTCACGCGACTTGGCACGGACGGAGAGGCCCGGCCTGTGCTGCCTCCGTGTCTGGGCAGCAGGCACCGGGTGTGCAGGGCGGGAGGATGTGCCACCGAACGCTGCCTGAGGCCGGGGAAGACAGGGAAGGGCGTCCTGGCAGCAGGGACCCGTGTGCACAGGTGTGACAGGCTGCCGAACGGGGAAACGGAGGGAAACGAGGCCGTGTCTCCGCAGGTTCCATCTACGAGATCTGCGGGAACGAGTGCTGCCTCTCCACAGGGGACCTGATCAAGGTCACCCAG
This sequence comes from Vespertilio murinus, assembly GCA_963924515.1. NCBI lineage: Eukaryota > Metazoa > Chordata > Mammalia > Chiroptera > Vespertilionidae > Vespertilio > Vespertilio murinus. The sequence goes on from OZ004706.1 coordinate 16,119,601, forward strand.
GTTCGCCTCCAGAAGGTCATCTGTGAGAACCCGAGCTCGGGCCAGACCAGAGAGCTGGACCCCAACTTCAAGGGTAAGGACGGCATCACCCAGCCCTCAGGCTCAGGACGCCCCTGGGGGTGTGGGCCCGGGCCCGGGCCGGCTTGCCCTCTCCTGCCCGTCTCTCCTCCCGTCTCGGCTGGGACCTGTTCCAGGTCTGTGTCCGCCTGCCTGTCTGCGCTCACGCACGTTCCCTTACTGACACCCCCGGTGCGGCAGGCTCTGCGGGGGGCCGGGGCTCAGGCTGAACCGGGGCGCCCTCTGGGGGCAGGGAGTGAGCGAGAGCAGCACAGGTGTAGAGGGGGCTCTGCTCGGGGTCTGGCAGGCTTCCCGGAGGCGGCGGCCCCGCTGGGGGAAGGATTCCCTAGAACAGTGTTTCCCAAACCTTTGCCATATCTGTACCCCTTCTGTAATTTTTGTAACGCTGAGTACCCCTCGTCAAAAAAAAAGGGATGTATTTTAATAACAATCAAAATATATTTATCTTTTCTTTTTTTGGTACACACACAAAATAATAATAAACGAAAAATAAAATTATTCATAATAAAATATAAATAAAAGTTATATTATCAATAACATTTATTTGCACACCGGACCATCTCACGCCTCACAAGACTGTCTTGACTTGACTCATGAGAACGAAGAATTAGGCGCAGCTAAGCACGGTGCAGTGCACATCCCCACCAAACTCCGGTGCAACGCGTACCCCAGCCACACTCTTCCCGTCCCCCTGGGGTGCGCGTACCACACTGTGGGAAACACCGCCCTAGAAGAAGCAGCCGGAGGGAGTAGCATGTGCACTTTTGGGGCTTCAGAAACCCCATGTGGCTCAGCTTCGGGAAGTGGGCGGCGTGGTGGACGGTGGGCAGCCCGGCCGGGAGTCCCGCGCTGCGGCCGCCGCCGTGGCGCGGTCACCCCTGGCCTCGGCCTCAGCTTCCTCCTCGGGGCGGCCGCCCCGGCGTGGGGTGAGGCTGCCGTGAGCTGCCGGGTGTGAGGCCTGGCTCGGAGCTGCTCTCAGTCTGAGTCACTCCTTGTCTGACACCGCACCTGAGGAGGCCAGGCCAGGCAGTGCTTCCGCAGAGAGGCCCTCGGGCCGGTCTGCCATGTTCCCCGGGTGGGGCTTGCTGAGTGTTTGGGCAGGAAGGACGTCTCAGCACTCACGTCCAGACGAGGGGTGAGTGTAGGGCAGTCGGCGGTGAGATTGGATGGGGTGAGGGGGGGGCCGGGAGGTGAGAGCAGCCAGCCAGAACTGGCAGACACTTGGGGGGGATGGGGGGGTGTCAGAGCTCATTTGGCCCGTGGCTCCTGGGTCTCCAGTGTGGGGAGGTGAGAGCAGCCAGAACTGGCAGACACTTGGGGGGGGGGATGGGGGGATGTCAGGGCTCATTGGGCCCGTGGCTCCTGGGTCTCCAGTGTGGGGAGGTGAGAGCACCCAGAACTGGCAGACACTTGGGGGGAATGGGGGGGTGTCAGAGCTCATTGGGTCGGCGGCTCCTGGGTCTCCAGTGTGGGAGAGGGACAACGGCGCTGCCCCAGGATGGGTGGCAGGTGCCGGAAGTGTGGCTTTGGAGCCGTGGTGAGGTTTCTGGAGGCAAAGCTGGCAAACTGAGAGGCAGGTGGGGTCGGGGGGGGGGGGGGTAGGACAGTGTGGCAGTTGTCAGTGTGTCCGTGGGAACACTGTCCCTGTTCTGTTCTATCTGTCCCCCGTCTGCCCGTGTGTCAGAGGGACTCTCTCCGCGCGGCCCCTCGCTGTTCATTCACACGTGGCCACTCGCTGCCTCCCCTTTCTCAACCCTGCGGCCCGGCCATCCAGATGCTGGCCTGGCCGTGGCATCTGTCCTGGGGGGGGGGGAATCTGGGGTCTCTTTGTTTCCAGACTGAGCCCGGGACCCCACCAGGCCTGCCCCCTCCCTGACCCCTCTGCTGTGCCCCCCAGGCCTCTTCAGCCCCCTCACCGGCCCCCAGAGCTACGGGACCCTGGAGGAACTGTACGCTGCCGTCACCCGGAGCTCCAAGCAGCTGCCCGCCTGGTTCATGGCGACCCGCAGGATGCGCACGGAGGCCCTGGCGGTGCCCGAGGAGCAGCCCCTCATGCTCGAGTCTGTGGAAATGCACCTGGGGGCCAGCTGCGCCCGCTGCGTGCTGGGCACCGAGGCCCAGGTGGCCGTGCTGCACCTGCCCCTGTCCACGGAGGGGCCCTTCTGGGAGCTGGAGACGGGTGCCCCTCGGACCCTGCTGCAGGCCCTGGCCCTGCGGGACCGCCTGCTCTCCTGCCCCGCCCTCCCCTGGCGCTCCGTGGTCCTGCGGCCCCAGTACGAGATCCTCGCAGTCATGCACAGTGAGTGGTCGGGCGGGTGGTGGTGGGGGGGGGCAGGTGGTGGTGGTGGGGGGGCTGGTGGGGGAGGGGAAGAGGGCTCTGGGAGCAGCTCTGGTGGGGGACCCCGGCCCCGAGTCTAGGCCAGTGGTCGGCAAACTCATTAGTCCACAGAGCCAAATGGCAACAGGACAACGGTTGAAATTTCTTTTGAGAGCCACATTTTTTAAACTTTTAAACTTCTTCTAGCGCCACTTCTTCCAAATAGACTCGCCCAGGCCGTGGTATTTTGTGGAAGAGCCACACTCGAGGGGCCAAAGAGCCTCGGTTTGCCGACCACGGGTCTAGGGATTCCAGGAGGCTTCCAGAATAGATTCTCACAGAGTGGGAAGTCGGTGTGAAGGAGACAGGAAAGTAGGATGAGTTGAGAGCGAGGTCTCAGGGATTTTATTTTATTTATTATTATTATTTTTTAAATATATATATATATATATATATTTTATTGATATTTTACAGAGAGAAAGGGAGAGAGATAGAGAGCTAGAAACGTCGATGAGAGAGAAACATCGACCAGCTGCCTCTTGCACACCCCCCACCGGGGATGTGCCTGCAACCAAGGTACATGCCCTTGACCGGAATCGAACCCGGGACCTTTTAGTCCGCAGACCGACGCTCTACCACTGAGCCAAACCGGCTTCGGCGAGGTCTCAGGGATTTTATACAGTTGGGGGAAGGTGGTTGAGAGGTACTGGCAGCGAGGCCAGAGACCCGTGACACCTGACCATTTGCTCAGAGAACCGCGTTTTCCGGCCTCTGGGGAGCGCAGGATCGGTCCAGGGCCCTTCTGCCGGCGTGTCAGGCCCTGAGCGGAGCCCAGCTGCGCACAGCTGTCTCTCCGGACAGGCTGGAGGCGCACGCAGAGCAGATGGTGTCCAGTCCAAGGCGGAGCCTGAGCAGAGGTAGAAGAATGGCACCTGGGGCCAGAGTTTGAGGTTCGGCTTTCTGGCAGTTTCCAAGAGCAATTAGTCGGGGTTGCTGGCAGACGACAGAGCCAAGTGGGGATTTTTTTTTTCCTCCGTTTAAAAAAAATCTTTAAAAACTACTTTACACCCAGCTGGTGTGGTTCAGTGGTTGAGCATTAACCCATGAACCAAGAGGTCACTGGTTCGATTCCCAGTCAGGGCATATGCCTGGGGTTGCGGGATGGATCCCCAGTAGGGGGCACACAGGAGGCAGCGGATCAATGATTCTTTTTTTTTAATTCCGATGATCTTTTTTTTTTTTTTTTTAATTGATTTTTTTACAGAGAGGAAGAGAGAGGGATAGAGAGTCAGAAACATCGATGAGAGAGAATCATCGATCAGCTGCTTCCTGCACACCTTGCACTGGGGATGTGCCCGCAACCAAGGTACATGCCCTTGACCGGAATAGAACCTGGGACCTTTCAGTCCGCAAGCCGACGCTCTGTCCACTGAGCCAAACCGGTTTCGGCAGCTACAGGCTTCTTCCGTTTTGGGTTTTGCTGCCAGCATCCCTGTGGAGGGTTAACCTGCTCTGTCCTGACTCTCCTGGTGGGTCTGGCTCTGAGACCACCCTGGTCGGGTGATTGAGGCACAGCTGAATGTATCCCAGTGGAAGGGCACAGAGCAGTCAGCACAGGGAACGTACAGGCGAAGCCCAGAGGACCCCGGGGGGTGGGGGTCAGGCAGGCACACTTAATTCCTCCAGCACTGAACTGTGACAGCACCGTGAGAACAGGGGAAGTTTGAGAACCGGGCCCAAGGTTTTTCCTGGGCCTGATCCCGGAGGCATCCTCTGCCTAGCGTGTACCGAAATTCCAGACTCCGGGAAGGAAAGCAGGTGTTCCGCTTAAGCCACGCTGTCTGTACAGCTGAGGCAGTGACCCACTCTTATCCGGAAATGGTGGGGACCCTCCCCAAGTCCACATGCCTGCACGCCAGCCAGGGGGCAACACGCAGGCGGGCTTTTCTGGGGAGCGCAGCCTCCGGCGTGCAGTTAGCTTTCTGCTCACCTGCAGACAGGCACCTAGCTCGAGGGGCCTGAACAGATGCAGGAGGCAGTTTGCCACGGTTGCGAGGTGTGGGGCAAGGAATCCACGCGTGGCTCTGTGTCTGCCACCCATCTGGCTAGCCTGAGCACCGGCCTTGCCATGAGGTGGAGCTCACATAACACAGTGGATGGGCCAGTGTCATGTGAGTAGCTGTTGAGGACCACTGCCTCGATCCATGATTTCATCAGAAATTGAAATATGAAATAGAGAGGGCCAGATACTGGGATGTCAGGACACAGGCTTTATCGAAGAGAAGAATACCACTGCCGGCTGCTGAGAGAGAGAGAGGAAGAGAGGGGGGGGGGAGGGAGAGAGGAAGAGGGCCGGGGTTCATGCACTTTTAAGGGGAGCATAGGGAATGGGGCTTAGGGCACTCAGCACATGCTGATTGGTGGTTTCATGTAAGGCCTATGATAAGCGATCTAGGGACTTAGGAATCAGGGGCTTAGGGTCTTTGGCAGGTGCTGATTGGTGGTTCAGTGCTCTGGAATGTCCGGCTACAGATCAGTTGGAGGAAGGGAGGATCTATCAGAAATTGCAATGGTGGCCGAAACTGGTTTGGCTCAGTGGATAGAGCGTCGGTCTGCGGACTGAAGGGTCCCAGGTTCGATTCCAGTCAAGGGCATGTACCTTGGTTGCGGGCACATCCCCGGTGCAAGGTGTGCAGGAGACAGCTGGTCGATGATTCTCTCTCATCGATGTTTCTAACACTCTATCCCTCTCCCTTCCTCTGCGGAAAATCAATAAAATATATTAAAAAAGAAAGAAATTGCAATGGTGATACTTTAATCCCACATTCCTTCTTCATGGGAAGCTGCAGAGAGAAAACTCCCCCATCTACGCTGCGGTTCGTGTGCAGGAGGCACAGGACGCTGTATCGCAGAGGTCCCGGGACCATTCACCCCACGCAGGCTCAGCCGCCCAGTGGCCAGGTTCCGCCTTCGTCTCATCAACCTGCCACCAGCCTGCCCGGAGACTAAGCATTCCTTTTTATTTATTTATTTATTTATTTATTTATTGATATTTTACAGAGAGAAAGGGAGAGAGACAGAGAGCCAGAAACATCGATGAGAGAGAAACATTGACCAGCTGCCTCCTACACACCCCCCACCGGGGATGTGCCCGCAACCAATGTACATGCCCTTGACCGGAATCGAACCCAGGACCTTTTAGTCCGCAGACCCACGCTCTATCACTGAGCCAAACCGGTTTCGGCCCCCCCCCCCTTTTTTTATATATACTAGTTTTTAAAAGAATGGGTTAGCTCCTTCAACATCCTTCAGTGGGTGATTCAGTTTTGTGTTTTTTTAAATCATTATGAACTCAGGGACGAAATGTTTCCAGTGTTTCAGTCCACTGAAATGTTAATCTCATGGGAAGCTCAGATTAGCTCGGTTGGCCGGGGGAGCCATGTTTCATGTTGGCCCCTAATCCTTTTGACAGACCTTAGAGGTCTTGAATAGACTTTCTTGCTTTCCGTAAAAGGTATTTCAGGCTCATCTCGAGCCTTTCCTCCTCAGGAACTGAAGTTAGCTCTTTCCCAGGGAGCCCGGGCAGTAAGAGACCACATCTGGGGGCCAGGGATTTTAACGGTGGGGTGGGAGGGCTTGGCAGCTCGTGCTGGATAAGGAGGCAGCTCAGGTAACCCATAAAATATTTTGAAGAAAAACCAACAGTATTATGAACCCCACGTGCCCATCTCCTAGCTTCAACTCTATCAGCTCATCTAGCACAAAGCAAAAATCCCAAAAATGTGGCCGATGGAAGTCATCACCACCCTCTCCGAGCCTCAGTGTTCTCATCTGCAAAATGGGAGGCTATGCCTGCTCCCTCTTCTATGTGGGGTGGACCAGACAACACAGCGGTGGGCCAGTTTGCCTCATAATCAGTCACCCTTTGAGTTTATGTACCGGGTACTAACCCAGGGGGAGACAAGTTGCTCAAGGTCATTTAGTCAGTGTTTTTCTTGATTTGGTTTTATCTCTTTATTTAAATCCAGAAAGGGCTGGGAAAGGCAGCTTATAAAATTACATTAAAAATTCAATTAAAATTTAAAAAGTGGTTGAACTGATTGGATATTTGGTATTAAGGAATTATCAAATAATCATTATTATTTCAATGTGGTAATGGCATTGTGGTTATGCTTTTAAAATTTTAAACCATCTCTTCTAGGGGCTGAAATAATCAAAGATTGATCTGATTCACAATAATTCAGTGGAAGGGAATAAATAGAGGGGAGTAGAAACTGAAGATTAGCTTTGAGCTCAGTGTGGAAGCTGGATACATTATACTAGTCCCTCTACTTTCATAAATGTTTAATAATTTCTAAAATAACTTTTAAGAAAAGGGGGGAGGTTGGAGATAAGAGTGGCCAAGGAATCTGGTCCAGCAGAATGCTGGCTGGAGAGAAAAGTCGAGAACAGCAAAGAGGTCAGCGGCCCAGATCTCTGCTGGGGTGGAGGGCGCAGGGCCGAGGTGGGCGTGGGCACACCACCGAGCTGCCCTTTCCCCTCCCCCCCGCAGTGCGCAGGACCATGGTCACCATCCCTTCCACCCTGGAGGTCGACGTGGAGGATGTCACCGCGTCCTCGGAACACATCCACTTCATCCAGCCGCTGCTGCTGAGTGAGGTCCTGGCCCGGGGAGGCCCCTTCCCCCTGACCACCGAGATCCTGGAGGTTCCCAACGGGCCCCCCATCTTCCTCGGCCCCTGGGTGACCTCCCTGCGGAAAGGCCAGAGGCTCTGCATCTACGGCCCGGCCTCGCCACCCTGGCGCGTCCTGGCCTCCTCCAAGGGCCGGAAGGTGCCCCGCTACTTCCTGCTCTCGGGGGCCTACAAGGGGAAGCTGCGGCGGCGGCCGCGCGAGTTCTCCTCGGCCTACGACCTGCTGAGCGCGCTGCAGCCCGGCCGGCCGCTGCGGGTGGTGGCCATGCGGGACTGCGAGGGCGACGAGGCGGCGGTGCCGGGGTTCGCCTCCCTGACCATGGGGGACAGGCTGGAGGTGGTGGGGTCCGGCCAGGCCCCCGAGGCGCAGGGCAGGGGCATAGACATCTTGGTGTGCCGCCGGCTCAGGGACCAGACGGAGGAGGAAGAGGGCGAGGAGGAGGAGGAGGGGGAGGCGGAGGAACCAGCACAGATCGTGCTGCCCCTGTACTTCTCGGGCGGCTTCGTGGAGGAGATGAGCGACGGCCGGCGCTACGGCCTGGCGGACCTGACCGCCCAGTTCCCGCTGCCCTGTGAGGTCAAGGTGGTGACCAAGGACCCCGGCCCCCCTGCCGACCCGCTGACCTTCTTCCCGGGCCTGCGGCTGGAGGAGAAGATCACGGAGCCCTTCTTGGTGGTCAGCCTGGACTCCGAGCCCGGGACGTCCTTCGAGATCCCTCCCCGGTGGCTGGACCTGACTGTCGTGGAGGCCGAGGAGCAGCCGGGCCGGCCGGCCGGGCCGCCCCCCACAGCCACGGTGGAGGAGCTGACGGACGTCTTCTATTACCACCTGCGGAAGTTACCTGCCTTCGAGAGCCAGTCCCCCCCGCCCCGGCCCCCCAAGCGCCAGGGCCTCGGCGGGCAGAGGAAACCGAGCAGCCAGGAGAGAAGCATCAAGGTACCGGTACAACCCAAGCGGGCGGGGCGGGCTTCACCTGCTCGGGTCACCGCAAGTCCAGCCGTTCTCCTCTGTCCAGCATCACCTTTCTCTTACAACTGTACTCAACGTGCAGTTTATAAACTTGCACACTTGGCACCTGTTATTCTTACTCCATCCTCACCATCCTGACGTTGGTGTGGTTACCATGTTTTATGGCTGAGAAAGTGACTCACAGACCCTGAGGTTCACCCCGAGCCAGTGAACGAACAGGAGGCCTGAACGGAGCAGAAGCACGCTGACTCCAAGGTCAGCGTGCTTGACCTCTTCGCTACCCTTGATGTCACTCTAGTTCCAGCTGCGTTTTTCACTTAAACTGTATCAGCAGCCTCTTCAGCCCTTTCCATCGCTGTTAGAACTGCCTTCCCACTCCTTCCCTGGTCACCAACGGGTTTGGTCCTATTTTCTGGAACCTCCCCATTGCCAGTGGGTAACACAGGCCCCGTAACATAGCACCAGGGTCCCTTATAAGCGGACCTCAGTCTCACCTTCCCCCACCCACTCTGAGTCCACACTCCACCAGAGGCTCCTGACGCCCCTCACTGTGCCAGGGCTCCGGCCTCAGCGCCTGACATGCACCAACCCTTTAGCCAGACATCTTTCTCTCAGGCTCATGGACAAGGAGGGCTCAGATTTCCTCCCGGGCACCGAGTCCTCCCTCTTGTGTGTTCACCCTGCATGTTGGATGTAGCTTGGGGGTTAGGGTGGGGAGGGTTGGGGGGTGGACGACGACACACACACACACACACACACACACACACACACACACACGTAGTTTTCAGTTAGATATACCCGAGTCTCTCTGAGAGTTCTGTGGGTGCAGGGACCTCACCCACTCCAAAGTGGGCAGAGAAATGCCAGGGAGTGCTGAACTGAACGAAATGGAATCTCACTAAGGGGACAGAGCCAGTCACTGAGAGACCATCGTAGTCCAGTTCTCACTTTGTGGCCGGGATCCGAGCATCCGTTTCCTCCCCAGTGAGCCTGAGAATACTCACTCTCCGTGTTACATTGGCTGCCACCTGCAGGGTGCTTGCTCCGTGGCAGGCACCTCTACGCTGCTCCACGTGGCTCTCCTGTTGTACCTGGGGTGGCCACTGGTACCCTCTGTACTGAGGAGAGAGTAAGAGTGTTGGGGGTAATTTACCCGAGATCACCAGGCTAGCAAGTGGTGAGGGGTTTAAAATGGGGCCTGACCACCGGGCTTGAACAGCTAGCTGCCACGCTCTGCTCCTAGTTTGCACTGTGTGGGTAAAAGTTCAAAAAATGGGTGCGGGTCTCAGTCCAGAAAGAGGTCGTATCTCAAGAGGGGCCGTTGTTGGCCTGTCCCAGCCTTGGTTCCCGAGGGAAGTGACGCTGGGCCCGGTTCCTGCTTGTCGTCTCGATCCAGCAGCTTTTCCTCTCTGGGTCTCAGCATTCTTCTTGCTGACCCAGGAACCAGACATGGTCTCCAAAGCACGGTGTGGTGGAAGGAGCACCAGCTGCAGGTGACAGACATGGTCTGGGCCCGTGTGAGGTCTGACACGGCATACCCTCCCTGAGCCCATTTCCCCGTGTGTAAACGGGGGCCTGAACCAACCACTCAGAGGGCCACCTGAGGGTTAAATGAGCGGACACACATACAGTATCAGGCACAGGGAGTTCAGTGAAAATCCCCTTCCTCTGGGCTCCTCAGCCCTGGCACTCCCTTCTGAGGCTGACTCTCCCCTTCAGCAGATGGTGAGCAACCTCCTCCATGGATACCGTCTCCGCCTCTAATCGTATCATCTCACCCCGGCCCCCTCCAACCCGCCACAGGACACTGCATGTGCTCACAGCAAACCGGCCCCTTCCTCCCCGCCACAGAACACTGCATGTGCTCACAGCAAACCGGCCCCCTCCTCCCCGCCACAGAACACTGCATGTGCTCACAGCAAACCCCGGGGTCCGGAGCAGCCCGGCCCTGAGAGGAGGCGGAGAAGGGAACAAGGAAGAGATGTTTGAAGGAAGCCACATTTCATGGACTCTGCTGCTCTCTTTCTCGGGACCCTGCTGATTTCTGCTTTCCCCCCTTAGTCTTCTCCAGCCCCAGCAGAGCCGCAGCCCGCCCGGCGGCCCAAACTCAGGGTGAAAACCCTGCCGGCGGTCACGGAGGGGAGATCAGACACCTACGACACGATCGCTGCCCACAAGAAGCACCTGAAGCCCACGAAGTCCAGCACTCTGGATCCATGTAAGTCACCCGTATCCTCCCCTACCTTTCCCTCTCTGGTCCTCGGAGGCCGCTGGCCAAACACTCAGCAATAGGCAGACCCTTCTGAGGCCCCAGCTGGATGGTCAGGCCTATATATATGGGAGGGGGGCCGCGGGGGAGGCTGAGGCTGAAGGGTCCCCCTGTCTGTCCCTCTCCCAGCCTGGTTCCCCATGGAAGTGACTTTGGGCCCAGTTCCCGCTTGTCGTCTGCACAGAGCCCTGGCAAGGAAAATGATTTCCTCTCTCAGCACACGCCCTTCTGTCCCCAAGGCACACAGGGGGAATGCCTGCAGTGTTCAGTCAGAGGAATTTAGTTTCCAGGCTAGCAAGAACCGTAGAGCACTCAGACAACCCTGCCCTGCCCAGGCGAGGGAGTGTGCCCCGGAGTGGTACAGTGGGGGGAGGAAACTGCTCGAGGACAGATCCTCACTGACCTGGACTTCTTTGCAGATTATGATGGACATGATTATGAAGAGATAGTTGAGCACTTTCGGAAAACCCTCTAGATGCCAGAGAAACCATGCTTCCTGCTCCCTGCCTGCTGCTTCCCAGGGAATCCAGCGTCCAGCCAATGCTACGAGCCGTCAGAAGACCGTGGACAGCCTCACAGAAACCACACCACGGACAGGGGATGGCTGTGTGGGACCGACCGCAAACGGGATGGACGCAGTCCCCGCCTCCCTCGGGATCTGTCTCTGCCGCTGAGGGCTGGCTTGTTTGGGCTCCAGCCCCTACACTTGATGCCTGACTCAGTGTTGGTGTCCGGAAGAGCCAACTCGTTTCTACTCCATCCTGTGTCCTCTACACCCGTGGTCAGCAAACGGTGGCTCGTAAGCCACATGCGGCTCTTTGGCCCCTTGAGTGTGGCTCTTACACAAAATACCATGACCTGGGCGAGTCTATTTTGAAGAAGTGGCGTTAGGAGAAGTTTAAGTTTAAAAACTTTGGCTCTCAAAAGAAATTTCAATCGTCATACTGTTGATATTTGGCTCTGTGGACTAATGAGTTTGCCGACCACTGAACTACACCAGCTGTCTCACTGGTCGGTAAGAAAGGAATCAAAACTACCAACCTCAGTGATGGAGCACTGTGACTCCAGCCTCTTGGTAAAGGGGGACTCAACCCTGATCACACGGAACTGAAAGCCCTTTGTGTCTGCCACCCTCTTTGCCCCCTTCCTGCCCCCTCTTCCTCCCTCTCCCCCGCCAAGGCTCTAAGCTCCCGGGACTCCAGGACGGTCCTCCTCCTCTCGGCAGCTCCCAGCACATGACAGCTGTAGGTGACGACCCAAGATCATTTCACTCAAGAACCATAAAATAAAAAGGACACTGAGCTCCTGGGAAAAGGACAAGATATCACTTATTCTGTGTGCCAGATCCTTTACAAACCTATGTAAATCCTCAAGCTTCTGAGGTAGACAATAGCCTATTTTCAAGATGAGGAAACAAGCTTGAGTGATCAGGTGTCTGAGGAGGCGGATTGGTCACGAACCCGGGTTAGGATGCCAGCTCATCTCCTATCAGCTATGACTGTGAGCAAGTTATTTTAACCCGAGATTTACTTACTTCACATGTAAAATGAAACTAAGTTACCTACCTCACAGGACTGTTTTAAGAATCAAATCAGCCGAAACCGGTTTGGCTCAGTGGATAGACGTCAGCCTGCAGACTGAGGGGTCCCAGGTTCAATTCCGGTCAAGGGCATGTGTCTTTGTTGCGGGCACAGCCCCAGTGGGGGGTGTGCAGGAGGCAGCTGATCGATGTTTCTCTCTCATCGATGTTTCTAACTCTCCCTCTCCCTTCCTCTCTGTAAACAATCAGTAAAATATATATATTTTTAAAAACACAAAAAACAGGCCAAGACTGGTTTGGCTCAGTGGATAGAGCGTCCGCCTGCGGACTGAAGAGTCCCGGGTTCGATTCCGGTCAAGGGCATGTACATTGGTTGTGGGTACATCCTTGTTAGGGGATGTGCAAGAGGCAGCTGGTCGATGTTTCTCTCTCATTGACGTTTCTAGCTCTCTATCTCTCTCCCTTCCTCTCTGTAAAAAAAATCAATAAAATATATTTAAAAAACAAACAAAAAAATACCACACACAAAAAACAAATCAGGTAACTTTTGTAAAGCATTTAACATGGTGCTTGAGACATAATAAACACTTGATAAACATGTTATCATTATCACTGACCAATATCAAACCTATATTCTTTCCACGGAACCATCTGTTTAACTCAGCTTCCAAGGTCCCTGTAGGCCTGTTCAGTGGGGAAGACCAGAGGCCTCATTTCCTGAAGTGGTGGCTCTTTGGTTTCCTGGAACCTCCCACCATGGCCAGCAGAGGACAGGAGGCAGACAAGGTGATCTGAGTCTCCAGTTGAGGTGAGGGCCAAGTTTCCAATCCTGCCATCTGCGCCTGTCATCCTTTTGCTTGCCATCATCCCTCTGGGCTGTCTGGACCCCCTGGCCTTCCCATCACTGCGTGGATTTTTCCAGGTGACGAATCTAACATCCCATCCTCAACTTCCCCACCGGCTCTCATGCCCTCCTCCAGACAGATAGTCTAGAGTGTTCTGGACAAGCAATAAGTAACAAAGTGAGACAGAAAAGTTCCTCCCTGGCACAGCCCCTAGGAGCCAAGCCCACATGCAAAACACCAACAGTTCTCACTGCGCATTTAAGCTTGGCAACAAATTGAGCACGATCACACAAAAAAGGGGTGCGCGGGGGTTGGGAGGGGGGAGAACGGAGACGGACAGAGAAGTGGGCTACCAGGTCCCTCAGAAGGGGATTTCTGAATGGCCAGATGAGAAATGAAAAAATTTGACAATGGGGAAAGCCAGGCCTAAAAGGAAAGCATGTTTGAAAATCACAACCGTGCATGTCTGATCAGAGCAATGAAGGTCGGCAGAGAATGGGCCAAGGACAGACACCAGCCTCAGGGTGCTTTTGGCTTCTTTAGCTCTGGAGTAAGCCACGGGGCAGTGGGGAGGGCGTTCTAATGGGGACAGGAATTCCCTCTGAGCAGCGGTCTCCAAAGTGAGCACCTTTGCCCCGAGTACACAAGATGATACACTGGGATACGTAAGTTATTAGTACACCTTCTTATTTTTAATGTCCTTTTTAATTTACATTTGTGAATGTTTTGTAACATACAACTACTAATATAGTAGCAGATGGAAATAATTGCTAAATAAATGGATATAAACGGGGGATATATGCTTACAAATATTTATCAATGAATTTTAAATTTCAGCTGCATTTTTAAAAACCATATCGACACTAATTCTTATTGGCGTTTCTTTCTTTTTTTTTAAATCATCACCAAGGATATTTTTCCATTGATTTCTAGAAAGAGTGGAGAGAGGGAAGAGGAGGAAGGGAGAAAGAGAAACATTGACATGAGACACACCAATTGGTTGCCTCCCACAAGCACCTCTACCAGGGTTGGGGAACCTGCAACTGCTCATGCCCTTGACCGGAAATCAAAACCAAGATCCTTCGGTCTGCCGCAGGCTGATGCTCTAACTACTGAGCAAACCGGACAGGACCTACTGCCCTTTCTTTAGTTAAACCCAATAAAATACTATTTCTCAAGAAACCTAATTTCCTACCTGTATACCTAGAGGCTCTATAGAGAGCAGGCTAGATTCATTACTTGGCTGTGACACTGGTGATTGCTAAGAACCTGGGTCATACAGGAATCTGGTTCATGCTGTCTCATCATGTGCTAGCAGAACACTATGCACATCCCAGGTGCGCACATACACCTGGGGTGCGAATGCCTCCTGCTGAAGCAGAAGCTTTAACAAGGCTGGGATGTGGTGAGCCCCGCAGGCCTCCATAGTGCTCAGAAACCACACAGCTCTGTGAGACCCTGTCAGTGCCAAGATGGTGGGGAGTTCAGTGCCACTGAGCAGCTACTCTGTGCTACTGGGAGTGCTGACCCAGCAAGTCCTGTGAGGCCAGTCTCCTTATTTTGCTTTGAATTCCTAGTGTCTGATCAATAAACACTTGCTGAATTAATGAGTAAGTAGTTTGTGTATGTGTGTGTCTGTGTGTTTTTTTAACTATATGTTTTATTGATTTTTTTACAGAGAGGAAGGGAGAGGGATAGTTAGAAACATCGATGACAGAGACACATCGACCAGCCGCCTCTTGCACACCCTCCTCCGGGGATGTGCCCACAACCAATGTACATGCCCTTGACCGGAATCGAACCCGGGACCTTTCAGTCTGCAGACCGACGCTCTACCACTGAGCCAGCTAGGGCTGTATGTGTGTTTTTAAAAAATGTATTTTTTTATTGATTTCAAAGAGAAAAAAAAGGAAAGAGAAACATCAACAATGAGAGACAATCATTGACTGGCTGCCTCCTGCACGGCCCCTACTGGGGATCTAGCCTGCAATCCGGGCATGTACCCTTGACTGGAATCAAACCTGGGACCTTTTAGTCCGCAGGCTGACGCTCTATCCACTGAGCCAGCTAGGGCTGAGTAAACAGTTTCTAATGGCTGAATCCTCGTATTAAAAATCTAAAGACAAATAGACTTCCACCCAGAACCAGGTAGCTATACCATGCACAAGTCTGATAACTAGAAAGAGAAGTCCACAACCCATAAAAGTACCCTATCATGCATTCTCAATTCAAATGTATGATTTTTAAAAACCTATTTTTAGATCACCGACCTTTATAGGAAACAATCAAGAAATAAATAGACATACTGGTGACTGACTTTTAAACATCTGTCTGCTCCCAAGATAGGAACTATTCTGCATGTATAGAAAATAACAGCCAGATTGCTGTTCACTGTTATAAACCAGGGTGGTGGAGCTTTCTCCACAGCTGCTAGATCTCATTTAGAAACACAGTTAAAACAATTATAGAACTTTTATTTGCATATTACACTTCATTAACTTACCGTATTTGCCGGCGTATAAGACGATTTTTTGGCCCTGAAAATACCGTATTTGCCGGCGTATAAGACGACTGGGCGTATAAGACGACCCCCTAACATTTCCACTCAAAATACAGAGTTTGTTATATACTCGCCGTATAAGACTACCCCCACTTTGAGGCATATTTTTCAGGGCCAAAAAATCGTCTTATACGCCAGCAAATACGGTACTCAGAATTAGCTTTCATTCAAGTAGCAGCTTATGGTCTGGAATTGTCAGAAACATCTTAGAACTAGTTTCTTTTCCCACAAGAAAAGGAGCTAATTAAAAAAAATAGCCAAGGCCTCTTAGAATTTCATCTTGAGGTGACATGGTAGGTATTTTATCAGTCACATGATCATACACTGCTAGTCAAGATAAAGGTCTGCTTTAGAACCCTCATTAATGGCAATGCTAGGTGCTTTACAAACTTTATTTCATTCAATCTTCATCCAAACCTCTAAGGAAATAACATTCTTGTCTTTTCATAAATGGAGGCTGATGTGCCCTGCTCAAGATCTTAACTAAAAAGCAGGAGAGCCATGATGTCAAATCCAAGTTGAGTGTGCTATACTATCTCAGGTAAGGTAGTAATTATACTAACTTAAAAAGAAAAATAAGAATGTCTTCACAAGTTACTACAATAATATAACTATTTTATTAAACACATGGATGTACTTATTTTGTACAAAACACGGTGACATTTCTCTCCTCTGCCACACAAGGCCACCACTCTAGAACTTCCTATTTACCAAAACACTTGGCAGCAGCCATGACAAGTTGAAAAGTGCAATTCTGAAAGTCACACCACATAACCAAAATGGGGAACAAAACCAGGCAGAAGTCAGCAGATTTCTTGGCTAGCTCTCTGCTGACATACCCTAATCGTACTCAACAGGTAATATTTTAGGAATAGAGATTCCTGAGTTTTAAGTAATACTGCCCAACTCTATTGGCAGCATCGCTCTTCCACATCCATCTATCCAGATGGTATTATAACTAGCTAATTTGTAACTTAAGAAATTCCACTTTGGCTCACACCCCTAGGAGTTGCCCATCTCACTTTGAATTTCAAAATAACGGAAGAGCAGTAAGTTTCAAAATGATGTCAATTGAGACATTTTAGGGATGAAACCTACTTTCTAGAAGTCAACTGTTCAAAACATATGCACAGCTGGAAACCACAGACGGAGAACATAGGTCCCGCTGGAAAACAGGTTGCATACCAATTAGACCCAGTTATTCTGCATCTGTGGATTTAAAGTGATCGTCATCCACAGTGGAATAGATGTGTCCCTCGTTGCTTAGAAAATCCACAGCTTGCCTAAAAAGAAAGGGAGGAAAAAGGCTCATTTTCTTTCTCTATAAAAATTTCTTATATTAAAACGTTTTTTTAAGCTGTGACTCCAGACAGGATCCAAAGAGGAGTTTTACCATCTCTTCTCTGGGTTTTATGGAGACTTAGTTTACCCTTCTGTGTTAGCCTCTTAAGGCACTGCGTCAGCCTTAAAAGGGCACAGCAAAGGGCGAAGAAAGGGAACTGCCTTTCTGACATTGCCAAACATGCGGACTTCACTACCTCCCCCCTTTCTATCTTGGCTAAGAATTCACATCCATTTGCTCACAGAAAGCTCCTGCAGGGAGACGTGGCAGTAAAGTGACAAAACTGAGTCATCCATGCAGGCAATGGCTCCTGGGAGAGGACTGCCTTGGACATCTCTCCCAAATTAAATAAAGACTAGAAAATAGAGCCTCACTTAAATACCAGTAGAAGTGAATCAAAACAATGATCTACAGATGTAGTCCAACTTGCACATAAAATCTCCTAGCACAAAAAGCTATTTTAAAAAATATATATTTTATTGATATTTTACAGAGAGGAAGGGAGAGAGATAAGAGAGCTAGAAACGTCGATGAGAATCATCGACCAGCTGCCTCTTGCACACCCCCTACTGGGGATGTACCTGCAACCAAGGTACATGCCCTTGACTAGAATCGAACCCGGGACCTTTCAGTCCGCAGAATGACGCTCTACCACTGAGCCTAACCGGTTTCGGCAAGAGCTATTTTTAAAAGTTGTCTTCCCCACCCACCCCCTGAACCTCTAACCTGCCCTCTGAGAAATAAAGTTACAGGAAGTTCTAAAGGGAAGGTCTTGCCGAAACCGGTTTGGCCTGCAGACTGAATGGTCCTGGGTTTGATTCGGGTCAAGGGCATGTACCTTGGTTGCGGGCACATCCCCAGTAGGGGGTGTGCAAGAGGCAG
The DNA here is from genome assembly GCA_963924515.1 of Vespertilio murinus. NCBI lineage: Eukaryota > Metazoa > Chordata > Mammalia > Chiroptera > Vespertilionidae > Vespertilio > Vespertilio murinus. The sequence goes on from OZ004706.1 coordinate 16,137,098, forward strand.
CTGATTGATGATTCTCTCTCATCTATGGTTCTAACTCTCTATCCCTCTCTCTTCCTCTCTGTAAAAAATAAAAACACACACAAAAACCCCCCACCATATAACTAACTAACTAACTAACTAACTAACTAACTAAATGGGAAGGTCTTTCCAGAAAGGGTTAAGAGACCTTCAAACTTTCACAACCCTTAGGGCCCGAGTCAATAACATATTTAGTAACAGGAACAATTTATAGAAGAGGTACTATGGTAACAGCCATTCTATACCTCATCATCATAGTTACTCTGAGACTGAAACTATTATCCTCATTTTATATGACAGGAAATGAAATTAAACCTGAGCATTTTTCTATGTAAGCCTAGCATATTGATTTATGGTAACAATAATCTCATTACCAGGAAACTCTGATGAGGTGAAGCGGGTATAATTCTGGAGTCCTAGCTCACAGAAATCAAATACTCACTTGATTGAGGCTAAAGGCATGTGTTGAAGCTGGTTCTTGAGATCATGAAAGTTCAATCCTTCAGGTCTTGGGCAAGCCTTAATCAAATTCAGCACCTGAACATTCAAATCAGAAAAATTTTAGTAACTACTTTGAATCAGCTCCCCTCTTAAACCTAAATGTCTTTATAAGAAGGAAACAAGCTGGGTACTTAGAAAATCTCAGAATCATTAAGGAAGTAAGTTATGCCAGTCTGTGCTTTGCATTTCTGGAGCCCTTCAAGGAGAGCTTACCTGGTTTTGGGCCACAGTGAGGCCATTGGTTGGGATGAGGCTGTTCCCACCAAAGCTCCCTGCTTCACCCATTCCTGGATTGCTGAGCGGTGCTCTCCCTGCTGAGGGCTGAATTAAGAAATAAATTCACAATATTAGAAAATTCAATTTAAACACAGTCCTTGCTATTTTAAAGTTTGTTAATAAGCAGCTTACAAAAAAACAATTTAAGCAAAGTTTTCCCAATATCAAGTGATTTTCTTAAAATTTAAAAAATATTTTTATTGATTTCAGAGAGGAAGGGAGAGGGTGAGATAGAAACATCAATGATGAAAGAGAATCATCCATTGGCTGCCTCCTGCATGCCCCTTTAATGGGGATCGAGGCCACAACCCAGGCATGTGCCCTTGACTGGAATTGAACTCTGGACACTTCAGTCTATGGGTCAACACTCTATTCACTGAGGCAAACTGGCTTAGGGCCCAATAACAAGTATTTATATTGGAAGGGAAAGCTATTATCCGATGAATATTTTTTAAAAATACATATTTTATAGGTTTTTACAGAGATGAAGGGAGAGGGATAGAGATTAGAAACATCAATGAGAGAAACATTGGTCAGCTGCCTTCTGCACACTCCCTACTGGGGATGTGCCTGCAACCAAGATATATGCCCTTGACCAGAATTGAACCCTTGAGTCCCCAGGCCAACACTCTATCCACTGAGCCAAACTGGTTAGGGCATGATGAATATATCAAAGGAAGGTAAAGGACATATCAAACCCGGCTCCTTCTATTTTTTGTAATATGAGGGGAATAAGGAAAACTAGCACTGACAAGAAAATTACCCAGGTTTGCTATCATGATATCCTCGGTGTTCAAGTAGGCATGAAGCATTATATGGAAAGAAAAGGAGAAGAGTTTCCATCAACCTCTCTCTCCTCTTTTACACCAAATTGAGAAAATATATATATATATATATATATATATATATATATATATATATATATATGTATATATACACTACACACACACACAGATGTATGTAAAGTTTTCATTCCCTTCTTCAAAGCACCTCTGAAACATTTCTCACCAAAGACTTTTCAACCAACATATCCAATAATCTCAGACCTCATAACACTTGACCTCTCAGAAGGAGAAACTGCCTAGCAGAATCCTCTTGCAATGTACCCCTCCCTAAACTACTTCTTTTCTTTAAATCTCTTTTTTAGTGTCTCCCTGGGCTTCTTTCCCCATCCCCTCCCGGGCTTCTTGATTCCCCAGTCTTCTGATTCTCCTCTTACCTCTCAAACTATACCTTATCAATATCATTTATTAGCTCTTCTTCTACCTGTCTCTTAAAAGGCCGATAGTTTCCCCAGGATTTCATTCCAGACCTCCTCCTAGACACAAATCCTTAGTCCTAGTCATCTATCGGACACCTATATCTAAGCTACCTCACACTTCAAAATAAAATGTATTACTTTTCTCCCCAAACCTGTTTGCCCTGCTATATTCCATCTCAATTAGTAAACCCAAACCTAATCAGAGAGACTTCAGTCATCCATTTGTTCCTCTTCCATAACCTGTCACCGCAGCCTTTTAATACGATCTTGTGTCGATCAAGTCAATCCTCAACACACCTGGTCTCCTGATTGTTATCTCAGCTGCTCGTCTCTCCTACTCCATCAACCCTCCTCACTGCTACCAAGTAACTTCCCGTCCTGCTGCTTCTCTGCCTAAAAGCTTCCAGGTGGCTCCCCCTGCCTGTGAACACAATATAAAACTCCTACTAGACACTCAAGACCTACCACAGTTAGATGTCAAATCTGTATTTTTCTTGATCACTCCATTTCAGCACTCTACTCCCCAACTGCACTTGGACTTCTTGCCATCCAGAAACATGCCTTTGTCCCAAACACATCATTTCCTGTCTGGAATGCTCCTCTCCTCGTCTGCCTGGTAAACACTTTGTTGGCATACTGGACTGAATTCTATTTCCTACCTGGTTACCTCTGCTGAAATGACCTCATATGCTGCTTCAAGTGGCCGCATCTCATGCATATTTTTATTTTTACTGATTTCAGAGGGAGATAGAAGCATCAATGATGAGAGAATCATTGATCAGCTGCATTCTGCACACCCCCCTACTGGGGATCGAGCCCAAAACCTGGACAAGTGCCCTGTGAGCTCATTATGAAATGATTCCAGTAGGGGGCATGCAGGAGGCAGCAGATCAATGATTCTCACATCTCTCTCTCTCTCTCTCTCTCTCTCTCTCTCTCTCATGCAGGAGGCAGCAGATCAATGATTCTCACATCTCTCTCTCCTCTGAAATTAATAAAAAAAAAAGTTTAACCACTGCTGTTACAATTCCTCTAAACTACTACTGTGGCTATTCTTGGTGTCTCATAGACTATTATCCACACAGCAGCCTCAGTGACCTTTTAAAAAGATCAATTAGGCCTGGCCAATGTGGTTCAGTGGTTGGGCGTCGACCTATGAACCAGGAGGTCACAGCTGGATTCCCAGTTAGGGCACAAGCCAGGTTGCAGCTCAATCCCTAGTAGGGGGCATGCAGTGTACAGCTGATCAATGATTCTTTCATCACTGATGTTATTTCTATCTCTCTCTCTGTTTTCCTCTCTGAAATCAATACAGATATATTAATAACAAAGAAGAAAGAAAAAAAAGAAACTGTGAGTGAAGCTGCTCACCTGGCTGTTAGCTTTGGTCAGCATCATGTGTGCATTCACTACTTCCAGGATATGTGCGGTGAACTCATTCATATCCTCCAGGGGCATGATCTTAAAGGCCACCAGGCTTTTTTTGTTCTATTAAAGTAAGAGAATAAAGGATAAGTACATTCAAGTCAATTTCAGGTCAAAACATTATGGCTCTTTTCTTGGTTATATTTTGCTAATATGGAAAAAATGTGTTATATATTTAAAAATTTTTACTCAAGCCAAAACCAATTTGGCTCAATGGACAGAGCGTCGGCATGCGGACTAAAAGGTCCCAGGTTCAATTCCAGTCAAGGGCATGCACATTGGTTGCGGGCACATCCCCGGTGGGGGGTGTGCAGGAGGCAGCTGAATCGATGTTTCTCTCTCATCAATGTTTCTAGCTCTCTGTCCCTCTCTCTTCCACTCAAAACATTTTACTCAAGGTTAATATATAGTCAATAAAATATATCCTATCTAATAAAAGAATAACACGCAAATTAACTGTCACTCCAACGCACAAGATGGCTGCCCCCATGTCATCAAAGATGGGAGCCCCCATGTGGACGCAAGATGGCCGTCACAAGATGGTCGGCAGGGGAGGGCAGTTTCGGGTGATCAGGCCAGCAAGGGAGGGCACTTGGGAGGGACCAGGTCTACAGGAGAGGGCAGTTAGGAGTGACCCGGCCAGCAGAGGAGGGCAGTTGGGGGGACCAGGCCTGCAGGGGAGCAGTCAGGTGTTGATCATGCTGGCAGGGGAGTGGTTGGGGTTGATCAGGCAGGCAAGTGGTTGGGAGCCAGCAGTCCTGGACTGTGAGAGAGATGTCCGACTGCCCATTTAGGCCCATTGGAACCGGGCCTAAACAGACAGTCAGACATCCCTCAAGGGGTCCCAGATTGCAGAGGGCGCAGGCTGGGCTGAGGGACATCCCCTCAATGCACAAATTTTGTGCACCGGGCCTCTAGTGTGTGTATTACTAAACTTGCTCAGAGATGTTCAATGACTGACTTCCCAAGGTTACATACCAAGCTGAACCTAGGATCCTGATTCTAAATCCAGTGCCCACCCATCTACGCCTAATGGATGCCATAGATGGCAATTGTAGGCGGAGATCCTGTTTTTTCTCTACCATTCGGTTAGTTTTATATTAAGGTAAAAATCCATTATTTCCTTTTGAAGAAGAGAATAATAAAATAACTTCAATATAATTCTCATTAAGCACAAAGACTTAGTTAAGTTTTAAGAATCCTAAATGCAGGCATGAATCTAGAAATTTTTAGCAAGCAAATACATTTAAAATTTTATTTTATTTTATTTTAAAATATATTTTATTGATTTTTTACAGAGAGGAAGGGAGAGGGACGGACAGCCAGAAACATCGATGAGAGAGAAACATCAACCAGCTGCCTTCTGCACAACCCCTACTGGGGATGTGCCCGCAACCAAGGTACATGCCCTTAACCGGAATCAAACCTGGGACCCTTCAGTCCACAGGCCAAGGCTCTATCCACCTAGCCAAACCGGTTTCGGGTAAAAATTTATTTTTATTTTTAAGGGCCATCAAACCTGCCCCTTATTGGTAAAAGAGTGTTGTTGTCCTGATATGCAACCTTGGCATAACCGGACAACACTCTAACCAACTAATCTACCCAGCTAGGGCCCATGCAAATACATTTTAACAGTCATTTTTTCTGACTTTACCTGAAAAGATCTCAGATGGCCAGCCACTTTCACATACGTTTCTGGAGGAACCACAGTGTTTTCACCACTGGCATCCTAATAGATAAAATACAAACACATTACTAAGGTTTTAGTAATATTGGTAAAGCTTCTTTAAAATCTCTAAATTATGTACAGAAACAAAAAGTTATAAAGCTACAGGATCCTAATATGTCCCTAACTAATTTACCCTATCTATTAGAATGAACTGTTTTATTAAAAACAGGAATTAAAATAAACATCTCTAAAGGTAATTTCCTGTTCCAAAGTTCTGTTATGTACATCATAAAAAAGCAAACAAGGATGATACTCTCATTCAATGCTCTTAGGCACATAACTTTCTGGTCGATAGTGAACATACTTATTGACATAGTGTTTCTACTTTTAGGAATTAAATGAAATAATTAAGAATATGCATAGATTTAGCTTTAGGAATTTTCATAATAACAGATTACAATATTGAAAAATTTAAAACAGCCTAAATATCCAAAAACAGGAACACATTCATACAATGTAGAATTCTATTAACTGGGAAGACCAGTTGCGGCACCCAGTAAAAAGCTGATTCCTCAAGAGGGGGAAAATACACACTAAAATGTGAACAATGGTTAACTGGGATAATTGTTTTTTTCTCTTTTTTAAAAAAAATATACTTTATTGATATTTTACAGAGAGGAAGGGAGAGAGATAGAGAGCTAGAAACGTCGATGAGAAACATCGACCAGCTGCCTCTTGCATACCCCCTACTGGGGATGTGCCTGCAACCAATGTACATGCCCTTGACCGGAATCGAACCCGGGACTTTTCAGTCCGCAGACCGATGCTCTACCACTGAGCCAAACCGGTTTCGATGATAATTGTTTTTTTTTTTTTTAAGAATATGTACACATTATTTATTTATAAGAAAAGAATATAAGCTGATTCGTAAGATTTTTATGATTATAAAATATATGACTATAAAAAAGTAGAAAATATCCTGGGCCATGTAGCTCAGTGGTTGAGCATTGACCTATGAAGTAGGAAGTCATAGTTCAATTCAGGTCAGGGCACAAGCTCAGGTTGCAGGCTCCATCCCCAGTGTGGGGTGTGCAGAAGGCAGCTGATAAATGATTCTCTCATCATTGATGTATTTCTCTCTCTCTTCCTCTCCATCCATCTCTGAAATCAATAATTTATTTTAAACAACAACAACAAAATACCCAAACATAAAAATCAAGCCCTAGGTGGTTTGGCTCGGTGGCTAGAGCACTGGCCTGTGGACTGAAGGGTCCTGGATTCAAGATAAAGTCTCTTTTATTTACCAGTCAAGGGCACATGCTTGGGTTGTGGGCTCGATCCCTAGTAGGGGGTGTGTAGGAGGCAGCTGAGCAATGATTCTCTCTCATCATTGATGTTTCTCTCTGTCTTCCTTCCTCTCTGAAATCGATTAAAAATTTTTTTTAAAAAGCCTCTGCCCAAATAAAAAATATGTATTTTCTTTCAGTCTATTTTCTCCATACACGTTTTTCTTTACAAAAATGGGTCATACTATGCACACTATCATATAGCATGCTATTTTCCTCTCAACAATTTATGGTAAACACTTTTTTGTGACAATTCATACTTCCTACATCATTTGGAATAGTTTATAAATATACCATGGTTTAATTAAAAATACCCTATTGTTAATATTTTGAGTTAGCTTTTTTCATTATTATAAATAATGATATGATCAACATTCTTACAACTGCACATGTATTTCATTATTTCCTTAATGTAAACCTTTAGCAGTGGAGTATGAGGTCAACATTTTTATGAAGAATGATTCTGATCATTAGCTGACTTCTTAAGAAAAAAATATTTTTATTGATTTCAGAAAGGAGAGGAAGAGAGATAGAAACATCAATGATGAGAAAGAATCATTGATTGGCTGTCTCCTGCATGCCCCACTAATGAGGATTATGCCTGCAACCCAGGCATATGTCCTTGCCTTAACCAGAATAGAACCTGGGACCCTTCAGTCTGCAGGCTGACACTTTTATCCACTGCCAAACCTGCTAGGGCAATCCCATCATCAGCTGATTTTAAAAAATATATATATTTTATTGGTTTTTTACAGAGAGGAAGGGAGAGGAATAGAGTTAAAAACATCAATGAGAAGCATCAATCAGTTGCCTCCTGCACACTCCCTACTTGGTATGTGCCCACATCCAAGGTACATGCCCTTGACTGGAATTGAATCTGGAACCCTTGAGTCCCCAGGCTGACGCTCTATCCAGAGCCAAAAGGTTAGGGCTCATCAGCTGATTTTTGAGAAAAGTTTTATCAGTTTATACACTGAGTGGCCAGATTATTACGATCTCTGAATGCATAATAATCTGGCCACTCAGTGTATATCCTATATAAAAAGGCTAATATGCATATTGTCACCTGGACCAGGAATTCAACCAGCAGGCAGGCCAGCCAACTGCCCATGTCCCCTCCCCTTCCTGGCCAGGCTGGCCGGACCCCACCCATGCACGAATTCATGCACCTGCGTTCAGAAATCATAATAATCTGGCCACTTAGTGTATTTATACCATCGGAATAAGATGGTACTTCTCCAAACAGTGACAAATCGTTAACTAATTAAGTGCTTACTAAGTACTAGAGACACTGTGCTAACTACCGTATTTGCCGGCGTATAAGACGATTTTTTGGCCCTGAAAAATATGCCTCCAACTGGGGGGTAGTCTTATACGGCGAGTATATAACAAACTCTGTATTTTTAGTGGAAATGTTAGGGGGTCGTCTTATACGCCCAGTCTCTTATACGCCGGCAAATACGGTATTTTTCAGGGCCAAAAAATCGTCTTATACGCCGGCAAATACAGTACTGCTCTCATCAGAAGTAGGCAAAGCCATTCTTTTTTTTCTTTGCCAATTTAGTATGTTAAAAATGATATCTTAATGTCTATTAAACTTGATTATTGTTGCAATTTATATTTCATCTGTAATAAAATGTGTATTTTCTTTGCCCACTCCTCTAAAATGCAATTGGTGTTTTCTTTGTAAGAGCTTTTATTAAATAAAAAGTTTGATGTTTATATTATGTGCAAAAGTTTTCCCATTTATTTAAGTAATATTTACTTAGGGCCCACTATGTAACTGGCATTGGTTTAGGTGCTGGGGATACAATGCCAACATAAAAATCCTTGTTCTCTAATGCCTCCTGTCTTTTGCGCCCCTGCCCCTTTAAAAATATATTTTGATTTTTTACAGAAAGGAAGGGAGAGGGATAGAGAGTTAGAAACACGGATGAGAGAGAATCATCGATCAGCCGCCTCCTGTACACCCTCTACCGGGGATGTGCCTGCAACCAAAGTACATGCCCTTGACCGGAATCAAACCCTGGACTCCCCAGTCTGCAGGCCGACGCTCTATCCATTGAGCCAAACCAGTTTCGGCGGTGCTGTTTATTTTTAAATGGTCAGTGTACATCATGGCAACTCCTGCATTGAGCGTCTGCCCCCTGGTGGTCAGTATACATCATAGCTACTGGTTGGATGGATGGACATTTAGCCTTTTATATAGATTTTTATAATTAGGATCTTCCAAAAGACTAAAGAAATCTAACATCTCCAAAGTCCCAAAGTAACCCCACCCTGATTTAAAAACCACTTACATCTGTGTCAACCCACTGGCGAACATCCATGGGTGCAGCTGTCATGTCATCTATTTTGTAAACAATGTTGGTTGGAGCCTTCTCTGCATGTCTGATTATCCCCACAATAGTGACCTAGATCAGAAGAAAAAAAAGTTTGGTTTTCTTGGAAACAAAAGCAACATTTATGTATTTTTAAAAGAAATAATTTTTATTTCATTATTCATACCTGTGATATCTCAACACTTCCAATTCTGAACACTTCATCAACTAGAGTGGCAGAAAGCAGCTGAGATATGGTACAGGGCACAATATGCTGGGCCCGGGCTCTCTGAAAGAAAGAGCATGTACAAAGTTCATTGAAATTACTCATTTAATACCTGCTACATGTGCCAGGCACTTTGCATATATTGTAACACTAGAGGCCCAGTGCATGAAGTTTGTGCAGTCTGGGGGTGGGGGGTGTCCCCATCAGTTCGGCCTGTGCCCTCTCGCAGTGAGTGTCTTGGAGGCGGGAGAGGCTCCTGCCACCGACGTGCTCACCAGCCATGAGCCCGGCTTTTGGCTGAGCAGAGCTCCCCCTGTGGGAGAGCACTGACCACCAGGGGGCAGCTCCTGCATTGAGTGTCTGCCCCCTGGTGGCCAGTGCACATCATAGCCACCAGTCGTTCCACTATTTGGTCAATTTGCTATATATTAGCCTTTTATTATATAGGAGGATTGGATAAAACAAGCCTCATTATCTACGTTTCAGATGGAAACCAAGGTCATATAGCTAACAAATGCCACACTTTAGAATTCAAGCCCAGGTTTGTATGACTCCAAAGCTCCTGAAGAATGGGTAAGTTTATATTGCACTAGAGATCCACCAAAATGAGTGAACAGAGTGGGGGCAGCATAGGAATGACCTGCTTCCTGAACAAACTTTTAAGAGGAAACCCCAGCTTTGGGCTGAGGGCTGGCTGGAGCTAGTGTTCATCACTGGTAAGATGAGATGGTATTTGGAAAGGGTTTGAGAAATGGCCAGTGGAGATAGAACTTTGGATTTGCTCTAAATTTCTCTTTTTAAAATCCTCAACCAAGGATATTTTTCCCATTGATTTTTAGAGAAAATGATAGAAAGAGAGGAGGGGAGAGAAAGAGAGAAACATTGATGTAAGAGAGACACATTGACTGATCGCCTCCTGCAAATACCCTGACTGGGGGCAGGGAATGAAGCCGCAACAGAGGTACATGCTGCCCCTGACTGTGACCCTTTGGTCCATGAGCTGACATGTTAACCAGTTAACCAAACCAGTCAGAGCTTGCTTTAAACCTCTTAGTATAAATATAATAAAAAGTTTAAGGTATGACTTCCTTTAGGACAGATGTTCTGACAATCAGATGGAAGTTCTGGGGAAAATTGGTTAAGAGCTTGGCTATACTAGACATCTCAAAGGGAAGGGACAGGATGTGATGGGTAGAAGAGTGTCTAGTAAGAACACTCAAATCACATCCTGAAGCAGTCTAACAATAGTATAAACTTATTTTTGTCTACAACTGTCTGGGTCACATAAATATGAGTATAGTTTGCCCTTTGGCTCAGTGGATAGAGCGTCGATATGTGGACTGAAGGGTCCCAGGTTAGACTCCGGTCAAGGGCATGTACCTTGGCTGCAGGCACATCTTTGGTGGGGAGTGTGCAGGAGGCAGTTGATCGATGTTTCTCTCTCATTGATGTTTTAAGCTCTCTATTCCTCTCCCTTCCTCTCTGTGAAAAATCAATAAAGTATATATATATATATATATATATATATATATATAATGCAAATAACAAACTTGACCTTGATACACTACCAAATAAGATGCACTAGTGTGATATAAAAAAAAAATTATTGGTGATTTCAAGAGGGAGTATTTTAGGCTGAACCCTAAAACCCAAATATTTTTGTTGTTGTTAATTCTCACCCAAGGATATTTTCCCATTGATTTTTAGGGAGAGGGAAAGACAGAAAGATCGATGTGAGAGAAACACATCAACTGGTTGCCTTCTGCACGTGCCCTGAGCCAGGGAGGAGCCTGCAACTAAGGTACATGCCCCTGACCAGAATAGAACCCAGGACCCTTTGGTCTGCAGGGTGATGTTCTATCCACTGAGCCAAACTGACTAGGGCTGAAGCACAACCATTTTGATAGTGAAGAAATAGTGAATGAGGAATGAGCACTACAGGCTGAGAAAAAATATGCACTTCCACAGAATCATAGAGGGAATATACAAAATAGCACAGTGGGTTAAAGATTAGAGTTCTCCCTGTCAGAAATCAATAGGAAGCAACCTGACTGTTCTACATGCAAGACCAAACATAGTAGACTTAGCAGTCCATGACACTAGCAACATTTCACTGTGCTGAAGCATAATTTTGAATGGTATTAGCAAGATGGTAGCAAATAAGGCCAGCCAACCACGAGAACATATACCACAAAAAGCAGCATTTGAGGGATGAGTTTGCTTCTACCTCTCAGGAACAGTGTGCTTTTGGTCACATTTCTCAACTCATCTGTACACCTCAGTAACCTCATCTATAAAACTAGGAATGATAAAATCATTATGAAAATTAAATATATAGTGAAGAACTACCTGGTACATGTAGGCATACTCAATAAATGTCAGCAATTATTGTGTCAGCTATTGTTCCTCACTCTTTGTATTTAAAAGTTTTTAATGAGGATGTGAAGGGATCAATTATATTTTTAAAGTTTACTTTATGGTATTTTATAGGTGAAGTTATATGCTATTATTAGAATTTATAGATTTAAAATTTGCTGAGGTCCCAGGCTTTCACAACTGAAAGTTTTATTGTATCTGCAGCATAAGAAAATTAAAAATCACTATAGTAACAGCAGCAAGAACATGGGCTTTGGAGCCAGACAGTACTGTAGATCTGTGTTCAAATCCCAGCTCCAGGCCCAGGACACACCACTATAGCCGAATGTGATCACTGTCTCACTAATAGAAAGAGGTGGACAGGAAACCCAGAAGGCTGGTCTACAACATTAATTGCTCTGAAAGGTCAGAGCTAATCACTCACTGTTTAGTTGAAACATTGTTAGCTAAAGCAGCTTCTACCTGTTTGTCTTCTGTAAATTTCTGTTATTGGAATTTACAGCCTAAAGGCTATGGGTGTATCCCATAGTCTTAATAAAATAAAAAATCACTTGTAGCCTGCTTTTTAATGAGCACCTATAATGTGTCAGAACCAATTGCAGAGTGCCTGATTTGTTCCAAAAAGATTCAGAGAGTGCAACCAGGCACAAATATGTTCAATTTTGAAAATATAACTTTCTAGCTGACTATAAACCATTATTTTTTTAAACCATTATTTTAAGTACTGTATGAAACCACCATTTTTATCGATAAAACATTGGAAACTTCACATGGTTCAATAAAATATAATGGGTTTACAGTCAATAGGAAACATTTAATCCTAATTTACTGTGGAAAAGGCACTGGATTTGAAACACAAAAAGACCTAGGTTCCAGTCTTCAGCTTATAACCATCATCCTTCTCTGAAAAACTGTTTCAAAACACAGCCCAAGCTAGGAATCCTGAGATACAAATTCTAAGAACTGGAATGAAGAAAAAAATAGTTAAACTTAGGGAGAAGAGATGAGAACCAATTATCTAGCTCCTGTTTTCACCTTCAAAGTCTCACAGAAGAAAACAATTAGAGAATTGGAGTCCTCTCTGGTCTTTCCAGATAAAAAACCACCACAAAAACAACAAAAAACTACCACAAAGAGAAGCTGTTTACCAGATTTTGGATTTGCTCATCGTGTGTGTGTGTGTGTGTGTGTGTGTGTGTGTGTGTGTGTATTCTGTCTGGTTCCAGTTACTTACTGCGTCAGCTTAGGGAGTCCCTTAAGCTCCCAAACTCTGTTGTACAAGGGAGTAAGCAACAAATACCGTATGGAATTATATGAAGTAAGTTATATGAAAAACATAAAGCAACGTCCAAATGCATGAGCATTATCGATGCATTCATTCTTCCCCACCAACACCCAAAGAGTCTAGGTAAAAGCTTACCAACCTGACCGCAACACACAGAACCTGCCAACACTGAATCTTACCACCACAACCGAAAGGCACCTCAAGAGGCCACAGTAACCCACAGCAGTGGTTGCACGCTAACTCTTTTCCCCCAAAGAGGACATCACCAGCGCGTGGACGGCTTTTTACGGAGCCCCTCCTCACACGCTGGCTTATTTACCCATTCCCCGTGGGGTGAGGAGGGCTAGTACCATTATCAGACGGAGAAACGGGGTCCGCGGACGCCCGCTGCGAGCAGCTTGGCCCCCCACTGCCAGTTAAAAGGCCGTTGGTTCGGGGCGCTGTGCATCATGGCCCCACGCGCAGGCCTTTTCAATAACACGCGGGGCCACCTACTGCCGGTGGCTGTGGGGCAGGCACTGCATATATATCCTAATGTGGTCCGACAACAACCTGGTAAGGCACGGGTTATGAAGAAGGTGAAGAAATGTGTTGAGCCCTGGCTGGTTTGGCTCAGTGGACAGAGCATCAGCCTGTGGACGGGGGTGGGGGTGGGGGGTGTGGAGTGTTGTGGTGGTCCCAGGTTCGATTCCGGCCAAGGGTACATGCCCTTGACCGGAATGGAACCTGGGACCTTTCAGTCCGCAGGCCGACGCTCTATCCACTGAGCCAAACCGGTTTCGGCCATCATTGATGTTTCTAGTTCTCTCTCTCCCTCTCTAAAATCAATAAAATATCTTAAAAAATAAAAAATAAAAAAAATGTGTTCGATGACACTACACTCTGCAAGTAGCGAACAGACCCACTGGACTTCAAAGACCTCGCTCTTTTCCCCACCTCACTCTGTTTAACTTAAAAAGGGCTCGGAATACAGAAAGAACGTAAAACAAGCTAATAATACGAGCTCCGTTTTCCCGCAAGGCTCTGGCCGCGTCAGTAAATTTCAAAATAAGGCCAAGGAAACAGTGGGTGCAACGTTTGGGGAGATTCCTTTTTTTTTTTCCACTTAATCAGGAGATCCGGTAAGGCAATCACTGATGGCTGTCAATTCAGTCCACGTTTACACCCTCCCTTCGCGCAGACAGGTTCTCACGGGGATGCACCACGGGCTTCAGGACAGAGCACACGGAACGAAACCCTCTTCCCACGTACTGATTTCCTCTCGGCCTGGGTCGGCGTCGGCGATCCAAAGCCCCCGGGGGACTGCGTGTAGCCACCGGCTCCCCCGAAGGTGGAGCTGCCATAGCTCTCGAAGCCACCTGGTTTCAAACAACGGCCGTGTTAGCATCTGAGCTGCTTCCCCAAGCTTCCGGGAGGCCCACAGGCGCCCGCCCCACCTCGCTCCCGCGCGCAAACACTCCCAGCGGGTCCCTAATCTCCCCCACCACCGGCCGCGGCCCCCACAGCCCAGCTCCGGCCCCCGCCACCCCACGCCTCTCCGACCCCCGCCCTCTGGGTGAAATCCTTGCTAGTCCCATCCTCCGCCACACTGATCATTACTATTCCACATGGTGGTCACGGTCCCCTCAGGAAAGACGTCCAGAAGGCTCCGGTCCTCTGGGTTCGCCGGACGCCTCAGAACCTGGTTGGGGTCGCAGCACTACACTTTTCCCGGGCGCCACAAACTCCTTCCCGCGAATGGCGGAGCCAATCACCGTCCAGAACGCTTCTCGCGTCAGCCAATCAATGCACGCGAATCCTACGCCGTTTCCGGTATTTGCGGGCCTGGCTTCCGAAGTCGCGCGCGCCGTTCCCAGTAGGACCGGAAGCGGCCGCGGCCATCTTTACTAAGGGCACGCACGCTGCGTCGGCGGAAGCGAGGATCTGCGTGAAGGCGGCCGGTGGTGCCTCAGAAAAATAACCAATCCAATTATGATTCCGGATCTCAAGCCCCTATGATCCCACCTCCAACAATAAGCGACGTGACGTCACTTCCTTTGTTCGGCGTTTTCCTCTGTTCCCGCCCGAATTTTCACCAATCACACGACGCTTTACTCTAAAGCACTGTAGTAGAGCCCGGTCTGTGTGGTTCTAACCATTGAGCATGGACCCAGGAACCAAGAGGACACGGGTTTGATTCCCTGCTCCCGGCTGCAGGTTCATCCCCCAGTAGGGAGCGTGCAGGAGTCAGTTGATCAATGATTCTCATCATTGATGTTTCTGCAAGAGGCTGAAATCAGGTCCCCTTTCTAATAAAACCTTCAGATGAATTTAGCTACAGCCAATGTCTTTTTTTATTTATTTAATATATTTTATTGATCTTTTACAGAGAGGAAGAGAAAGAAAGGGATAGAGAGTTAGAAATATCAATGAGCCAAAACCGGTTTGGCTCAGTGGTAGAGTGTCGGTCTGTGGACTGAAAAGTCCCGGGTTCGATTCCGGTCAAGGGCAGGTACATTGGTTGCGGGCACATCCCCAGTAGGGGGTGTGCAAGACGCAGCTGGTCGATGTTTCTCTCTCATCGACGTTTCTAGCTCTCTATCTCTCTCCCTCTCTGTAAAATATCAATTATATATATATATATATATATATATATATATATATATATATATATATATATATATATGAAACATCAATGAGAGAGAATCATCAATCAGCTGCCTCTTGCACACCTCCTACTGGGGATGTGCCCACTACCAAGATACATGCCCTTGACCAGAATCGAACCCGGGACTTTTCAGTCCGCAGGCTGATACTCTAACCACTGAGCCAAACCGGTTTTGGCAAGGATCATTTTCTTTTATAAAAACAGCAGGCACTGTCTTAAGTATTTTACATCTATTAATTAAAGCCTGTGAGGTTGATAAGGTACTGTTATTGTCCCCAGTTTACAGGTAAGGAAACTGAGGCACAGTGGTGGGAAGGCTGCATTCAATCCTGGAAAGTCTGATTTCATTAAACAGTGCAGTTACTATGCCTTGTTTGTTTGTTAATCCTCACCCAAGGACATTTCTCCATTGATTTTTAGAGAGTGGGAGGGAGAGACGTAGAGAGAGGAAACATCGATGTAAGGAGACACATTGATGCGTGGCCTCCCAAATGTGCCCTGACCCTTCGACTGGAGCTGGGATGGCGGCTACAACTGAGTGAGGTATGAGGACATGACCTTGACCAGAACTGAACCCCGACCCTTCGTTCTGTGAGCTGGCGCTCTAACCACTGAACAACCTGGCTAGGGCTGCTGTGCTTTCTTGAACATCCCAAATGACAGCTGAGGTTAGGCAGGAAAACTGTAACTGTAGGGGGCGGGATGACAGACATCTCACCCCTGTCTTCTCCACAGTAAGGAAACAACCCAAGCATAATGCTACATAGCAGCTGGCATAGAGAATGTGGACCCAGATCAACTATGTGTTTCAGCCGATGTCAGAAGTTTGGGTTAAAATGTCTGCATTTTAAGTGTTTTAAAACAGATTAAACAATTACAAAACACTATAAGCCAAAGGAAAGATATGCGTAGGCCACAGGTCACTTTTGAAATTCTGTAAGCCTCCAAGTCATTGCTGAGGAATAAACTAGACACAGCCAAGACACAACTCTGAGGCATACCGTGGGTGGGTGGAAAGAGATTAACCAAAGAGCCTGTAAGTAGATAATATGCACAACCCAGGGCACAGACAGCAGTGTGGGGAAGCCTGGGAGGAGGGGGAATAGAGGGGCCAGTGGGAGACAAGTGGGGACATCTGTTAAAAGCAAGTGGGGACAGCTTTTAGCAATAAAGATAACAACAACAACAAAAATAATCTGAGGCGCCAAAACCGGTTTGGCTCAGTGGATAGAGCATCAGCCTGCGGACTGAAAGGTCCTGGGTTCGATTCTGGTCAAGGGCAAGTACCTTGGTTGTGGGCCCATCCCCAGTAGGGGGTGCGAAAGAGGCAGCTGATCAATGTTTCTAACTCTCTATCTCTCTCCCTTCCTCTCTGTAAAAAAATCAATAAAATATATTTAAAAACGAGGCAGCCCGACTGCCGTGGCTCAGTGATTGAGCATTGACCTATGAACCAGGAGGTCATGGTTCAACTCCCAGCCAGGGCACATGCCCAGGTTGCAGGCAGGATCTCTAGTGTGGGGCGTGCAGGAGGCAGCCAATCGATGATTCTCTCATCATTGATGTTTCTATCTCTCTCTCCCTCCCCTCTCTGAAATCAATAAAAAGACATATTTTTAGCCGAAACCGGTTTGGCTCAGTGGATCGAGCGTCGGCCTGCGGACTGAAGGGTCCCGGGTTCGATTCCGGTCAAGGGCATGTACAATGGTTGCGGGCACATCCCCAGTAGGGGGTGTGCAAGAGGTGGCTGGTCGATGTTTCTCTCTCATCGATGTTTCTAACTCTCTATCCCTCTCAATTCCTCTCTGTGTAAAATCAATAAAATATATTTTAAAAAAAGACATATTTTTAAATCTGAGGCATATCAAGACATTATTGTATTAAACCTAAGGTGATTGAAACTTTCATAGTCTGATAAGAGCACATTTATGATATATAGGATAAAATGTTTGAAATTAACACTATCCTGGGAAATTTAAGTTGTGTGTTCACTTGGGTTAATGGGCTTCATTTGGGGTTTGATTAGTTATAAATTCAGCTGGAAAGGTTATACATTTAAAAATGAAATGACTTAGATTAAAATATAACACAATGCAAACCATCAGAATACGATTTTTGCACATCTTTTCACGAGCTTGCTGATCTGATGAACTGAACGGAGGGCTCAGTTCTCAGTGCTAAAGTAATTGGTATTTCTCTGTGTGTTAATGCATTCATCTCTCAAGGTTTATTTTTCTCAAGTTGCAGTCTTCCAGTCACAGTGGTTTTCAGGAAGTCTTCCATTTCCCTCTCTAGGCTATCATCAGGACTGAAAAGAGGAGAAATCACCCTTTATTTATTTTTTAAAGTATGTTTTTATTGATTTTTAGATAGAGAGGAAGGGAGAGGGAGAAAGCTATAGGATCATGGATGAGAGAGAAACATTGATCAGCTGCCTCCTGCATCCCCCCCTCCACCTCCCAGGAACTGAACCTGCAACTCGGGCTTGTGCCTGGCTCAGAATCAAATCCGTGATCTCTTGGTGCATGGGAGGACTCTCAATCCATTGAGCCACACCAGCCGGGCAAGGGTGAGGGGTTCCTGTCTCTATTCTCACAGAAATACCTTGTGGGTTAGCAGTGGTGGTGGTGATGGTGAAAAGGAAAATGGGGGAGAGGGAAAGGGCTTGCAACCTAGTTCAGTATCTGGTTTAAGCTGCAGTCCTTCCCGGGCTGAAGGACTTGGGCGGAGCTGCGGGACCCTCAGGGGGCGCCACAGGAGGAGACAGAGCCTCCCCAAGAGTTCAGTTCAGGCTTTGGATCCGGAATTCCCCTGCACTAGCAGATCTGTGAAATAAAGGTTAAACTTTCCTCTCAGAATGCTTGCTGATCGTTCTCCCCTGCATTCTGCCACCACAATGGGGGGCTTTCTGGGACACTGACCAAAAAGCTGGGGTATTTAAATAAAAGACATCTTTGCATTCAGCCAAAAGCTGAGTGGGACTCCAGCACGCCTCAATGGGTTTACAAGGCGCACCTGAGCCAGCTTCTAGCCTGTCTTCCTTCCCCACCAGTCCCCTGGGTCACCTTCCAAGCATACCTCCATGTGCCCGATTCTGTCCAGCAGGTGTGAATCCGGCCATAGGCTCTGGTGCAGGAAACGTCACAGTCAGATTTTGTTAAATCAACAGCTGAAATGGCACAAAATTCAGTCCTGGTGGTGGCTCAGGGCTCTGAACATGACTGTTCTGTAACAACCGATTTGTACTTCTTAACCCGTTCACCTTTTCACCCACCCGCACCCCCTTCCCAGACACTTTCAGTAATAAGAGATTAAACCCAGTCTGAATCGGATCCTCCTTGGGGCTTGTAAAGCCACTGAATATGCTGAAATGCATGCAGTCCAGTGGCTTACCCGCACACCCCAACCATCTTGAGGGCAGAGCCTGCCCTGGATCCCCTTCATCTCCCTGGGACGTGAATGAATGAATGGATGACTCATCGTCCGGATTCATTTGTGAATGAGCAGCGAACAGTGAAGTTCCTTCGATGGCAAAGACCAGCCATGTTATACAGGTTTGTGTGTTCTCCAAGAGCTTGTGACATTTGCCTCTCAGTGACCGGGTGAGGTGAGTTCCCTCGAGAAGCCAGTTGCTGGCTGGACCGACCTGCTCTGAGGAGTTGGCGGTGTTAGGGATGAGACAAGGAGACCTCGGTTCTTGTCTTCTCGAAGGAAAGATTTCAATCAAGAGACAAAGCAAGAATTTATTGACCGCAGCAAAAACACATGTAGGATGTGAAACAAGGTAGAAGGTAGAGCTCAGTTAGTGTGGCTCAGTGGTTGAACGTTGACCTAGGAAACAGGAGGTCAAGGTGGGGTGAAACCCAACACCCAGTGGGTCCGGGCTGCCTGTCACTACCTGAGCCAATTCAGCAGAGGCAGGGTTGAATCATAGATGAGCGTTTACTCCAGAACTGCCGGCAGCATGGGGGAGCAGCAGGCCGCCCACAGACATCTGCTCTGCAGCCCCCCCTGAGCCAGCTGCTTCTGTAAGGTAGGACAGAGATTCCACGGGGAAGCGGGGATCGCAGGCGCGGAGAAGTAGGCTTTGTGGGGTTGGCCCAGGATGCGCTGCCGCTGCCCATGGCTCCCCTGGTTGCAAGTCTCTGGGGGTCCTCGGAGTTTAGGAGATACGTGCCTGTGGGGGGAGGGGAGAGGGACAGGAGGGGCCTGGGCAAGCTCCTTGGAGGGTGAGCACCCTGGCACCTGCATTTTGAGGAGCTTTAAAGGCGGGGCATTTGGGTCCTTGGGGACGACCAATAGGATATTTATCAGCTTTATGCTGATGTACCACGATGAAATTTATTATCTTAAATTGTCTATCCTTGGGTGTGGTTGGCAAATGGCACTATCTGGATTGCTGCTATCTGTCTCCCTGAGGGTGATTTAAGCTATGTGCCCTCTGGTTGGGGAGAAGTGCAAACCATTATCTCTTTTTTAGTTTAAAAAAAAAATTCTTTATTGATTAAGGTATCTCATATTTGTCCTCATCCCTCCCATTCCAATCCCCCACTTCCCCCAACTCATGTCTCCACCCACCGATTATCCTCCACCACTGGTTAGGCCAGGGGTGGGCAAACTTTTTGACTCGAGGGCCACAATGGGTTCTTAAACTGGACCAGAGGCTGGAACAAAAGCAACCTGACCATGCTGGCACTCTCATCTTGGGCTGCTGGTGAAGGAGCGGAGGGGAGAGCAAGAGAACCCTCCGCTCTTTTGGCTCCGCGGGCCACGGGCTGGATAGAACAGCCGAACGGCCTGGGTCCAGCCCGAGGGCTGTAGTTTGCCCAAGGCTGGGTTAGGCTCATGTGTATGCACACAAGTCCTTTGGTTGATCTCTCCCTTTTATCCCCACCCTCCCTCTGAGGTCCGACAGTCTGACCCATGGCTCCTTGTCTCTGGGTCTGTTCTTGTTCATCAGTCTATGTTGTTCACCATTTCCCCTAGCTGAGTGAGGTCATGTCCTACTGGAAATATACTTATAAGAATCAAAAATGAGACAAGCAATAATCGTTATGCTGAAAGGCAAATGAATCAGTCTGTAGAGAGTTTCTTCCTGGGCCACCAGTTCTTTTGAGACCCAGTTTCAATGTCAAACAGTGCCGTAGGTGTCCATGTCAGCAATGATATTTCAGTTCTGGAAGGTGGGCAAACCATTATCTCTTAAGTGTCCTTGGTTTAGGGAAGAAAGAATTTGATAGGTGGCTGCAAGCTGCCATTTGACTATCTGTCTTAGCTTTCCTATTCCACTCGTCCTGGAATTCTCCGAGCTTCTCACTAGCCTATAACTGTGGGACGGGTGCAGAGTTCTATTTCAGATTCCGAAGCTCTGGCTGGCCGAGCACCCAGGAAGAACCCAGTTCACACCGAGCTGGGCAAAGGAGGAAAAGCCAGAGGAGCCGAACCACCGGGTGACAGGACCGGAAGCTCTGCTCAGGCCAGCAGCCACCCTTGCCGTCTAGGAAGCCTAGGGCTCGAACAGCAGCTCCTGGAAAATCCCACGTTCCCTGTGATGCAAGCCCCGAGGATGAGCCTGCTCCGGCTGCTGGTCTTCCTGGCGCACTGGGGAGCCGCCAGGGCTGGACCAGGTAGGCTCTGCCAATGCCTGTGATGTCTTCTGTGACCTCAGTGTCCCCCGGGAAGGGGCCTGGCCCTGAGGGGTCCGCCCTGGGCCAGCAGCGGTGTGTGGGTTTCCGGCTTCCTGCAGGAGAAATGTCACAGCCCGAGCGAGCCCAGGTGAGCTTTAGAGGATGTTTATTAAAGCTGCGGACAATGAAACCAGGAAGGGCGGGGGGAGCGAGCCGCGGTGGCCTGTTTGGCTCAGTGAGAAGCCCGAACAAGGGGCCTGGGCACAGGTTCCGAGGTTTGTCCTGGGACGAGCGGCTGCTGCCCAGGCTGCTGGCCTCTCTGGGGTCCCTTCCCCGTTAGGAGAGGCAGGCCTGGGGAGGGGGAGGGGAGAGCCCCGGGGTGCTCCTGGGAGGGAAAGCTGGTGCAGGACCTTCGTTGTGAGGGGTTTTACAGGCTGGGCATTTAGGGGGGTGTAGAGGGCCAAATTTGAAGATACCTGGACATTCTTTAGATTGTTGCTGACTGGGCCCGGGATATTGGCAGAATCATGTCAGTTGCACTCCCGCCCTGGGAGTGCGGAGATGTTCTTAGCTCCTGGCTTGTGTTTGTCCGGGAGGAAGGAGTGGGTGGGCCCTGGGCCCTCCCAGGCTCCTTGTTTTTCTGTGAAACCCCCTTGTTAGATCGGAGGATAAATACATGTGCTGCGTGGCTCAGGAGGTGGTCAGTCTGCCTCTCCAGCAGGGGAGGTCAGCGGCCCTCCCAGCTCCCAGCTTAAAATCTATCCCTGTGTCTTCTCTCTTTATTTTCTAACATTTCTCAATCCTGGCCGCCTCCCCTTAGAACCAGTTCCTTCATCTCTCTTTTTTTTGGGGACGCGGAAAAGGGAGATCCCGCCACATCAGGCCGGGGGGGTGTCTAATGCGGATGTACCCGAATGAAGTTTATTCTCTTAACTTTATCTGCCCTGAGGCATGGTTGGCAAGTGGCACTAACTGGATTTCTGTGGTCTCCCTGAGACAACAGAAGGAGGGTGATTTAAGCTATCTGCCCTTTGGACGGGGAGGAAAGGGCCAATCGTTTCTTCTTCCGTGTTGTCTTTGGTTTGGGAGATAGGATTCACTAGATGGCTGCAGATGGCTCGGCATGTAGGTTTTCTAGATGGCAGTGTGCTGCTGTCTGTCTGTCTGTCTGTTTCCCTGTTTCCCGTGCCCTGGCTTACTGGCCTGTCTCATCAGGACCAGAGTAGCTACAAGCCGCTCAGAAAGCTGGAGGCGCCGCTGAAAACAGCTGGGCAGGGAGGCCCTCGGTGGGGGTGCTGTTCGAGCCGGAACGTTGTAAGCGGAGGCGACAGCTGGCCGGGGGAGGGACCCTGGCCTCGCTAAGAGGAAAGGTGGAGCCATAAGACCAGCCCGCCTGGTAGAGGAAGGAGGTGGCAGGAGATGGTGAGCTCCCTGGACAAGTGTTGGTTGAGGGCTGCTCCATGTCCCGTGAGCTACTCCAGGACCCGGGAAAGAAAGGAAAACAAGCCACACCCCAGTGCCCCCGAAGCATCCCTTCACCTGGAAAGAAACGACCCAGAGACCCATGTCCATGCACAGTATGCCTGCAGACAACAAGGGTGATGGGAAATAACACGGCAGGGGAAAGGGGGTACTTGTGGGGTGGCCAGAGCAGAGCTGCCTGCTAAAGTGGCACCTGCGCCGAGACCTGAGGCTCAACTGAGTGAGAGAAAGGGCCGCGCGGACATCGGGAGAAGAACATTCCAGAAAGAGGATGGACAGGGCACGGGCCCCGAGCTGATCATGCAGGCGACGGGCGTGAGGATGAGCAAGGAAGCCAGCGCGGCCGGAGCAGGTGCACCGGGGAGGGTGGCAGAGATGCGGCCGGGGAACCAGGGGCTGGGTGAGGGTTGGCACCAGCTCTTGTGTAAACTTGCAGACAACCGAAGGAGTTGGAGTGCAGTGGGACTCCATCAGAGGGCATTAGGCAGAGCTGCCACGCGATCCGACGTGTAAACCTTTACAAGGAGCCCCGGGCTGCTCTGCGGAGGCCAGGCATAATGGCGGGAAGGCAGGGAGCCAGCTCGTGTCTGTCCGCCTGGGACTTTCCTGACTTTGCCATGGGGCACTCCTGCGGTCCTGGGCAAAGGGGAACGGCCGGCCACCTGGTAAAGGAGAGGCAGCCAGCCAGGGGAGGCTACTGCCATCACGGAGTGAGAGAGGAGGGAGGGCGGCTCAGCCTGGGGTTCAGGACGGGGGGCGGTGGGAGGCGGTCTGTCTCTGAACAAGACTTGCTGCCAGACGTGACAGAAAGGTCCCTGGTTCGATTCCGGTCAAGGGCATGTGCCTTGGTTGCAGGCACATCCCCAGTAGGGGGTGTGCAAGAGGCAGCTGATTGATAATTCTCTCTCATCGATGTTTTCAACTCTCTATCCTCTCTTCCTCTCTGTAAAAAATCAATAAAATTTAAAAAAATATTAAACAAAAAAGAAATCACTCCCTGGGAGGAGCCAAGTTCATAGAAGGGAAATGCCCTGCCCTGAACTCAGAGGAGTTTTTGTCATCAAATATTGATTGAGAAACGACTCCCTGCCAGACACTGTGGTAAAATAAAAGTGGGAATGAGGCTGACAGCCTCCCCTCCCCTCCTAGGCTCATTCACAGGCCACTTCCTCCAGGAGGCCCCCCGCCTCCACCACTCCTGTTACACACTTCCACAGCAAGTGGCTCTTCCCTTTTTGCAACAGCCACACCCCTCTCTTTACTCCACACCTGTCAACCCACCGCAATGCAAGGCCTGGGTGCCTGGCCCCCCCCCCCCCCCCCCCCGTCTCTGGGTCGGTACAAACTAGGTGCTCAGTAAACTCTTCCGTTTCATGAGTGAAACTTCTTCTAAGGCCTCCCGGAGTGAACCAGACCTTCCCCCTAACAGGAAGATGCCCTGGCATTGACCAGAACCAGGGACACTAAGTATTAGTGTCCTTTTTAGGAAGATGTTTATTTTTATGGATTTCCGAGAGGAAGGGAGAGGGAGAGATAAAAACACCAGTGATGAGAGAGAATCACCAATTGGCTGCTGTCTGCAGGCCTCACACTGGGGACGGAGCCTACAACTCGGGCATGGGCCCTGACCGGGAGTTGAACTGTGAACTCCTGGTCCAGAGTTCAGTGCTCAACCCCTGAGCCACACTGGCCGGGCTAGCTTTCTCCTTCTCAGTTGATGCTTCCTGGGAATGGGGTTAGGGTCCAGGACTAGATAACTCACGGCTCCTCCGTCCCAGGTCTCGGCAAAGTTAAGTGAGTTTCTAGTCAATGAAGTTTTCAGTTTATCTCTAGATTTCCCTCATCTGTGGGTTTTTTTACTCTCTCATTGCTCTTCTCCATGAGCTCTGATGGCCAATGGCCAACTGGAAATGATGAACTCCAAGTGCTTCCCCAGATATATTTTTGTCTTTTTCCTTTCCTTCCCAGATACCAAAGTATACGCTGCCATGGGAAACCACGACTTTCACCCCAAACACCAGCTCCCAGCGGGGAGCAACCATATCTACGATCAGATGGCAGAACTATGGAGACCCTGGCTCAATAATGAATCCTTCGCTCGCTTCAAAGAAGGTACTGATACCATTTGCTACTATTCCGCACTCATTGTACGGTGAGGTCTAATGTAACTCATCTTTACCACATCCCCCATCGATGAGAGAGAAACATGGACCAGCTGCCTCCTGCACACTCCCCACCGGGGATGTACCCGCAACCAAGGTACATGCCCTTGACCGGAATCGAACCTGGGACCTTTCAGTCCGAAGGCTGATGCTCTATCTACTGAGCCAAACCGGTTTCGGCAATGGGCGTGTTTTGAGAGGGGCAATGAAGGGCTAGGAGGGCATCTCTGAGCCCCTCCTGGCCCTCCTTCCTCACAGGCGTACATCGTCGGCCACGTGCCCCCGGGGTTCTTTGAGAAGAAAATGAACACGATGTGGTTCCGGAAGGCGTTCAACGAGAAGTACCTCCAGGTGGTCCGGAAGCACCATCGAGTCATCGAGGGGCAGTTCTTCGGGCACCACCGCCTGGACAGCTTCTGCATGTTCTACGATGATGCAGGTATCCACCCGGAGGGCGCCTGCCAGCCTGCCTGCCTCCCTCCTCTCGCCAGCCCTCTCAGTCCCACTGTCTCTCTCCTAAAAGGTGCCCCCATCAGCGTCATGTTCCTGACCCCGGGAGTCACCCCATGGAAGACCACATTGCCTGGAGTGGTCAATGGGGCCAACAATCCAGGCATCCGGCTGTTCGAATATGACCGAGCCACGCTGAGCCTGCAGGTCAGGGGCGCTGGGCCTGCTGGGGCTGGAAGAGGGGGGAGAGGAAGAGAGGGAGGGAGAGGCCTAAACACATCACCACACTCCCTAACTCTTTCCCAGCTAATCCACACTCTAATGACCACGGAATCTCAGGAAGGTCAAGTTACTCTGCCCCCTGCTAGAACTCAGGATCAGACCCCTGGTGCTATCGCCAAATCCTGCCACCAAACCAAGTCATTTCTTCTCCCCCAAATCTCCCTTCGCCCCGAGCCTCCTACCTAATTCCTCTGCCTCCAGCGCTGCCCTGCGGTAGCTCACCTGCTACGTACTACAGAAGAGATGAATCTCTCTAAAGCAGCGCTTGCCAGCCTTTCAGACTTCATGGACCTCCAGTGGTCCGAGGACCACCGGTTGGCGACCGCTGTTCTAAAGCACTTGTCTCTCTCCCGCTCAGTAACCCTCCGTGGCTCCCCAGTGCCCCCCAGGTGAGATGGATTTCCTCAGCCTGGTATTCAAGTGTGCCCTCAGGCCCACTGCCCCCAGGTCTGCGTTCTCTACCCCGATCACACTGCGGCTGACGCAGGTTCCCACTCATGAAGCAGCCCGTCACCTCCTGGGGAATGGGGGTGATAAGCGCAGCGCCTTCATCAGATTCAGTCCGCGGATGCCACACACACACACACACACACACACACACACACACACACACACACAGCCTGGTCAGTAGTAAATGCTCATGGACTAACAGCCATTATGGAGGGTGGGGGAAAGGCCAGGTGGTGCCGGGCTGGGGTGGAAGCGGACAGTTGTTCACAGCCGCCCCCCCCCCCCTCCCCAGGACGCGGTGACTTTCTTCCTGAACCTGAGCCGGGAACGCGCAGGGAAGGGCGCGCTGGGAGCTGGAGTACCGGCTGGCCGGGCCTGCGCGGTGCCGGACGCCGGCGCCCGCTCCCCGCACGCCGCCTGGGCCGCACCGCCGGCGACCGGGCGCGCTGCGGCGCTGCTCCGTGTTCAACTCCGTCAGCCACGACGACGACGCGCGGGCCTGCGACGCCGCGTGCCGCGCCGAGCACGTGTGCGCCATGCGCCGTGGCCTCGGCCCCCTCCGCCGCTGCTGCGCCCGGGCCCGGCCTCCCGCTCCTGCTGGCGGCGCCGCGGGGCCGGAGCGCGTGGCTCGCCTGGTGACCTGGGGGCCGCCGCCGCTGGGTCGCTCGCTGGATTTGCCCTCCCCAGTCTGGGTGCCCTGGGGCCGGTGTGGACTCTTTCCTTGTCCCGGCGTGCGCAGGTGGACGGGGATGCGGCCGCCAGATCAGGAAAGAAGCCCAAAGACCCTACCACAAGCCCATTTCTTCCAAGTTTTACGTTTTATAAAAATCTTTGCCTGCTTTTTAAAAAGAAATCATCAGCCGAAACCAGTTTGGCTCAGTGGATAGAGCGTCGGTCTGCGCACTGAAAGGTCCTGGGTTCGATTCCTGTCAAGGGCATGTACATTGGTTGCGGGCGCATCCCCGGTAAGGGGTGTGCAGGAGGCGGCTGGTCGATGTTTCTCTCTCATCGACGTTTCTAGCTCTCTATCTCTCTCCCTTCCTCTCTGTTAAAAAATCAATAAAATGTATTTAAAAAAAATAAAAATAAATAAAAACAAATCATCAGTCTCCGGTGGTCTTACTTTGAACCCAGGGTTTGACCCCACAACATTATCACGTGCATTACCCTTTCCATATGTAGATAGTGTTTAAAGCAACTCCCTTGCAGTTAGTGAAAGTCCCCCACCCCCCACCCCCACGGATAACGGGAGTGAAATGCGCCGCTGGGACGGCGATCCCGGGCCCTGGGTCTCCCCTGCACACGGCCCGAACTCTTAGTGCACCGAGTCCCGCAATCTGGGGTCAAACAGGCTTCTCTGGTTTGTTTCGCAACGATGCACTGCGAGAGGCTGCAGTTCTGGCCTGGGCGCTCGCCTCCGGGCCATTTTCGCAGTCGTCCTGGGCCCCAGGAGCCCAAGTGCAAACCCCAGGCGGGCGGCAGCCTGAGCGACCAGCGGCGGCGCCCCGGCCGGCCCGCCCTCTGGCGGCGGGGATCCCTGCGCCCTCTGGCGGCGGGGCGGGGCGGGGCGGGGCGGGGACTCCGGCCCCGGGGCGGGGCCCGCGGGCCTCGCTCCTCCCCGGACGGGGCGGGGCGGGGAAGTCCCGCCCAGGAGGCCGGGCCTCGGAGACCCGGAGGGCGGAGACTGCCTCCTTCCGGCCGCCGGACCCGGCCCGGGGGGAAGGAGCGGGAGATGCCCTGCTCGCTGCGCGCCCTCCTCCTCCGGGACCTGGTCCTGGGCGTGCTGGGCGTCTCCGCCTTCCTCCTGCACCTGGGCGCCGACCTGTGGGCGGCGGGCCAGTACGTGCTCGGCGGGCGCTACCTGTGGGCCGCGCTGGTGCTGGCGCTGCTGGGGGTGGCCTCGGCCGCGCTGCAGGTCTTCAGCTGGACCTGGCTGCGCGCCGACCCCGCCGGCCTGCACGCGGCGCCGCGCTCAGCCCGCTGCCTGGCGCTGCTGCACCTCCTGCAGCTGGGCTACCTGGACAGGTGAGCCCCTCGGGGAGGGGGGCCGGGCCGGCGGGACCCCCTGCAGCTGGGCTACCTGGACAGGTGAGCGCCGCCCTGGGGAGGGGGGCCGGGCTACCTGGACAGGTGAGCCCCTCGGGGAGGGGGGGAGGGGGGCCGGGCCGGCGGCGCCTCCTGCAGCCGGGCTACCTGGACAGGTGAGCGTCCGGCCTGGGGAGGGGGTGGGGAGGTGCCCCGTGGGCACCTTTACCGACAGGTGAGTTTCCAGCTCCTTAAAAAACAACTCCGGCCCTGGCCGGTTTGGCTCAGTGGATAGCGCGTCGGCCTGCGGACTGAAGGGTCCCAGGTTCAGTTTCGGTCAAGGGCACATGTCCTGGTTGCTGGTTTGGTCCCCCATTGGGGGCGTACAGGAGGCAGCCTATCAAAGATTCTCTGTCATCATTGATGGTTCTATCTTTCCTCCTTCCTCTCTGAAATCAATATATATATTAGAGGCCCTGATGCATGAAATTCGTGAAAGAGTAGGCCTTCCTCCCCCCGTGCCAGCACTGGCTTCCCTCGCAGCCCCAGCTGGCTTCGTCCTGACCGTTGTTCTGCTGTTTGGTCTAATTAGCATATTAGCTCTTCATTCTATAGGAGATATATGTATATAAAGGTGGGTCCGGCAGGCAGGCCGCTGTGAGGAGGGAGGGAGGGGAAGAACAGAGAGCGGGCTCCTGAGGCAGAGGCCAGCGGACAGTCCGCGTTCCTTTTAGCTGAGGACGGGGCCTTGGGCGGACACTGCCTCCTCTGGGTCTCAGTTTACTCGTTGTCCCGGTGGGGTGGTCAGCACGCACGCCCCTGTGTGGGGAGGATGAAATGAGACCTGTGGACGGTGTGCCAGCGCTAGAGAGCTTCCTGAGAGCGTCAGCAGCCCTGGCCCCAGAGCAGCACTCGCCCCCTCGCCCCGAGTGCCTCCCTCCCTCCCTTCTCTCCCAGCTGCATGCTCCCTGGACATTTCCTCCGCCTCCCCCTGCGCCCCACCCTGACCGAGGAAGAGGGCAGAGATGGGGTCTGACTCATCCTTTCCAGAACTCCAGAGGGGGAAACTGACACCAGGGGGTCTGACTAAAGTCAGGAAGGGATGTGGGCTGGGTTGGGCTGGGGTGGGCGGAGTCAGGATTTGCCTTTGAATCCATTTTTGTTGTTGTTGTTAATCCTCACTTGAGGATATTTTTCCATTGACTTTTAGAGAGAGTGGAAGAGAGAGAAATATCTGTGTGAGAGAAACACATCGATTGGTTGCCTCCTGCACAAGCCCCGACCAGGGCCCCTGGGAGGAACCTGCAACCAAGGTACGTGCCCTTGACCGGAATCGAACCCGGGACCCTTCGCCTCACAGGTTGATGCTCTGTCTACTGAGCCAAATCGGCGAGGGCTTGAATCCATTTTTACAGTCTCTCCAGCTCTTGTCCTGACAAAGCTGCATGGAGTGTCCTGGCGTGTGGGCAGGCGAGAGTGGCCTTGGATGTTGCATTTTGCCTGAGGGACTGACAGGATCTTCCACTCCCCCTCAGGCCAGGGGCCACCAGGCCTGTCTGTCCAGCCTCTGTGCTCTCTCAGCTCGGCCTGTCTCCATCCCCACCGCTGGGACGCTCCTCTCCTTTCTCCCTGGATTGTTACCTCAGCCTCTTAACTTCAACAGAGCCTCCACCCCCTCCTCCCACACCCGGAGTTCTTTCCAAAGCGCAGTCTGGCCAGGCTCACCGGTGCTCAGAAGCTCTCCATGGCTCCCTTCCCCACAGGATCCTAAGAAATCCTTAGGCTTGCTAAAATTCGAGAAAATCGCCTTAGGCAGTTTTCTTGTGTGCCTTTAATATTCAAACACCACTGCCTATTAGCTCTTTGGCCATGTTTTCCCCTCTAAAATACGGATGTTGTGAGGTCTGAATGGGACAAGGTTTGGGGTGAACTTGGGATAGTGCCTGGCCAGCAGGAGCGGCAGTAATTATTGTTGTTTTTTTATTTAAAAAATATATATTTTATTGATATTTTACGGAGAGAAAGGGAGAGAGATAGAAAGCTAGAAACATCAATGAGAGAGAAACATCCACCAGCTGCCTCTTGCACACCCCCTACTGGGGATGTGCCCGCAACCAATGTACATGCCCTTGACCGGAATTGAACCCGAGATCCTTTAATTTTTTTTTTTTTTTTAATATATATTTTATTGATATTTTACAGAGAGGAAGGGAGAGAGATAGAGAGCCAGAAATGTCGATGAGAGAGAAACATCGACCAGCTGCCTCCCGCACACCCCCTACTGGGGATGTGCCCGCAACCAATGTACATGCCCCTGACCGGAATCGAACCCGGGACCCCTCAGTCCACAGACCAACGCTCTACCACTGAGCCAAACCGGTTTCGGCTGAACCCGAGATCCTTTAGTCCGCAGACCGACGCTTTACCACTGAGCCAGACCGGCTTCGGCTGTGTTTTTTTTTTTTTTTTTTTTTTTTTAAGTTGTTGGCAGAACACTTTTCTTTAAAAAAAATATGTTTCATATGTTTTCTTGGTTTCAGAGAGGAAGGGAGAGGGAGAGAGAGAGAAAAACATCCAAGATGAGAGGGAATCATTGATTGGCTGCCTCCTGCTCTCCCCCTACTGGGGATCGAGCCCACACGCACCCGGGGCATGTGCCCTTGGCCGGAATTGAACCCAGGACCCTTGAGTCCACAGGCCGACGCTCTGTCTTGCCCAGCGCCCACAGCACGCAGGACTGGAGCCCGCCTGCATCGGCCTGGTAAGCAGCGGGAGGAGGGATGCCTCGGGACACTAACCTGGCCCGGGTCCCCCCATGTGCCCAGGTGCATGCAGGGGCTGCGGCAGGGGCTGCTGGTGTGGCGGCAGGAGACGCCCTCCCAGTTCGACTTGGCCTACGCCGACTTCCTGTCCCTGGACATCAGCATGCTGCGGCTCTTCGAGACCTTCCTGGAGAAGACGCCGCAGCTCACGCTGGTGCTGGCCATCGTGCTGCAGAGTGGCCGGGCCGAGTACTACCAGTGTGAGTAGTCGTCCCGGCCGCGGCTCCCCCCCTTCCATGTGAGAGTTTCCCACGGAGATCAGGAATGCTTCCCTCTTTCATAAGGACTGCTTAGAGCAGCCGTGGGCAAACTACGGCTTGCGGGCCAGATCTGACCCGTTCGGCTGCTCTATCCGGCTTGCGGAGCCGAGAGAGCAGAGGGTTCTCCTGCTCTCCCCTCCGCTCCTTCGCCAGCAGCCCAAGATGAGAGTGCCAGCATGGTCAGGTTGCTTTTGTTCCGGCCTTCCGGTCCAGTGTAAGAACCCATTGTGGCCCTCGAGTTAAAAAGTTTGCCCACCCCTGGCTTAGAGGACAGGAGCACACCCTTCGTCAGGCAGGTCTGGGTTCCATTCCAAAGTCACATCCCCACACTGGTTGTCGGCGTCTGGACCAAGGACTTGACCTCTCTGAGTATCGGTGTGTTTTCTTCAGGAAGATGGACAGGACACATAATCCTACCTCCGAGGACTGAGGAAGGATCAAGGGAGGTGATGCATATACCAGGTGTCTGGTGCATCACAGAGATGAATTGTCATTTTTACTCTTTTGAAGACAAAGATAGAGGGAGTGTGTAGGGTGCGACACATCATAGACACCTTGTGGGTCCATGAAATGTGTGTTGGGCGCCTTCACTCACCTGAGTTGCTATTGAGCGCCTTCGTGCCTGTCCCTGTGTGGGCGCCTCCGCGAGCGAGGCCCAGCCCCTGCCCTGCCTGCGGGGCCGGCTGGAAGGCAGGTGGTTCAGGTCTGCAGAGGGAGACGTGTGGACACTGAGGAGCTTTGGGAGGTTTTCTCCTGTGAACAGAAAGTAATGAGCCCAAGGACTGCAACTGTGTCTGATCCCAGTCCAGGGCTGCCCCTTTCTGCCTCCTGCCCCGTCCCCCCCGTAAATGCCACAGCCTCCCAGGGGACCAGTCTCCACTCTGCCATCACTCACTGTGTGACCTGGAGTCTTCCCTTCTCTGGCCTCAGGTCCCGTAGCTGTACAAGATGGGGCTGGACTTGACCCCCAGGGACGCTTTCAGCTGCTCCTTTGAGTCTGTGTATTAACTGAAGACCAGTAATAGCAGCCTGCTGGTAACCGGGCATGTGCAGAGTGCTTTGTCAGTGCCCACACCAAGCCCTGTAGGTTGGTGCTATGTTTTTGGTTTTTTTTATTTCACAGAAAGGAAGGAAGAGAGCTAGAAACGTCAATGAGAGAGAAACATCGACCAGCTGCCTCTTGCACACCCCCTAGCGGGGATGTGCCCACAACCAATGTACATGCCCTTGATCACAATCGAACCCGGGACCTTTCAGTCCGCAGACCGACGCTCTACCACTGAGCCAAACCGGTTCGGCGGTTGGTGTTATGTTTATCTCCATTTTGTACAAGAGGAAAGAGGTGGGGTGATTTGCCCTGGGACACACGGCACACACTGGGCACACACTTTTCTTAGTCTGTTTTGAGGGCAGTGAGTGTCTAGGACCAGGGCCAAATGGATACAGTCTGCGCTGTCTGTGCATGGGGCGGGGGAGAGAGAGGAGCGAGGGAAGAGACGGGTTTTCCCAACGTTTTACTTAGCAAACATTTGTGCCGGGGCCTGGGCTGCCTGCGGGTCCCGGGGAGCAGGATCTGTGTCCCACCCAGGAGGAGCTGAGAGATAAGGACATTGGTAGTTAGTTCACTATGAGTGGGCGGGATGGGATCTGGGTGTGTGGCTCGGGGTACTTTCGGGTAAGGAGGAGCAGGCCCGGAGAAACGGGGCGTGTGCCCTGGCCTACCCAACCCCAGCAAAGCTTGTCCAGGCCGGAGAACGCAGCCGGGGCAGGCTGAGGAACACAGCCCTGCTGAGACCTAGAGCGTGGGAGGGAGAGGACCGTGGCCACTGATGCGACTCCAGGCTGGGCGGGGCTCCTGGCCCAAGACAGGTCCCCGCAAACATCTGGCGAATGGAGCGGTGGGAAGGAGGCAGGGGAGGAAGCGTTCTAGAGACATTCCAGCGCTGCTCCCTCCCTCTGGGGGTGGGGTGGGAGGTGGGGCCCTGGTGCTCTGTCTGGACAACCAGTAGGTGGGAGAGGGTCCCCACTGAGTCTTGGAAAATCGAGACCAGCCTGAGCAGAGAGAGGAGGTGGGTGAGGACGCACCATCCATACAGCGGGGCACCCTCAGAGGCCTGTAGCCACCACGTGGGGTTTCCAGCTTCCCCTTCTGAGAGTAAGAAAGGGGGAACTGGGACTGCTGACTTCTGGATCCAACACAGGCTTGGGCTCTTCCGGGAAGGGAAGGGTTGCAGGGTTCTTTAAGGTGCCCAGGCCCAGGGGTGCGGACGAGGGTGCCTACGTCACACACCCTCTCAGGGGGCACCGGAAACGTAAAGCTTTGAGGTGAAGGGCTGACCCCGTAGTGGGATCTCGGGCCTGTGTTTTTGTTGTGGGAACAATGTTCTCCAGTTGTAGCTTTCCCTTCAACAAGTTGGGGGTTCTCGTACCCACCTCGGGGTGGTTATGGGGGCCCCCGGGACCCGGGAGTGCCAGGCAGGCTGCCCCCAGGGCTCAGCTGTTTCCTCTTCCTCTCCGCAGGGGTTGGCATCTGCACGTCCTTCGTGGGCATCTCGTGGGCGCTGCTTGACTACCACCGGGCCCTGCGCACCTGCCTCCCCTCCAAGCCCGTCCTGGGGCTGGGCTCTTCCGTGGTCTACTTCCTGTGGAACCTGCTGCTGCTGTGGCCCCGCGTGCTGGCCGTGGCCCTGTTCTCGGCTCTCTTCCCCCGCTACGTGGCTCTGCACTTCCTGGGCCTGTGGCTGGTGCTGCTGCTCTGGGTCTGGCTCCAGGGCACCGACTTTATGCCGGATCCCCACTCGGAGTGGCTCTACCGGGCCACGGTGGCCACCATCCTTTACTTCTCCTGGTTCAACGTGGCCGAGGGTCACACCCGAGGCCGGGCCACCATCCACCTGGCGTTCCTCCTGAGCGACAGCACCCTCATGGTGGCCACCTGGGTGGCGCAGAGGGCGTGGCTGCCCGGGGGGCTCCCGCTGCAGGTGCTGCTGCCCGTGGGCGGCGTCAGCTTCCTCCTGGGTCTGGCCCTGCGGCTCGGCTACTACCGCTGGCTGCACCCCAGCCGCCCCCGGGAGCCTGACCAGGTGGACGGGGCCGCCCTCCGCTCCCTCCGGCACTATGAGCTGCCTAAGAACAGGCGCATGGACCACTTGGCTCGGCGTTTTTTCCCCCCGGGCTACGAGGCCGCGGTGCCGTGGCCCGGGGAGGTAAACTGGGTCCTCTGAGGCGGGGCCAGACCCAGCCGGGGGACAGAAGGACACACGCAGCAGTCCGCGGTTGGCGTGCAGGAGGAGATAAGCTAATTATGCTGCTGTGGGCCTGGACCCACTCCGCAAGCACTTGATGCCTGATCTTGCCAGGCCCTGGAGACTGGGGTTGGAAGAAGACAGAGGCCGCTTCAAGGAGGAGAAGACAGGAAGGACCACGAAGAGCCTCAATTCCATCAGGACACTCGGAGAGGACGGAAGAGATCCCTTTTTCTTCTCCTCCCAACCAGTATATCTGGTGCCCAAAGCGTCCCAAATTTTCACTCAAGTAACTAACTGGTGGAGGTGCTATCGCAGCCCTTCGCCTCCCCCCCGTCCTGGAAGCCATGGGTGCCGAGTTAGCTGGCCTCCGCCAACCCACCCCAGGCCTTAGTGCAGCCGGCCTCTGCCCCTGCTCCGAAGGGGCTTCCTGTCCACCAGGGGCCTGTGAACCTGAGGCCTGGCCATGGCTCATCCACGGAGTGTGCTTTATAACCAGTGTTTCCCAGACCTCTCTCCTGATGAGAGTCACCTGGTGGAGTTGCTAAACTACAGATTCCTGAATCCCAACTATGCTTAGAGCACCAGTTAAGTATACAATTTTACCTATATGTTCCTAAGAATTCTACTTTAGCACTTCTTAGTTGGGATTCATGAATCTGTAGTTTAACAAGTCTACCAGGTGATTCTCATCATGAGAGGAGTTTGGGAAACTGTTTTATACGATAGACAGTGTACTTTCTACCTCAGAACCTCCTGTGAGAGGAAGAGAAGGTGCGTGCCTCTGTGTGTCTGCAGGTGAGAGGCACGCGTGTGTTGTTTTGTTGAACAGTATTATTAGGTTATTATTAAAATCTTATAAAATCCTCCCAACTAGTTGTGTCCTTAACACGAGATCTACAGAATTCAAAGCTGCTTGGGAAGAAGGGGTCAGGGACACCAAGTCCACCGCTCAGAATGGGCGAAGGCCCTGGGACAGAGGAGAAAGGGGTTGTTTTCTGAGTTCCGGGGGCTAGCGGGCCGGCGCGGGGTTGATCGTCCAGGTGGGCACAGACCCCAGTCTGGACCGACCGGTGCGCTGCTGCGGGGCCCGGCGGCAGCTACAGACACCTTCAGTGCCGGAAGTGAATACGGGGCCCAGGTGAAGGTCTTTGCTGGAAGCTCGGGGAGGGTGTGAGTGATGAGGTGGCTTAAGGAATGTGGAAGTGGCAGTGGTGCCAGGGAGGTGGGACCTTTTGCTGCTCTCAGGAGGTCTGTGGGTTGGAGAAACAAGGAATTTTTTTTGCCAGAGCTCTCATCTATACTCTAGATGAAGCTGTCAAATGATGGCAATATGTATGCAGTTGCCAAAACCACTTTGGCTCAGTGGATAGAGCGTTGGCCTGTGGACTGAGGGGTCCCGGCTTTGATTCCGGTCATGGGTACGTACATTGGTTGCGGGCACATCCCCAATGGGGGGTGTGCAGGAGGCAGCTGGTCGATGTTTCTCTCTCTTCGATGTTTCTGGCTCTCTATCCCTCTCCCTTCCTCTCTGTAAAAAAGTCAATAAAATATATTTTAAAAAATATGTATGCAATTAACTTCAAACAGTGTATACCGATACTACCTAAAAAGCTATAGAAAAAGTTTCATTTGTACATACACTTAAAAGTTTACAGGATCACCCTAGCTGGTTTGGCTCAGTGGATAGAGCGTCGGCCTGTGGACTGAAGGGTCCTAGGTTTGGTTCCAATCAGGACTGGTGCAGGAGACAACCAATGGATGTGCTTCTCTCACATCGATGTTTCTGTCTTTCCCTCTCTCTTCCACTCTCC
The DNA here is from genome assembly GCA_963924515.1 of Vespertilio murinus. Taxonomy (NCBI): domain Eukaryota; kingdom Metazoa; phylum Chordata; class Mammalia; order Chiroptera; family Vespertilionidae; genus Vespertilio; species Vespertilio murinus. Next base: position 16,173,068 of record OZ004706.1, read on the forward strand.
CTAAAAATCAATGGAAAAATATTCTCAGGTAAAGATACAAAGAAGTTAACAGCATCAAAAGCTTTAAAAAGATGAGTGACATCACACACCATTAGAAATTTCCTTTGAAAGTTCCCATCAATAATTTATTCAAATGTCAAGAAACCTGTTTTTGAAGAATAAAAACCTCCTGAATTGTCTGCTGCCACCAAAGGTTTGTTGAGAAATGTGCAGATGAAGGTGTTTACTCTTTGGGCTTGAGAAGCAATATTTGTGCTTACAAGCAAGGATATAGCAACTCAGGTTTGCTTCATCTACAGTGTGGTCCACGTGTGCCCCTTTTTCTCTTCTGAATCCTCACCCGAGGATATGTTTTTTGTTTTGTTTTGGAGAGAGAGAGGAAGGGGGATGGAGAGAGAAACATTGATGTAAGAGAAAAACATCAATTAGTTGCCTCCTGTACTCGCCCTGACTGGGAATTGAACCCACAACCTTTTGGTGTACAGGATGATGCTTCAATCAACTGAGCCAACAGGGCTGGAATGTATAACTTTCTGTTGAAAAGTTTTAATTCTTAGAATACATGGCAGGCCCATCTTTTCCGAGGTGATTAATTTGAAAAAACAAAAAACCTTGGAGTCTGACATATATGGTACTTGGAAGCTAGATCTGAATTGATTTCCTTCATTTAAATAAAAGGCAAAAGAATTCTTGATTTTTCCAGACCAACAACGGACAGACCCAAATCCGAAGAAATGGAATGAGAAAAAGTAGCTGATGGGACATGAAATCAGGCCAAATCAAACAAGGTTTGATGTCAGTTTGCCTATTTTATTGCTTTTGTGTTTTAAGCACAGCACAGCAAGTTCCTCTCTATAACAATTACATTTCAACATATTTGACAGAAAATGAAATCTTTTATACCAGTCCTAAACTTTTAAAAGCAATATCGATATAATTATATTCTTGATTTCAGAGAGGAACGTCAATGGTGAGAATCATTGATTGGATGCCTCCTGCACGCCCCCTACTGGGGATGGAGCCCGCAACCTGGGCTTGTGCCCTGACTGGGAATCGAATCCTGACCGCCTGGTTTGCAGGTCGAAGCTCAACAACTGAGCCACACCAGCTGGGCTCAATATGTTTTATCGACAACTTACTTGTCCTGGTTTAGTGATTAGCGCTCCAACTCATACTCCAAAGGGTTGGTTGCAGGTTCGATTCTGGCCAAGGGCATGTGCCTGGGTTTAAAGTTCAATCCCTGGCCCTGGTTGGGGTGTTTGCAGGAGGCAAATCAATGTGTCTCTCTCACCTGGATGTTTCTCTCTCTCTCTTCCCCCTCTCTAAAAATAAATGGAAAAATATCCTTGGGTGAGGATCAGCTAAAACTAACAAACTTTCGTTAGTTAAAAAAACCAACAACCTTTTACTTGCAGATTATTTTCCCCCCCGTGTACATTTTTTTTATACCAAAAGGTTATTTTTTTCCTACCTTTTTGGTGAAATTAATTACAATTATTAAAAGGGTGGTATCTTTTAATGAACTCGATTTTTATAATGAGCTCCTTAGGTTTTTATAAAACCTTACTTAGGTGCCTACCAGCTGGGCAACTGTGCCGATCCTATTCAGAAAAGACCCAGGAGCAAACTGTATAGAAAATAAAAACTTTATTTTTTTCAAGTTTACAAGATAGTTCCCATTACATATAACATTATGGTCAAAGACTCTACAGCCATGAATGCCCGCAGTCACATAAATATATCCAATCCAATCAATGCCTGTTACTGCTAAGTGCGGCATCTGTAATCCAGAGGGTCAGGTTTTGAGAAGTCGCCCTTACGGGATGGCTCCTGTCAGTGCATTAGGAACTAGCCAACGAGCCTTGCTTGCTACAGCTGTCTGACTCGGAGGAGAGAGACAAGGCCTGCTGAACTGGATTTGCTCTAAGATACTTTAGAATTTGCCCTGGCCAGTGTGGCTCAGTTGGTTGAGCATCCTCCCATACACCGAGAGGTCCTGGTCAGAGCACAGGCCTGGGTTGTGGGCTCGATCCCCAACGGGGAATGTGCAGAGGCAGCCGATTGATCGATGTTTCTCCTCTCTCTAAAAATCAATAAGAACATATATTTTAGAATCTCAGAATTCAGATTTGGCGTGTATAGTATAAATCTGGGGAGTTCCAACTTTTGGATGAAAAGGAAACCAATTTAGTGGTAAGAAACAGAAGCTTGCTTAAAGGGGCCCTGCTCGCCCCTTCCTGCAGCAGGAGAGGAACACCCCACGCTCACCACCCCGTGGCTCAGACCATCACTCCCCAGGAAGAGGGAGAACAGCGGCTCCTCCCCCTCCCTGTGCTTCAGCGGCACTAACACCCGTTCACGGGAGTGGAAACCTAAACGCTCCACGTGCTGCAGCTGGCTTGCCAGTCAGGTTCTCCTTGGAGCTTTCGCGCTGAGTCTGTGTAAACTGCGAACAAACTGGGACACTAGCTTTGGCCCCTCCCAATGTGCAGAGCAGAAGATGGGAACACCCCAAACCAAATAAAAGCATCTAAATCTGGAGCAGGAATCCATTCTCCTGGACACCACGAGCTGCCCCAGGGGCACTGGGCAGGGTGATGCTAAGGCACAGTCAGTTTTACATTCGAGAGTCAAGCCACCTCTTAAACCCAGGACACACTTGACAACTCCGGATCCCTTACTAGAAAAGTCCTCACCACCTTAGAGGACCCAGTCCCCAGCTGGGGGAAGGTTCACCACGTGGCTAATCTCATGGGGATTCTTTCTAGTAAAGAGGGCTCCCCCCTCGTCGAAAGGACCTCCAGGGTCCTGGGGCCCTCGGCTTCCAAGAGCTCTTGGTGCTACCCACTTATTTTCCTTCCCAGGTCTTTGCACTGGGAGGAGGAAAACACGGTGAAAGAAGAGCACTGTGTTCCCCGGACAATTCATTTTGGCAAAGAGGAGCCAGGTCCCATGCTCTGCCCGCCCCCCCGATGAGAACGGCAGCCACCAGAAAAGAGCAAGGGCTGCTCTGCGGAGCCTCCTCCCCTCTCTCGGTCAATTTCAAGGTCTTTTGCAAAAACCTGCGCCAGGCAGTCAGGGCAGGAAGGAAAGACCCTTGGAAAGGGGGCCGTGTCATATTCTAGGAATAAAGAGCTTCTCCCAAAGGGCAGGGGGAGGGAGGGGTTTGTGTGTGGACCGGGATCCATGATGGGGTACCACTCCACAGCCCCGCATCCCTGGACCACAGCACCAACCGGCTGGCCTACGTCCAGGGCGGGAAACCAAGTTACACGGCCGGTAGGTGGAGGGCTAGGGGCCTGGAAGAAAAGATCCATCCTAGAGCTTTCTAGGATCAATTACAAGCAGGGCAGAGCGGCGTCTGGGCAACCGTGCTGAGCTCAGACCAAGGCAAGGTCTGCCTCGGACTACATACCCCACCTCCGCCCACCCTGGGAACAAGGCCAGCGCGGCGGCTGAGCAATGAGCACTGCCTTCAGCTCCTCTCCGAAGACCTGTTCCCTAAAGCGTGAGCCACGAACTGTTTCTCATTGGGTTCTGAAGGAATGTGTACGAACAGCCTTTCTCTGCTCTCTGAGGGACCTGGTCTCAGGAGTCTGGCCTCTCTGCTGCAACATCTCTAGAAGTGAGTATGCAGATTCTGTGGGGTCAAGCAGGCAGAGCTGGGGTTGGTGAAGGAAACCTACTGCGTTCCAGACGACGCCTCTCTGCAGCCTGGGGGAGGCTGAAGGCCCGCAGCGCTCGGGAAGTTTTTCCCGCCTGAGCAGATGCCAGGTGGGTCTTGGAGGGATGCAGCATCCACCAACACAGTTGGGCTAAAGGCTGGGACCAGTGCCTGCCTCGCACCCACCTTCCCAGAGCCCAGGCGGGAGATGCTCCTGCACTCGGCCCAGGGTTGAGTTTCCAGGCATGGAGTAGGGACCCAATAACTTCATTTTTGGCTTCTGGTTTTCCACTTTAGAATGAGATTTAAGAAGTGGGAAGGGCCTCCCATGGGAAATTGGTTTTGATCACAGCCAGCTCTTCAGTTCAGACAGAGATCTGGGTAAATATACCCAGAATATCCCCCACAGGCTTAAGGGCTTCGAAGAAAGCGACTACATTGGTATTTTGGCCAAATGTAGCTATGAGCCTGTCCTTAGACTCATTTTGACGTATTGGGTCCAAAGCCCAGGGACCGGCCAGAGCTGCGTGGAGGCGGCTGTGCGGAACCCAGGGCAGAAGAGGGGCGGGAGCCCACTCTGGTGACTAAGAGGGAGGCAGGCTGTCGGGGAGCATCTGCTGGGGGCGGAGGGCCTTTCTGCAGGAGGAAAAGGTGGAACATTCCTGGTTCAAGAACCAAAGCAGTGAAAATTCACAGGAAGCCTTAGTCCGTCTCTCCAGTTTAGAGGTAAGCCCCCGGACACAGTCTTTGAATCTGAGTCAAGCTGAGGGCTTAGCATTTACCGTCTAAGAGAAGAAGTTCCCAGGATTGTGCCATTTGGTTAAAGGGAAAGAGGGATGGATGGGCAAGGGGACTGAGGCTTCTGGGATGGGAAATACCAGAGTCTAGAGTTAATCAGTGTCCAGTGCCCCACAGTTCAGCAAACCAGGAGATGGAAGAACAGGAGAGAAACCATCCTAGAAAGCAGACCACTGGAGCCACTACAGAGGTGCTACTGTCACACACAGAGAGGTATTTCAGATATTTCAATTACTATTTTCCAAGGAAACTTTACACATCCCTTTCTTGCTACGAAAAGAAAGAAGGGAAAACCTGCTTCAGAGACCAGACTCTTACGTATAAAAATTACATATATGTTCACTGGGAATATGTTCTACAGCTAAGGAGTTTATAAAGACTGCAAGAGATTGTTATAGCAAAAGTCTGCCACATTTATCCTATCACCACAAGTTATCAGCAGTTCTCAACCAGGTCATGGACAAAGAGTGCAACTCTGCCCCCAAATTTCCTTTTGTTTTTTCTTCTTCATTTTTGAAACAAAATTAACAAAACAAAAAACACAGGAATTAAAAGCACTGTGGCTGCAGTGAGTCTACTGTTCTCCCAATCCACTGTCCTGCGTCTGCCAGAGGATGAACGTGGGCTGCAGCTCACTCTCAGCAAAGATCAGCTTCATCCCTTGCAGCGGTTGGTTCTGATTGTGTTCTCGCCAGCATTCCGTGGAGAAAGAGTTCTCAGTTGGTTCCAGTCTCCGGCTCCTTTCAGGAGTGAAAAGCAGCTCGTGGGGAAGGCTCTTCATTCCAGCTCTTAGAGAAAGTCAAGCTCCAACGCCTGGTGGAGGGACACGAGGTCCCCGTGGTTTGTGATCCTCCAGAAAGGCATGTTGTGCTGGAAGAGAGCAGGGGCAGCTGGTTAACCCCGCGCCTTTTGGGAGGCCTTATCTACCCAAACCCTTTTATCCACAGACCTCTCCCCAAGGTACTGCAGTCCTCTCTGCTCCTGCCCACCTCCTGGGCTGCCATTAGGACCAAATAAGCCATATGTGTAAGGACTTTGTACATTATAGGACATTATACTCTACAAATTTTTTTTATTAGTTTTTATTAGGTTTCAGTGCTAACTATGCTTTGCGAGATAACTACTTAATTTAGCTGCTATATAGGGTCTTCAGGATCAAATAAAACAGCCACATAAGAAATTAGTATCGCCGAAACCGGTTTGGCTCAGTGGTAGAGCGTCGGTCTGCGGACTGAAAGGTCCCGGGTTCAATTCTGGTCAAGGGCATGTACATTGGTTGCAAGCACATCCCCGGTAGGGGGTGTGCAAGAGGCAGCTGGTCGATGTTTCTCTCTCATCAACGTTTCCAGCTCTCTATCCCTCTCCCTTCCTCTCTGTAAATTATCAATAAAATATATTTTTAAAAAAAGAAATTAGTATCAATATTACACTTTCTTATAGGTAGGCAATTTCCTGTAAGTTACAGAGATACAAGGCCCAAATCTTGTTAATCACTAAGATTCAGAATATACAGATCTTGGAAATAATCCCATTATATAATGCGGTCAGAATTATGTCCGGTATACTGTGTCCTGTTCTGAAAGCTTTATAAAGTTGATGAATCCAAGTGTTAGATCTATATTCTGTGAAGCTGCAGGAGACTAGCTTTACTGACTGTCTTGTTCAAACTGGTTACAAATGACCCAGAATTTTGAAGTCCTAGAATAGTTCTCTTGACATGTAACACAGTGTTTTTTTCCAGCTTGCACATACTATTTAAAAGGCTTTAATAGAGAGAAGAGGAAGCAGACTTGTTACGCTGCACTCAGGAATGCCACTAGATAAGATGTGAAAGCCAGAGAGATAAGTTTAAGTTCGGTGGAAGGTGGAACATCCTAACAGTTTGGACAGCCCCCAATAGAACAGGACACGTGGGAAGCAGCCTCCTTATCCTTGGGGATGTTCAAACAAGGACTAGAAAGTCTTCTGTCAAAAGGCTGCAGAGGCCGAAACCAGTTTGGCTCAATGGATAGAGCGTTGGCCTGGGGACTGGAAGGTCCCGGGTTCGATTCTCGTCAAGGGCTTGTACCTTGGTTGTGGGCACATCCCCAGTAGGGGGTGTGCAGGAGGCAGCTGATCGATGATTCTCTCTCATTGATGTTTCTCACTCTCTATCTCTCTACCTTCCTTTCTGTGAAAAATCAATTAAAAATATTTAAAAAACAAAACAAAAAATGATTCCCTGGTTGTGATTCAGAAAGGAAGGAATTGCCTGGCTGGTGGTGTTCAGTGGGTGAGTGCTGACCTATGAACTAGGAGGTTAAGGTTCCTGGTCAGGGCACATGGCCAGGTTGCGGGTCCATTCCCCATCGGAGGCAGCCGGTCAATGATTCTCTTTCATCTTTAAGGTTTCTAACTCTCTCTCCCTCTACCTTCCTCTCTGAAATCAATATATATTAAAAAGAAAAAAAGGAAGGAATTCAATGCAGAACCACATTGGAAGCATATCATGGCTCAGAACGTTGCAGAGTATGAGTGATCTAATGGAAAAGATGAAGATGCTTACAAGGAACAGATCTCTAAATACATAAAGATCAACGTAACTCTAGACATGATGGAGGAGATGTTTAAGAAAGCTCATGCTGTGCCCTGGCTGGTTTGACTCAATGGATAGAGCGTCAGCCTGCAGACTGAAGGCTCCTGGATTCGATTCCAGTCAAAGGCACATGCCCAGGTTGTGGGCTTGGTCCCTATAGGGGCGTGCAGGAGGGAGCCAATCAATGATTCTCTCTCATCATTGATGTTTCTATCTCTCTATTCTTCTTCCTTCCTCTCTGAAATCAACAGAAATATATTTAAAACAAACAAACAAAAAAAGCTCATGCTGCTATCTGAGATAACCCACTCTATGGGAGAAGCCTAAGAAAACTTAAAAAGAAGAGGTGGAACCATCTCTAAATGTCTCTTGCCCAGAAGAAAGATCAGGTCGCTCAGAAGAAAGCAAGCTTCCTCAGAGCTAGGAACAGGCTGCTGAGAGCTAATAAGTCAAACCACAATTTTCTGTGAAGATTTTTCAGATAGATAATAAACTTATTGGACAAGCAGCTAAAATAAAAAGAATCAAACCTCTAAAGATAACGCATGCGAAAAAAATAAAGGTCCTTCAATTGCTACATAAAGTGGCAAATGGAAACATAATGTGTTAATATTGCCAACTGATTACCCCCATTCTCATAGTTCATTGACAGTTCCTGAAGGTCTGCATGTTACTGAAGGAAGAAAATTAGGATAGCGGTCCGAGTAGTGAACTCACTGACTCCCTAGTTTAAGAAAGAGTTGCTAGAAGGAAGCTGGAGTAGAAGGGAAAGGACTTCGGTAGATCAGTTTAGCAGATGAGGAAACGCAAAGAGGATAAGTAAATTATTCACACCGCTAATAAACGATTCAGATTTGAAAGGGTGGGACATAGATTACATAGTCAAGACTCTTTCATCTGTTTCCTGTTTAAGAAGGGACAAGCTGAAGCTGGGCCTGCACCATGAGGAGGCTAACATCAGAACAAACTCCCCAGGGCTCAGAAGCAGAAAGAACTTTCTCCAAACCACTCCCCATTGACTGCTATGGTTTTTGAGACTGAAGCCTGGAAAGGTCAGAATTGTTTGCCTTTGTGTAGCTAAGTCTCATGCTCCTCAGAAGGCACTGCTGACACTGAACTGTGATACAGCTGCTGGAGAGACGCCAGCCCATCCCAGAGAGCATGCTGGAGCTGATCACCCTTCAGAGACGAGGGATGGAGACTAGAGCTCTGTCTCTATGCCCACCAGTAACTGGAAGCAAGGTGGCTCTGGGAAGGTGATGTAACTGGCAAAGCAGCTTCTGCTAAGGGCAATTCTGGGGGAGAAACTGTGAGCCCACAGCAGCCAAGAGCAGGGGTGGCTAAGGAAAAGAGTGCTTCAGTCCTGTGGGGGTCTGGTGGCACTCCACAGCATCCCCTACAGACAATAAATTCTCTGGTCAGTCTTCCCAAAACATTATTTCTGAGCTAACATTTCAGCAAACAACGAGTTAATATTTTATGCTTCCTCATTACCCTGAACTACAAATTTTTTGTATTGTCATCAATGTGTGTTATCAGACAATTCAAAAGTCTGATGTCCGCTGTAAAAACTGAAAAACCCAAAAACAACAACAACAACAACAAAAGTTTCTGAATAAAGGTCACTATCCCTCCAAGTAGATAAATGATCCAAGGAAGTCAGGTCAGATTCTCCTTAGAATCTTTTTTTTTTAAAAAAAAATACATTTTATTGATTTTTTACCGAGAGGAAGGGAGAGGGATAGAGAGTTAGAAACATCGATTAGCTGGCCCCTTCACACCTCCCACTGGGGATGTGCTCCCAATCAAGGTACATGCCCCTTGATCAGAATCGAACCCGGGACCTCTCAGTCCGCAGGCTGATGCTCTATCCACTAAGCCAAACCGGTTTCGGCCTCCTTAGAATCTTTTTTCCTTTCCAAAGCAAACACAAATGGGAGCAATAGGTCCTGAAATTTCCACACTTTCTTTACCATAGTTACCTGTTTGGCTGCAATTTCTTCATCTCGTCCATCTCCAATCACTACATATGTGACTTTCTTTCCAAACCTTGACACAATTCTCTCGAAGCAGCTCTCTTTACCTGATGAGAGAAAGCAATTTCCTATTAGGACATTCTGTCCTACCTTTTTTCAACACCAAAGAAAAGGCTGCTGCTCGGTGCACCGGCCTGTGCTTAGACAAAGTGAGGGGCAGCCCGGCCCTGAAGTTTGCCTGGTGAGGAGCAGCGGAGGCAGGCAGAGATGCCAGTAGGCTCCCTGGATCTACAAATGGGAGGCTAAGGGGCTTAGGCAGAGTGAGAACTGTGACCACTAGTCCCTTTCCCACATCTCCTGTACTTTACAGTTTATAAGTTATTCCTTACTTGATTCTCAGTGAGATAGCCCAGTGAGATAGGTACCATACCCTGTTTTGGCAGATGAAATGGGACTAGTGACTTGCCCAGATCCAAACAACTTTATAGCTAGACTGTAGGCTCCTGATTCCAAGTCGAGGCTCTGGACATTGTGAAAAGGTATTTTTTGAGGGGAAACTATTTTAATGTAGGGGAAAGAGTGGGAGCATAAGGCCTTGATTTTTTGTTAGCAACAAGAAATAGACCAACAGCTATTTCCCTACAATTTTTTGTTTTCCAGAAACAGTCCTGGGCATGAATGAGCCTTATGGCTTTCAGTAGCGGAGGAACCCGAGTACCAATAAATATGGCAGCAACATCTGTCCTATCAGGATTTCCTCACTATTATATTTCAGAACTGCAACTGAGATACTATGTCAATGAACTTTACCTTGGGAAATGGGTGTTTCAATACACTGCAGACTGTTTTTAGATATATGGTAATATATAAAAATTCAAATCCCATTTAAAAACTATACATAAAACATGCACAGATGATACTGCTTTTTATTTACAGACATAAATAAAAAGGAAATTGTTTTCTTTCCTTTTTCTTTGCCATATCTTATATACTTTATTTCCCTGCTTCTGCCACCTTCTTTAGTTAAGTGATTTTTCTTTTCTCTATTGCAGTGCTCTCTATGCAAAAAAGAAATCTGAAATGAGGCAAAAGTAGATTTCTAAACTAGATACAATGTTCTTTCAAATATTATAAAGGAAAAGAACAAAGTCCCACAGATCTGGATTTGAATCCTGTTTATGTAACTTACTATCTGTGAAGTCTTGTACAAGCTACAGAACTGTTAAGCCTGAACTGCCTCATCAGTGATATCAGAAGAGCGTTGTGAGGATATATATATATATATATATATATATATATATATATATATATGGCCCAGTGCAAGAAATTTGTGCATGGAGGGGGATCCCTCAGTCTGGCCTGCACCCTCTTGCAATCGGGGACCCCTCGGAGGATGTCTGGCTGCCTGAGATCAAGCCTAAACTGGCAGCCAGACATCCCTGTCTCAATCCGGGACCACTGGCTCCTAACTGCTTGCCTGCTTGCCTGATCTCACCTAACCACTCGCTTAACTGCCTGATTGCCCCTAACCACTCGCCTGCCTGCCTGATCACCCCTAACCACTCACCTGCCTGTCTGATCACCCCTAACCGACTCTGCCTTGGCCCCCCGCTGCTGCAGCTTTGTCTGGAAGATCTTTCAGCTGTCCAGTCTAATTAGCTTATTATGCTTTTATTATTATAGATATGTCTAACAGAGGAACTGGTAAATAATAAGTGCATCATAGTAGGAAATGTTATTGGAAGGCAAGTGACAAGAAACTGAATAGAAACCATACCAATTTTGGTAGCACTATAGATGTTTTCAATAGGAAATATTTCTCCAAGCCCATATAGAAGAACCTTGGCCAGAGCTGGAACCAGCTGGGTTGTAGTGATCAAAACATTCACACAATTCTTCCTAGAAGGGAGAAATAAGGAAAGAAAAGAAAAGGGTGAACCAATCCAGGATCTGACTTCAGGATCTATCTATTAAAAATTAACCTTAAAGGGCCTGATATGGTATTTGTTCAATGTCAATGTTCAGTTATTGTTCTAATTATCTCAGGTTTACTTACTTTCCATATTAAAGGACAGAGATTCTATAGTGGGCACAGAGCAGCAACTTGATTCTTGCCTCATTTCCCTCTGATAATTCGCTCACTGCACTTGTTAGCAATTACCACCAACCCATGTCATTGATACTACTCTCTAGGAAACAAATGACAGACTTTCAGTTACAGTGCTATTTCATCCAAATGCACCCCAGCTCTTAATGAGATATGATTTAAGTCTCCTCTGTTCTTTGTATGATAGCAACAAAGCACCAGAATACACATTAATTTCACAGGTCCTTGATAAACTTCACTGAGTAACCTGTGTCACTTTTAATGTTTTCTCTATTACATTATAGATATGGAATTCCTGTTTTGAGGAAGAAATCAGTAAGAGCTTTAGGTACAATTATGACTGTATTTATTCCCCATTATAAGCTTTAAACTGAAATCTCCTTAATCTGCTTAATTATCCTTTCCTTTTGAATCCTGCCTTCCTAAGTTTTGGTACATTTCTTTGAAGCTTCTGTACTAAGGATATTTGAGATATGTCTGATATGTATCCTTTGATGTCAACAGGCCCATCTCCTCGGCTGGAGATTATGATTTACTGAGTTTTAATTTTGTGAGGAAAAAGTAAGGGGAAGCCCTGGCTGATGTGGCTTAGATGATTGAGTATTGTCCCATGCACCAAGAGGTCACCAGTTTGATTCCTAGTCAGAACACATGCCTGGGTTGCTGGCTGGATCCCCAGTGAGTGCATGCAAGAGCAGCCGATCAATGTTTCTCTCTCTTTATCTCAAATCAATAAAAACATATTAAAAAAAAGAATGGGAAAAAGGCTTTCATATATATTCTCTTAAAACTCTAAGGTGTGTTATTAGTATAAAATGGCCCTACCTCCCACCTAACCTACTACATACTTCCTTGCTTCATTTAAACTCCCCCCCACCCCAATCCCATTTTGGAAATGGCTTGTCCTAAACTGGTGTAGGAGAGTGTGTCTCTGACAGGATGAGAACTGAAAGAACCATTTTCATACCTGGACTTGATGAGAAGTAAGGACTTTAATGCAGTACCTAACCAGGAATCTGTTAAAACTTCAATTTCTGCTCTTAGTCTCTGCAGTGCTTCCTTTCTCTGGGGACTGAGAAGGCCTTTTGGAATAAAAGCAGACACATTTATCATGTGACAACATATCTTTGCTGACATCCATGAGACAAGTTCTATAATTTAATTAAGAAATAGTGTGTCATTGAAATTTCTACCGAATTAATACAATTCTCTTCTTATGTCTTTCTCACTTTTTTTCATCAGAATGTTTGCTACCGGGCACAACAAAATCAGCTGAGGAAACATGATTAGATTCTGACACAAGCTCTTTCATCATGAATCAGCAGCACAATCTGCAGAGTGGTGGACCATTCCCCGAGTAGCACTGATTTAGACATGGGCTCAAGAACGAAGGGGGAAAAGTAAGTGTTAGAGCTAAAAGAAGGGTCTGCACCATTCCAATCTCCTTCTCAAGAAACCAGAACCCAGGGAGGAAAGGGCTGCTAATATTACACAGGAAGTTAGTGACGCTTAGCTGGTTTGGCTTAGTGGATAGAACGTTGTCCTGCAGACTGAAGGGTCCCAGGTTCGATTCTGGTCAAGGGCACATGCCTGGGTTGCAGGCTCAATCCCTAGCAGGGGGCATGCTGGAGGCAGCCAATCAATGTTTCTCTCTCTCTCTCTCCCCCTCTCCTTTCCTCTCTGAAATCAATAAAAATATATTTTTTAAAAAGTCGCTTTTGGTCTCAAAAGTCTTTCCACTACCGTACACTGCTCTCATGGTGATTATGCTTTCCTTTTACCCCTTTCAGAATACATCAACCTGAGATTCCAGATTGAATGACCAACTCTATCAATGTCATTTACTTGTACTGTATTTACTTCTAAAACAACTCCAGCTAGTAAGAGACCAAGACACTGTTTAAGATCAAATAATTAAGCATAACAAAACAGAATTCATCTGATGAGAGCATGTTATCAGACACTTGAGTTATAATATTCAAATAATAAATCTGGCCCTGAATTATTTCCTATAGTGAAGAGAAATCATGTAATCTATTACCAATATTCTATAAAAACAGAAGGCATTTCTCTGAGGACTAGAACTGCGTATAATTTGTTTTCAGATTGATGGTTTCACAATGAAAGACTAGAATTAGATGACTCTCAATGTTTCTAATAAAACAAAACCAATACCTCTATGGCATGTATGATAAACATACTTGTATGTCTTACTTAAATAATAATATGATGTGGCACTTTGACAATTCAAAAATTTTACAAAATACAGGTGGATATTCTTATAGAGGGTTATATTACTTTCAGCAGAAAATTAGGTCCAGGCATTCACTAGGCAAAAACAACAAACAAACAAACAAACAAAAACAAAAAAACCCCCAGACACTTAAATTTGACTCCCAAAGCCTACATGCCCGTGATTTTTACCTGTTATTGGAAGACTAAAACAGAAATTAACCAAATTGATTTTAAAGTCCTATTTTATCTTTCTGTATCCCAGAAAGTGGTAGCATGGTATTGTAGGAGGGTTCTCTGACCAGGCAGTGTAGGAAATCCTTGAAACTTCGTGCAACATTTACCTATATGTAGAAGTTTGAGGGTGATGGCTTACAATTTTAATATTTTCTCATAAGGTGTATCACTAGAAAAAAGAACTGCATGAATGTAAAGTGGACCAATAATTCAGGGATGTGGATTCTAGGTGTGGTAGGTAATTAATTTGCTATGGTATCTGCCCTTGTTACTTTCAAGATGGACATAAATTTTCTCAATAGATATCTAATGTCTCTTCTAATATGGACAATCTTATTATTAATTAATTAATCTCAAATAATAGAATTCAGGCCTGGTGGCACCTGACATGAGATATTTCTAGGTAGAAAGAATTTCCAAGGTCCTTCAAATTACAACACATGGATACTGCCACCCTATACTTCTGAACCTAGTTTTCCATCCACTATAAACCACCTAGTGACTTGTTATATATGACTTGTCCTCATATATTAGTAAAAAACAATAAGGCAACCTATTAATCACTGCCGACAGTAGTTTTGACTCCAGAATAAAATACTTCATCAAATTTGGAACATATTTCTTATAAAAAGGCTTTTGTCTAGAATGAACAAGAGAGCTTTGAAAACGTATGCTAAGAGAAGTCCATCAGAAATGTAGAGCTTCCTACCCAAAGGGTTTTAATCAAACTTCCATGCTTTAAAACACAGAATTAAAATGTTACTATAGCACAAATTCATAAGCAGTTGTCAGGGAGTTCTAAGGAATCCCTGGAGAAGAAAGCAGCAAATCAGACTGATTGTGACACTTACCACCCACGTTGCTTTTATGCTTATCATAGATTTCTCTCACTTTTCGGTAACGAAAAGCCAGTTTTCTCATCCAGTCCACACCTCCCTGTACACCAACAGAGGAACCATGGCTGCCACTGCCTCCTGAGCCACTGAAACCATCTGTCGAGAAACTATAGTTGCTGCAGAGAGAGAGGATAATGAAAATTAAAATCTATACTGCATGGGGTTTTTGGATGAATGTCACCTGGGATTCTCTCCTATTCCTAGCACCTAACACCAAGACCAAGGGCTTTGGGAATCTTTTCCCTAATCTCTATGTGCCAGAGTCTATCTTTCATTATTCATCTATATCACCCCTATTACATCTATCAAAAAAAAGGATGAAGAATAAAGGGAAAGAGAGGTAGGAACAATTCAAGCACCAGCATCCTGCAGACGTTGGCTTGAAATGAAGCATCTTTCACTAATGACAGAATATCTTAGTGAAAAAAATCCAGAATATAAATTTTTTTGTATGTATATTCAAAATGATTGCAACTATGTAAAGAGAAAAGTAAAAAATAATGGGCCCTAGCTGGTTTTGCTCAGTGGGTAGAGCATTAGCCTGAGGATTAAAGGGTCCTGAGTTCAAGTTTGATCAAGGGCACATGCCCAGGTTGTGAGCTTGATTCCCAGTAGGAGGTGTGAAGGAGGCAGCTGATCAATGATTCTCATCACTGATGTTTCTTTCTCCTTCCCTCATCCTGCCTCTCTGACATCAATAAAAATATTAAATATAGGGAGCTGAAAGCATGCAGGGCCGGAGCTGCTAGAGACATGGGATACAGAGCTGCATGGAGGTGATGAGTAATAGCTCTTTGAGTCTGCAATAAAAAAATGGCCTCCAATAAAACTACATTGCAAAAAATGGGAAAGAAACAGAATGGAAAGAGTAAAAAAGTTGAAGAGGCAGAGCCTGAAGAATTTGGAGTGGAAAAAGGATTGGACCGACGTGTAGTGAATGGGAGAGTGGAGTATTTCCTGAAGTGGAAGGGATTCACAGATGCTGATAATACTTGGGAACCTGAAGAAAATTTAGATTGTCGAGTTAATTGAAGCATTTCTTAATTCTCAAAAAGCTGGTAAAGAAAAAGATGGTAAAAAAGAAAGTTTTTATCTGACAGTGAATTAATGATAGCAAATCAAAGAAGAAAAGAGATGCTGCTGATAAACCAAGAGGCTTTGCTAGAGGTCTTGATCCTGAACGAATAATCGGTGCCACCGACAGCAGGGGAGAGTTACTGTTTCTCATGAAATGGAAAGACTCAGATGAGGCTGATTTGGTGCTGGCAAAAGAGGCAAATATGAAGTGTCCTCAAATTGTAATTGCTTTCTATGAAGAAAAACTAAGTTGGCATTTTTATCCAAAAGGCGAATCCCAATATTTGTTTCCGTCGTTTTTTATATTAACATATAAAAAAAGTGTAAGCGACTATCCAATCATTGACGCACACTGACCTCCAGGGGGCAGATGCTCAACACACAGGCATGGAAACATGGAACAGACAGATGAATCTCAGAGGAAAGGGAGAGGAGGGAGGGCAGGAAGAGATTAACCAAAGATCTTATGCATACTAGAGGCCTGGCACATGGATTTGTGCACCAGTGGGGTCCCTCAGCCTGGCCTGCAGGGCCGAAACCAGCAGTCCAACATCCCCTGAGGGGTTCCGGATTGCAAGAGGGCACAGGCCAGGCTCAGGGACCCCACCGATGCATGAATATGAGCACAAGGTCTATATATATATATATATATATATATATATATCTGGTTCTTGTTTTTTTTTTTTATTAGTGTGAAGAAAGAAAACTATGTTCTAATAGAAATCAAGTTTGATTGTTTTGAAGTAGTGCTGCAGAGTTGTTGGGGGTGGTGCATCTATAGCACTGGTACTTTGAACAAAAGCTTTGTATAGGTGCTTCCTTTATCAGAGAAGAACATTTGATACCATGGTGTATTTTTTTTCCTATGCATTTGAGAAGCTTTTCTAAATGTTGGGGGAAATCTCCATAGTCGTTACTCAGTCAGAATTTGTGTTTAACTCATATATGCCTAAGGATCATTGTGGGGTTTTTGTTTACTGGGGGGAGGGAGGTAGGTGTGTATAAATATATAAATGTTTTTTGTTTCTTTTACCAAAACAAAACAGCATTTCTTTTTTTTTGTATTGTATTTCATTTAATCAAAACAGCATTTCATAATTATAAACTCATGTTTCTGAGCTGCCATCATTTTCAGCAACCTAAGAAAAATTACTTGAAGTTAAATTAAAAATTTTCCTGAAGCTTTTAATCTTTGAAATTAGATAATTTTGTAATTAATTGGGCAATTTAAATATAATGTAAATAGTTTAAATTGGACAATTTAAAGCCATATCAGAAACCACAGCTACAGCCATAAATGCAAGTTTATTTGCAAAACCCTTAAAAGGAAAATTTTATCACTACCAATAACCTCCTGACTCACATGAGAAAACTAGGCAAACCTTGATGTATTTCAACTAGGTAAGCAACACTTAAAGGTTTCACCTCACAAAACATTCCTTTACAAGAAGTTGAAATTCCGTGCTATATTGACTAAAAAATTAGGGTCATGGAATGTGTAAAACTTTATTCATGGCTACCTAATCAGATTATTAGAGATGTTAGGACCTGCTGGAATAAATGGGTGAACAAACTTTCTGTAATCTAAACTCTTGATCTGCATGTTTGTTTTCTTTTTACTCCAACTCACTCCTTACAACTCAGTCTCAGTATTTGGGGTACTGGTCCAACAAAAGCCAGGAAAAACAATAGCTTTGTAGTAAACAGAATGTTACCAACTGTATATTGTTTACTTTATTGTAAATACTGGTAAACAGTGTTTAATAGCCTTATATTCCTTTGTGAAAAAAATATTTTAAAAATATATAAGATAATAGAAGGTAACACAAAATATTAGTAATAGTAAGATAATAGGCCCTAACCGGTTTGGCTCAGTGGACAGAGTGTTGGCCTGCGAACTCAAGGGTCCCAGGCTCGATTCCGGTCAAGGGCATGTTCCTTGGTTGGGGGCATATCCCCAGTTAGGGGCGTGCAGGAGGCAGCTGATTGATGTTTCTCTCTCATCGGATGTTTCTAACTCTCTATCCCTCTCTCTTCCTCTATGTAAAAAATCAATAAAATATATTTTTAAAAATAGTAAGATAATAGGGATGCTCTCTTTCAGTGATCTGTTGGCTAGTTTATTAAGCTCATATTTCACTGGGTGGCTTTAAATTATGTCCACAGATTCTTCAATGCTCCTCTCCTCTAATTCTGCTCCTTTGGGTATGTAATGTATTTGAATGTAAACAGAATGTGGTGTTAGACTTCATAGACTAGACTTCTCTCGCTATCTCCTGGAGCATTTGCTCTGAAAGAAGCCAGCTGTCACTTGAGGACACTCAAGCTACCCGATGCAGAGGCACTCAGTGAGAAACTGAGGCCTCCTGTTACCAGCCACAGGCAAGAGGCTGAAATCAGGTCCCCCTTCTAATAAAACCTTCAGATGAATTTAGCTCCAGCCAATGTCTTTAAAAAAAAATTTTTTTTATTGATCTTTTACAGAGAGGAAGAGAAAGGGATAGAGAGTTAGAAACATCGATGTGAGAGAATCATTGATTAGCTGCCTCTTGCATACCCCCTACTGGGGATGTGCCCGCAACCAAGGTACATGCCCTTGTCCGGAATTGAACCTGGGACCTTTCAGTCCACAGGCTGATGCTCTATCTACTTAGCCAAACCGGTTTCGGCTCCAGCCAATGTCTTGATTTCATCCTAAGAGACCCTAATTCTACCTAGCTAAGTCACTTACAAATTTCTATGAGATGATAAATGTTTATTATTTTAGGGTATTACGTTTGGGATAATTTGTTATGCAATAGATAACTGATATAAGTGTACCTTGGAGATATTATGGGTTCGGTTCCAGACCACCATAATAAAGCAAATATTGCAATAAAGCAAGTTTAGTGGAGGAAAACAATGATTTTCTTTGTTTTCCTCTAAGCCTAGATTATGTTTTATGCTGTATGGATATTTAAGGCATCATTATTTTTATCACCTTAAGTCTTGGCCATTGTCATCAGAAGCCACATCTTCCACATGCACCTGGTCACACTCCTGTTAAAAGACAAAACCATACACTATTTCAGTCCGGCCAGTAGAAGGGCTAGTACCAACATGACATATTGTAAAAACACCACGAACAATGGTGGAATGATGAAATACCTTACGGCCTCTCTTGGAGGACCACTCTCACCCCCTCGCTGTCCATCTTCTTTAAGGCCTCATTCAGAGAGCACAGTCTTCATGAAACTTAACCAACCCAACCCTCACTTACGCTCTTATCTCAATCGTTCATTTTCCCAACAGCTCCTAGGCATGAGCACCAACTCCCTCACATTGGCAGGTGTGTCCGTGTTCTCTACTAGGCTGAAAGTCCTACTACACTGTAGGCCTCTTACAACACGACCCCTATCTTCCATCTCCTTGTGCTCCCCTGGCCTAGTCCAGTGACCTTATACAACATGTACCCAATAAATTCTTGCAGAAGAAACAGATGTTGGTAAAATATAGTATCTCAACTGAAAGTGACTGAAACAGAAATTTATAAATTCAAACCTGGTTCACAGAAGAGTTCATCTAAGTCAACTTCTCCTCATGTTATAAAAGTGAGGTAAAATGATTTACCCAAGTGAGTGGTAGAAAGAAACTAGAAAGAGCCTTCTAATTCAGACCCAAGGTTCTTTCCACCAAAGCCACATTAGTATTGACATAAAATGCCACCCACTGCCTAACTTGAACAGATTTACTCCTCTGACATCACCTAGGGCGGTATTGTAATGTCCATCTGCATTAGAATCCTCTGGGGAAGTTTTTAAAAAATGCATATTCTTGGGTCCATCCCAGAACTACTTGAATAGAATCTCTGGGAGAGAAGTCCTAGAATCTTCATTTTTAACAAGGTCCCCAGGTGATTCTTATGCCCCCTAAAGTTGAGAACCACTGACCTCAGGGGCAGGAACACATTCAGGTCAAATTCTTCACAGAACTTTCAGTCCTGAGTGAGGACTATGTCTAGAAAATCATTACAAATACAATTTGGCAATAATTACTGGCAGATAATAGGTTTTCAACAAATGTTTGCTGAATAACTCTGATGTCCTAACTTATCAACATGTGAAGTTGAGGAAAGATTAAAGCATTGTGGAGCTTAGACTAAAGTTTTAGAATTAGAGCCTTATCAATTTAATTTGGTGGAGAATTGTCTGTTAAGTAGAACTGGATTATATCTTAAAAGGAATAGAATTATTTTATGTTTATAAAATGCTATCTTATTTTACTTTAGCATTTTTACTATTTTTAAAACTAGGTGATACATTTGGTAAACAGTTCAAAATTCAAAAGTATATAACCTGCTCCTTCCTACTTCCGTGCCCAGCAATGCATCCTCCTCCCCAGACAGAACAACTGTTTCTGGTTTCTTGTGTAGAATAACTGCTTCTCTGAGGCCCCAAAGTGGGAAGATAACTTTCCTAACTTGGGACTCACACTCTGGTCTTCTGACTCCCAGTTCTGTGTTCTTTCCATGAAACCATGTTTACCTCAAAGGCGAACTAAAATGTCAAAGCCAAAAAATTCACCAAGAAGCTCTCAGTGTTTCTTGGTTTTCCTTGCCCTTAACTATACAGTGACTCTGGATGTCCAGGCTAACCCATGGAAAATCAGCACGTATAAAATAAAATTAATCACAGCAGTTACTTGTAGATCTGACAAATCTAGAGATTCTTTTAAGAAGGTAAAATTGAAGAACAGTCAAATATACTTAAGACCACAAATAATCGCCTGGCAGGTGTGGCTCAGTGGTTGAATGTCGACCTATGAACCAGTATGACAGGGTTCAATTCCCGGTCAGGGCACAGGGCTGTGAACTCGATCTCCGAGTAGGATATGAGAGGGAGGTGGCTGATCAATGATTTTCTCTCATTATTGATGTTTCTATCTCTCTCCTCATCTCTGAAGTCAATAAAAATATATATTAAAAAAACACACAAACACAAAAAAATCAAACCCACCTTCTATATTATTTAATATATATATGAATAAATTGAAATTTTGGTATCAGTGATTTGCTTAATGGGTTGGCAAAACAGAGCTAGATCACTTCCAGAAAAACAATCAAATTTTTTTTTTTAAAATATATATTTTATTGATATTTTACAGAGAGGAAGGGAGAGAGATAGAGAGCTAGAAACATTGATGAGAGAGAAACATCGACCAGCTGCCTCTTGCACACCCCCTACTGGGGATGTGCCCGCAACCAATGTACATGCCCTTGACCGGAATCGAACCCGGGACCTTTCAGTCCGCAGACCGACGCTCTACCACTGAGCCAAACCAGTTTCGGCAAAACAATCAAATTTTTGAGCCAATAAAATTGAGGGCCAGAACCAATATTGTGATGACTTAGCCAAGCCACTATTTCTATAGGACTATATAGATGATCTAAGTAACCAGCTGGCCTCTTCATACCCACCCTAACCACATATCCTCTAACTAAATAAGCACTAAATAGCTACTGAACAAAATGTTTCATTAAAGCAAAGAAACAATTTAAAATGCTTACCTCCAAGTCATTGAAAAATAGGTGTGTATCAGCCACTTCAAAAATCATTTCTTCCATAGTTAAACCTGAGCCAATCACTACTGTTGGATCCTGGAATACAATAAAGAAAAATTGCTTGGCACAATTTACAATAGCTAATATTTGGAAACAGCCTAGGTGCCCATCAGCAGATGATTGGATCAAAAAACTATGGTACATCTACACAATGGAATACTATGCTGCCATAAAAAAGAAGGATTTCTTATCATTTGCAGCAACCTGGATGGAATTGGAGAACATCATGCTGAGTGAAATAAGCCAGTCAATAAAAGAGAAACACCACATGACCTCACTCATTTATGGATAATAAAGAACATTAAAACTGATGAACAGAAAGATAGATATGGAGACAGCAAAGTAACAAGCAGACTGTCAAATGACAGCAGGGAGGGGAGGGAGATCTAGGGGAGATAAGAGATCAACCGAAGGACTTGTATGTATGCATGCATATAAGTACAACCAATGGACACAAAACTCTGGGGAGGGAGGGCATGTATGTGGGGGGGGGTAATGGTAATATATGTACACAGATAATAATTTAATAAAAATATTTTAAAAAATAAATTTCAATTGTTTTTTAAAAGAAAAGAAAAGAAAAATTGCTTGACTTGGTACTCACAGCACTGTTTTTGACCCTTAAAATATTTAAAAATTATTTGGGTCAAGGCCAAAACAACATAGACCTACAATAGTGCTTCCAATGATTACTGATGCAATTTCATGCAGTTATAAGAATTTGGAATTGTGAAAAGTTAAAAATTTCAGGACTTTAGTTTCTAGAAGACCAAACCCACTTAGAAACAACAACCTTGCCCTGGCCAGTGTGGCTCAGTTGGTTGGGCATCGTCCCATGCACCAGAAGGTTGAGAGTTTGATTCCTGGTCAGGACATATGCCCAGTTGGCAAACTCAATGCCCTATAGGGGACATGCAGGAAGTAGTCAATCTATGTGTTGTACTCGCATCAATGTTTCTCTCTCCCTTTTGTCTCTCTCTAAAACTTAATAAAAATATTTTAAAAACACATAACACCTGAATTTTTTTTTTGGGGGGGGAATTCTTTTTCAGGAGAAGCTAACTATTACTAAAATATTAATATTGTAACACCCATTATCTTCCCTTTACGCACACACAGAGTATAACACCAGAAATCAGCTATCTGACAATCTCAACAACCAGGAAATAAGTAAACAAAGGCCGAAGAGTCATAATATTTGCAGGAAAAGTAATGCACTTAGCTTACCCTCATCCTCACCCTCCAATGCACTTAGTTTTAAAATGAACAACCAGATCTTCACTTAGAGGCTGTATGCTCTTATTTATTTATTTATTTATTTATGTACTTTATAACAGACTAGTTATTTAGCATAGGAGCTTGCCAGTCTATATACTGAAAACTGTGGAAATTACTCCTAACACAAACATTTGTGACGATAAGGAATATATGGGAATAGTAAGAGAGCAAAGGAGGCAAATATTTTTATAAAATGTATTCATAATACAGAAAAATAGGTGCCTGAAGGTAGTTTAGTATAGAAATATATAGGCAATAGCTCAAAAACAGTTCATCCCTCCATTAAAACTGATGTTTACACTAATGACAAAACAAATTAAATTCTGCTTGGTATATTTAAGAAGGTATCTCTTTTAGAAAGATACTTTATATTTTATCTGTAATTTGAACCAGGTAAATGAAATGTACAGTTCAGGTTGTTAAGAGTGTCTTAAGGGACAATAGATTGGTCTTTGGAATATATAATCCGGAGACCCCACTCTGTTTTGAGCATCATTCCCATACTTCATTTATACAAAACACCATTCTCAAAGAACTGCAGCTTTCACCATTTACCTCAGGTCTAGCGCTCAGCTTTATCATCAACTCCTCCTGACCATGTAGCCTGCCTGGTAAAAGCTACTAGGTGAAATTTAACATGGAAAGGCCAACAGGGTAAGGTGGAGGTAACAGAGAAAGTGATTTTGGTTACCTGCTCTTATAGCAGAAAAGGGACGGTTACAACAAAGGAAGAAAGACACAAATTACCTTTCCATACTTCTGGGCATAGGATCCAGTAAGAAGGGAATGAAAGATGATGATGGTTTCATCCAAGTCCCACAGAAATACCCGCTGAGGGAGGAAAATATGGAAAATAATGAGTGAACATCTTTTCTAATCACAATGGGATAAAGCAAGAAATTAATGGAAAACTGGAAAATTCACAAATACGTGAAAATTAAACAACACAATTTTAAATAACCAAGGATGGAAGAAGAAATCCCAAGTGAAATTAGAAAATACCTTGAGATGAATTAAAATAAAAACGCAACAACAAAAAAATTTGTAGTATGCAGTGAAAGCAGTGCTAAGAAGGAGATTCTAATGCATAACTTAAAAAAGATCTCAATTAATAACCTAACTGTACAACTTAAAAATCTAGAAAAAACCAGCAGGAGGAAGGAAATAATAGAAGTTAGATTGGAGATAAATAAAGCATAGAATAGAAAAATAATCAAGGAAAATCAACAAAACTAAAAGTCGGTTCTTTAAAAGCATCTATAAGCTCTAGCTGGTTTGGTTCAGTGGATAGAGCGTCAGCCTGCAGACTGAAGGGTCCCAGGATCAATTCTGGTTAAGGGTACATGCCTGGGTTGCAGGCTCGATCCCTAAGTGGGGACATGCATGAGGCAGCCAATCAATGATTCTCTTTCATCATTGATGTTTCTCTCTCCCCCACTCTCTGAAATCAATAAAAATATATTGTGCAAAAATAAATAAATAAATAAATAAATAAATAAATAAATAAATAAATAAATCTAGCTCTAACCAGTCCGGTGCAGTGGATAGAGCATCAGCCTGTGGACTGAAGGGTCCCAGGTTTGATTCTTGGTTGCGGGCACATTCCCAGTAGGGAGTGTGCAGGAGGCAGCTAATCGATGTTTCTCTCTCATAGATGTTTCTCACTCTCTATCCTTCTTCCTTTCTCTCTGTAAATAAATAAACAAACAAATAAATAAATAAATATCAATAAAAATTTATTTATTTATTTTAAATATATATATTTTATTGAGTTTTTACAGAGAGGAAGAGAGAGGAATAGAAAGCTAGCAACATCGATGAGAGAAACATCTATCAGCTGCCTCTTGCACACCCCCTACTGGGGATGTGCCCGCAACCAAGGTACTACATGCCCTTGACTGGAATCGAACCTAGGACTTTTCAGTCTGCAGGCTGATGCTCCATCCACTGAACCAAACTGGTTTAGGCAAAAAATATTTTTAAAAAAATCTATAAAATTGACAACTTTTAGCTAGACTAAGAAAAAGAAAACTCAAATGACTAAAATCAGAAATGAACATTCTTACTAATTTTAGACTTTAGAAATAGAAAGGATTATAAGAGAACACTATAAACAGCTGTACACCAATAAATAATTTAGATGAAGTGACCAAATTTCAAAAAACACACACTAAGTGCCAAATGACTCAAGAAGAAATAGAAACTCTGAATAGACCTTTAACTGGTAAAGTGGTTGGATCAGTAATCAAAATCATTCCAAGGAAGAAAAGCCTAGGACAAGATGGCTAGCTCAGTAAATTCTACCAAACATTTAAAGAAATCTTAAGCTATTCCAAAAAGTTGAAGAAAAGGGAACATTTCTTAACTCACTCTACGAAGTCAGCATTACCCTAATACCATCAAGAGAGTAAAAAGACAACCCACTGAATGGGAGAAAATATTTATCATCTATAATAATAAAAGTGTAATATGCTAATTAGGACGGATGTCCTTCCGGACGTCATTCTGTCCTTCCAGTCGAGGCCAGGGCTGCGAGGGAAACCTGGGTCCTGGGTGCAAGCAACCAGGTGAAGGAAGGACTACTCTTGCACAGATTTCGTGCATCGGGCCTCTAGTATATCTGATAAAAGATTAATATCTAGTATAAATAAAAAATTCCTAAAACTCAATAAAAAATAAATTAAAAACTCAGTTTAAAAATGGATAAGGACCCTGACTGGGTGGCTCAGTTGGTTGGAGTGTCATCAAATACAGAAAAAAGATTGTGGATTTGATTCCTGGTCAGGGTGCCTACGGGAGACAACTAATCAAGGATTTTCATTTTCTCTCTCTCTCTTCCTCTCTCTAAAATCAATAAACAGCATGGCTAGTGTGGTTCTGTGGTTGAACATCAACCTATGAACCAGGAGGTCAGGATTCAATTCTTGGTTAAGATGCATGCCTGGGTTGCGGGCTCAATCTCTTGTATGGGATATCCAGAAGGCAGCTGATCAATGATTCTCTCTCATCAATGATATTTTTTTCTCTCTCCCTCTCTTCCTCTCTGAAATCAATAAATATATATGAAAAATAAATAAATGAAATCAATGAACATATCCTTAGGAATAATTTTTTTAAAAAGAGCAAGGAATTTGAATAGAGATTTCTCTAAAAAAAATAAACAAATGGGTAATAAACACATAAAAAGATGTTCAACATTATTAGTCATTAAGGAAATGCAAATCGAAACCATAATGAGATAATACTTCACATCTATTAGAATGCCTATTATCAAAAATATGGGTGAGGATGTAGAGAAACTGAATCCTCATGCATGCTGATGGGAATGTTAGATGGTATGGTATAGACACTATGGAAAACATTTTGGTGGTTCCTCAAAAAGTTGAACATAGAATTACCATATGATCCAGCAATTCTATTCTTAGGTTTATCCAAAATCACTGAAAAGAGGTACTCAGAGAGATACTTGTATAGCATTGTTCATAGCAGCACTATCTAGCAGCTCAAAGGTGAAAGAACCCCAGGTGTCCAACAACAGGATGAATAAACAAAATGTGGTATATACATGATACTACAATGAAATATTATTCAGCCATAAAAAGGAACCTGCTTGCTACAAAATGAATGAACCTTAAAAAAAAGTCTGGCATAAAAGGTTAGATATTGTACTATTCTATTTTTATGAGATATCTAAAACAGGCAAATTCAAAGAGACAGGAAGTAGAACAGAGGTTACTAGGAGCTAGTAGAGAGAGAATAGGGAGTTACTACTTAATGGGCACAAAGTTTTTGTATAGAATTGAATTGTGGAAATAAATAGTGGCAACAATGAAATAAGTTTGTGAAAATATTTAATACCACTGAATCACACTTAGAAATAGTACATACTATGTTAGGTATATTTTACCACAATTTAAAACAATGGGTGAGTTCTCTCTCTGTTTTCCCCAATAACAATATTAGGACTTTAGATTTTCTTTTTTTCTTTCCCCAAGAATAAAGGAAAGAGAGGCTCCAAATACAGCTTCAATTTACCTATGTCTTCAGAACACCTATCAATGGACTCATTTTTAAATATAGCTTTTCCCCTTATTAAATAATTCTATTATAGAAAAACTGAAAATCAAAACTTCACTCTTATTAGTAGTTTGTATGACTTTTTAGTCTTTTTATAATAATAAAGTCTAATGTATCCCCACAGTGTTTAACCACAGAGTAAATAAGTGTAAATCTCATTAATAAAGTCATCATTAGACAAAGTTTCTGGGTGGTTGCATGCTTCCCAGAAACTTTGTTTAAAGCACTCGTCTTCTCATTTTGAGATTTTTGAATGGAGAACAGTATGACATTACTTGTGACACCCTCTGCTTTCTGAAGATAATGCGCTGTTCTTTCTGTTCTCCTCTGGAATACAGAGAATAGTTGGTTCTTTCCCTTAAAGAGTTACCTGATTACTTAAATTCACAAAAGCTTTTCTGATGCTTTTGGTAAAAGCACTGAAGTAATATGGAAAGTTATGGTCATAGACAAATGTGTTTTTACATTGATCACTTGGCCAACTCAGTTTCTATTGCCCAGGAATTAAAGGGTACACAACATAGAACCATATTATTCCATGAGTTTCAGATATATATATATATATATATAATAAACTTAAGAAATGAAGAAAAAAATAAAGACGGTAACTCAAAGGAGTTTTCCCCTACTTCCAATTCGCTGTCCTGGGAAGAGCTAGCATCAGCCTTCCTCTTGCCCCGGTTCTTTCCAGCCATGTTTTTCCTGGACTGGTCATCAGCGTCTTTACTGGGTGTCGTTTGGGACAAAGATGGGCTTGAAGAAGGGTCTCCTGAAAAGGAAAAACAAGACATTTATTGCTCTTAGTAACAGAGTGGGAAGAGGGTCAGCAGTTTTTTGTTCCTAAGAATCATATTGCAGAGATAAACCAAACTTGAAGTAATTTGGGAATGCAGAACTGGGCACTGAACATCAATAGCTCTTAACCCCATAAAGAGAGTTATAACTAGAATTTATACACCCGCATCCCAATGAAAGAACACATCTATACAGTTGTTTTGCATTAAAAAAAACCCAGAATCTGAATCTGATCAAGCTTCTAGATAAGAGATTCTCAACTTGGCACAATTAACATTTTGGGCCAGATTAATTTCCGTTGTGAGTGTGCTGTCTTGTGCATTGTATGATGTCTGGTTAAGCAGCATCCTTGGCCCGGGTTGTGGGCTCAATCCCCGGTAGAGGGTGTGCAGGAGGCAATGATTCTCTCTCATCACTGATGTTTCTCTTCTTCTCTGAAATCAATAAAAATATTTATGTTTTTTAAAGTGTGTGCATATGTTTATTGAATGTGTCAGGGTTTGTTTGTTTTTAACCTGGACATCATAATCTAGTGAAACATTTCAAAGCTAAATTTGTAGGTAAAATTTCATGTTTCTTTAGCTTTTCTAAGAGTCTTAAAGGGATCCATGACACAAAAAAAGTTGAGAACTACTGCTCTGAAACTGAGCAGAAGTCCAAAATATTCAGACTAAAACTGGAATCCTTCAACTTTTATAAAATGTGCCATCATTCAGAAGTTCCCTGTGACATCATGTTAGAGCTATAGAAGGGGGGTGGGATGAAGTGGGAGTCATAAATGCAGTTTTTTCATTCTAGGTACTTTTCTGTTTACAGCATCAGGTATTACATTCAGCCTGTCAATGACTTGTTACAGTCTGGCTTCAATGTTCATATAATCCTGAGAGGGAAAGCCAATAGCATGATAACAGTAACTTAGAGCAGAGCAAAATAATCTTCACCATCGCCTACTGAAGTGCCCTCAAGCCAAAGTCTTTAGAGCTGTGGTGCTTACCAGAGGAGAGTCTCTGTGCTGCAGGCGCAGGTACCATGACACTAGGCTTCTCCGTCTGGTACGTGGTTGCTGCCAATGTGGAACTCTCAGCATCACTGTTAGTTTGGCCTGTGACTCCAAAGCTGGAGCTGGGGTAGCAGGCCTGGTACTGACTCTGACCAAGGATTGTATAGGTGGGATAGTCCTGAAGATCCACGGGATTGAGGGAGAAAAATAAGACTTTTAGATAAAGCAAAACAGTAATTTTAATAAAGAAGATTTAGTGCCCTTCTTATTCATAATTATTTTCCTTACACATTAATTTGGCTTCTTATTATAACTTCAGCTTAAATAAATGATTTTCCAAATGCATTCTGTTGGAAACCTACGAGTCAAGAGCAGATACCTCCTGGCTGTCTGGAATGGAGGAAGGCTGAGAGGGAAAGGTCCCATGCACTCTACACTTAATGTCCCTTTTTCTAAATATAACAGCTTTCTATTTCTCTCTCTCTTTTTTCTTCCTATTTTATGTATTACATTTCTAGATAAATATCTGCATGGAATTCTTGAAGAAAGATCTACTCTTTAAAAAGTTTACAAACTGCCTGGCTGGTGTGAACCAGGAGGTCACAGTTCGATTCCCTATCAGGGCACATGCCCAAGTTTCAGGCTCCATCCCTAGAGTAGGGCATGTAGGAAGCAGCCAGTCAATGATTTTCTCTCATCACTGATGTTTCTATCTCTCTCCCTCTCCCTTCTTCCCTGAAATCAATTTTTAAAAAAGTTTATGAACTACTGCACTAGATGGTAGTGCTTCTAAGAACAGAAGACCTTATACAAAAAAAAATCACAAATCCTACATTAAAGTTCCTCAGTTTAAAAACTTTCTTTCTAAAATAATCAATGTTTCAAGTCCTAGCTGGTTTGACTCAGTGAATAGAGCATCGGCCTGAGGACTAAAGGGTCCCAGGTTCGATTCCAGCCAGGGCACATTCCTGGGTTGCAGACTCAATCCCCATAGTAGGGTGTGCAGGAAGCAGTTGATCAATGATTCTCTCTCATCATTGCTGTTTCTATCTCTCTCTCCCTCTCCCTTCCTCTCTGAAATCAATAAAAATATATATAGCCAAAACCAGTTTGGCTCAGTGGATAGAGCGTTGGCCTGTGGACTGAAAGGTCCCGGGTTTGATTCAGGTCAGGGGCACGTACCTTGGTTGCGGGCACATCCCCAGTGGGGGGTATGCAAGAGGCAGCTGATTGATGATTCTCTCTCATCGATGTTTCTAACTCTCTATCCCTCTCTCTTCCTCTCTGTAAAAAATCAATAAAACATATATATATATATATATAATAAAATAATCAATGTTTCTTTAGAATATTCAAAGGGAACTTTTGGTGGCGTCACGAGCACATACTTGTAAAAACTTATCAAACTGCACAATTTAAATCTATCAAGTTTATTATATGTCAATTATACTTTAATAAAGCTGTTAAAAAATGGGCATGATGTACAGCTCAAAAACACAGCTTAAAAAATTCCATCTATACTGAAGTTGATGACAAACAGAAAGACACTAACTGATCAGTCCAATTATTTGTAAAGAATATATAAGTATCTACCCTAAGTGAGGGGGAGGGATGTGCATGGGTGGGAAAATGAATTATTACAGAGAGTAAAGCATACTAGCTGTACTCAAGGGAGTTAAAAATTTAACAGGAGCTAAGAAAAAAACATTTCCAACAAATTAGCAATAAATTACATGTGAAATGAGTGAAACACAGAGGAAGACAAGTATCACAGAAGATTGTGGTTAGAGTGTTTACTGAGATAAGTAGACAGAGGGAATAAATACAAGAATAGGCTCTGAAAAGATTGTATTAAGGAGCCAGAGATGTTCAGTCTGGTTGAAAGGATCTCTTTAGGCTTGAATGACTGGTTAAGGAATATGACTTGGATTGTTTAGCCAATGGTGATTCGCTTAGCAGGAAATGGAGATTATCAAATTCAAACCAACAAGTAAACACACAGAAAGATAATGAGCAGGTGAGTTTAGGATAAAAAGTGACATTTAGAGAAAATAAATTAGATGTTGTTTAGAAAATGGACAAACATGGAAAAAAAATGAGATGAAAAGTTACAGTAATTCAGGATTAAGGGGCTGGAGGACAAAACATGGAAAATGATAGCACAAGTGAAAAAGAAAGAATTCCAGAAAAAGCTGGATTAAGAATAAGTGAGGAAAAAATATTGTTGACTGGTCTAGGCCTAGGTTTATTAAAAAGTGGTCTCATTAACAAGAATTGAGAAGTCCTAGAGAAAAGTGGTCTTACTATTGGAGAACAGGTGACAGAACAAAGGGAAGAATGAAAGGTTGTTTTTAGATTTGGTGAACTTAAGGAAATAGGACATTTAAAAAAAAAATCCACTAATAAGCAGAAAGCCTGTAGATACCATAAGGTCATGACTAGAATCTTTATTTCAGAGGTAGTAAATGGATCTTGTGAAAGTGGTTAAACATTCCTGAGGATAAAACACTAAATACAGACTGTCCCTGATACAAAAAAGCTAAGAAAGGAAGAGAGGCCGAAACTGGTTTGGCTCAGTGGATGAGAACATTGGTCTGCGGACTGAAAGGTCCCAGATTCGATTACGATCAAGGGCATGTACATTGGTTGTAGGCACATCCCAGTAGGGGGTGTGCAAGAGGCAGCTGGTTGATGTTTCTCTCTCATCAACGTTTCTAGCTCTCTATCCCTCTCCCTTCCTCTCTGTGGAAAATCAATAAAATGTATTAAAAAAAAAAAAAAAAAAAAGAAAGGAAGAGAGATAGATGTACCCTGAAGAGTGCCAGGTACAACTTATCCCTAATAGGAGAAACTCAATAAATATTTATGGATTAAAAGATGAACAAATGCAGGAACAAACATAAAAAAATGAACCAGAATAGCAGTATGTTAAATGCAGCCAGAAAAAAAGATCTATGGATACAATGGTTGATAATATTAATTGCTGCAGAGAAACAACAAATAAAAACATAAACAATAAAGGCACTGAAGACATTACCAGTGATCCAAGATAAAATGTTAATACAACACTGATACAAATCAGACCACAGCCCTGACCAGTTTTTCTCAGTGGATAGAGCATCGGCCTATGGACCGAAGGGTTTGGGGTTCAATTCCTGGTCAAGTGCATGTACCTTGGTTGCATGTTCCCCAGCCCTGGCAGGCAACCAATGGATGTGTCTCTCTCATGTACATGTGTATCTCTCTCCCTCACTCTCTTTCTCACCATCTCCTCCCTCCCTTCCATTCTCTCTATAAATAATTGCAAAAAATATCCTTGGATATGAATTAAAAACAAATAAACAAACCACAAAGAATTCACAAAGGAATGAGTAGCTAAAGAATTCACAAAGGAATAAGTAGATAAATAAAAGTAGAAGCAATATTTATTCATTCTACAAATATTTATTATGTGCCTTTAATGTGAATGCCAGGCATTTTTTTGAAATCTGGAAATATGTAAGTGAACAAAAAAAGAGAAGTAAATCCCTACCTTAGTAGAGCTTACATTAGCAGGTAGAGACACACACAATAGACAAACGGAGCAGATGGAACCATATCATTGAGAGGCTTAGCAGAGAAATGAGAGAAACTGGATGGAGGCTTGAGAAACCATCAGGATACTGGTTCTCGGGGCTTTCAGAGAAGGTCTCTCCACATCACATATAGGTTGTTTTTTAGATTGGCAAATTGACAATGAAAAGAAGAGAGGAGGAGCTAGCTAGATGAACCCTATCAAATAGGATAATCAAAAGTAGCACTGTACCTGGTTTGAGATGCTGGAAACTGCTGCTGCTGGAATATTGGCAATTGTAGATGAAGTGGATATCAGGCTGGCATTTGTGCTTGAAGCTATAGGATTGAGAATTTTAAGAGACATTAAAGATATTATGTGAAAAGCTAGAAGAAATTTAAAATATACTGTACCTTAAATAAACAGGTCTCCAAGGATATAAAAAACATTAGCAAAGGAAGCAAATACTAGTTTTGCTCTTGAACATCCTATACCCATGGTCGGCAAACTGCGGTTCACGAGCCACATGCGGCTCTTTGGCCCCTTGAGTGTGGCTCTTCCATAAAATACCATGGCCTGGGCAAGTCTATTTTGAAGAAGTGGCATTAGAAGAATAAGTTTAAAAAATTTGGCTCTCAAAAGAAATTTCAATCATTGCACTGTTGATATTTGGCTCTGTTGACTAATGAGTTTGCCGACCACTGTATGCCATAACTTAGAATTGATTAAACAGTTCAAATATTTTTCTGTTTTGACTTGGGTTTTAGACTATTCCTAGAAGGATACATATTCTAGTACAATGCACTGGTTCATACCAATGATACCAATAAAGTCAGAAGCCAAACCAAATGACTGTAGTCCCATCTTTCCTGGCATTGGAAATGACTTACCTGTAACATGGTCTATTGACTATCAGTAGAAATAATAAGAGATCTGGTAAATCCTACACTACTAGTATAGTATTTATTGTCACTTGCCCCAAATTAAGCCTTTCCTAATGCAGCATAATTACTTTGAGAGAGAGAGATGGTCCTCCAAATTCAAAGGTACTTGAGGTTGCTTATTGGGCACTATTTAATGGAATTATTGTGATCAACAAACACAATGATCTGGCATTTAATGATTTTCTGAAAAAATTCAGAAAATATTAAGTAATATCTGGCCATGTAAAAATGTACTCTATAAGTTAATTAGACTTGTCTATCTTGAGATAAGGAATTTGGGTTAAGTTTTTCATTCCTTTCTATCACAGATTCCATTAGAATTTTAATCAAATCCACAGTGACTAGTATTTGCCACAGAAACTATTTTTCAAGCGGACAATGTATCTGAGATTGAGGTAACGGTCCTTAGTTCCTCTCACTTACTTATCATAAGCACTCTTAAGCCTGGTTCCCATCGCAGTCACAAACACCATAGGGTTCAACATCAGGTAAACCTGACTAACTACCTACCCCATTAGCAACAAAGTCCTCTACAGGGAAAGCTAATGAGAAAACTTCCATTAAGAATAGGGCAAGTAAAGAAATGCAGCAGAATTTGCAAGTACTGATCAAAATCAAAGGACATTTTTTATCCCTCTAGAAGAGATTAAGGTAAATTAGATATAAACAATAGCTAATGCTGCAATGCCAGCTTTCATATGAAGAACCTGGACAAGGAAGCGTTAAAGGAATTTGTCCACAGTCATGAAGCTAGTGGTAGATATTAAGATGATAAAAATGGGATCTCCCAATTCTTTGTCAGTTGCAGATTTAAAAACAAAAGCAGCAGTAATAAGATATGCAATAAGAGGTACAAATTCAGAGGATCAAATAAAACTCAAATGATAATTCCTATTCATATATAACTAAGAACCATGCCCCCGCGCCACCCCTCCTCCCTTAGAGGTCTATTTAGAGAGCTCTAATCAGAAGACTTAGGATATAGAACTGTGAGAGGCAGCGTTGAATTAGTGACATTGCCCCAAAGCTGGAGGGTTAACATCAGAGCTGCTGCAAGATTTAGTTTCTATCCACCCCTTTAATTTTATATATGTTTCTCCACCACCCTTGTTCACCCTGGCCTTTTCAAGTTACTCAAAACAAGAGAGGATCTCTGCCTGGATTGTTCTCCCTGGCCTGCCCCCTCCTCCCCCCAGCATGACAGCTCCTCCTTCGCAGAGACTCTCTGACCCCTCTATTGAAACCAACTCCTTTCTTGTTTTCCCAGTCATAGCAACCTATTCTTTATTCCTTTCAGAGCACTTTTCAAAAATCTATTTATTTACTTGCCTGTTTCCCTTGACTATTTGTAAGCTCCATGAAAACAGAATCTTAAAATATTCATTAATTCCAACATCTAGCAAAGTGCCTGGTCTACAGTAAGTAATAGTAAGTAGTTGTGGAATTCATTTATATCTTGTCTACATGTATAACTTGTAGAATTCGTGTATAGTATGTCATCAAAAACAAGGAAAGTCTGAAAAACTGCATAGTCAGGAGTAACCTAAGGAGACATGACAATTAAAGAAAATGTGGTATCTGGATGGGATTCTAAAACAGAAAAAGGATATCAGGTAAAAATTAAGGAAATCTGAATAAATATGGACTTAATTAGTAATAATGCACTAATAATGGTTTATTAATTGTAACAAATGTTCCATTCTAATGTAAGATGTTAATAATAGGGGAAACTATGTACAAGGTGGGGGGATAAATATAACTCTCTATACCATGTGCTCAATTTTTCTATAAATCTAAGACTATTCTAAAAAAATAAAGTCTATAAAAAACCAAATCTGGTCAACGAAAGACTATTATGTATTACCAACAACATCAGAGCCCAAAGACCTTCATTAAAAGTCAAGATTGAGTTAAAATTAAATTTGAAATTTCTGTAATTAATTTTGCCACTTGAATATTAGTCATTTAAACCATCGCAACTGAAGAAAATAACCAGATATTGGGCCATAGAACAAACAGTGTAGAAAAAAATTAATATAAAAAAGCCAGATCTACTTAGTCAAAGAATTTTCATAAACATCGAGATATAATAAAGGTTTTGATCAGAGCTGAGGAAGCCAGAGAAGAATTGGGTTTTTGAGATCATTTCACTAACTTCACAAAGAAGAAGGGGTGCTGTCAAGGACAGAGTGCTTTGGGCAGAAGGAGGAGATACTGTTGCTGTTTTGACCATTAAAAAAAAAAATTACTCTAGCTGGTTTGGCTCAGTGGATAGAGCATCAGCTTGGGGACCAAAGGGTCATGGGTTCAATTTGGTCAAGGGCAGGTACCTTGGTTGCAGGCTCCTCCCCGACCCAGGCCCTGGTCAGGGCTTGTGCAGAAGGCAACCAGTTGATGTGTTTCTCTCACATTGATGTTTTTCTCTGTCTTCCCCCTCTTTCTTCCACTCTCCCTAAGAATCAATGGAAAAATATCCTTAGGTGAGGATTAAAAAATAAAATAATTTTTTTCAATTATAGTTGACATTCAATTTGGTGAACTTCTGCCTTAATTTCTCTGCCAAAGTTCTAATGAATAATACAATGGACCAATAAATTAACCAGAAAAAGGGATGAAAAATAAATTTGGATATTTGGTTCTTAATTACGGGAGGAATGATATTGATACCATGACTTCAATATTAAATATCATACATTTTCAATCATAAATCACTCATGCTCTGTGGTCAGACTGCCCAGCTAACACCCTTACTTTATTATTTACTAACTCTGTGACCTTGGACAAGCCACTTTGCTTTTTCTGTGTCTTTTGTTCCCCTTCTTTAAAAGGAAATAAATAATAGTACTTCCCTTGAAGTATATTGTGAAGATTACATGATTAACACCTATTATTTAAAACAATGCTAAAAACATAGTAAGCATTAATAAACACCAGCAATAATCATTATTAGCAAAATGTGAGGAAATCAAGTTAATTTATCAAAAGGGGGAAAATGTACTTACAGATAAGTTAGGGTAGTGGTTAATGGAATTTAAAGGATATTTTCACGACCCCTAAAAGACCTCCAAAGGTGGTTCCTCTTTTTTTAAAAAGAGGGATAAGAAGCATAGCTATTAGCCTCCTCAAACTTAAAATACAACTATGAAGTGGTGGTTCTACACCGTGGGAGAGGGTCAGTAATATATATAAAAGGGTATCCCCTGCTTTTCTTTCATGACAGAGGTGTAGTCACCAGGGACAGACTGCTTTAGAGGGACTTGACAACTAGATTTACCTAGTTGGACCCAAAAGGCCTACCAACCTAGAGAACACTTCATAAAAATCAAAAGGGACAGATGGGAGGACAGACAAACAAAGTCACGCTCTTTGAGTTTTTCCCTCTGGCTTGTTCTCAGTTCAGAAAGAAAGAAGGGGGAGGGGTCAAAGAAAGAAAAAAAAAAATCAGTTAAGAGGAGACTTGGTACATAATGGAGGGTAAAGGTAGCTCAGAGCAATATCTTAGAATGTAGTAACCGGTTCTGTTCTCAATGGGCCAAGCAGAAGTAGTTCTCAATTATATAACTGAAAATAGTTAAAACCAGAAGTAAAAATATTTTAAAATAATCTGCACCAAACATTTTCCATCATCAAAGTTTGTATTTTAAGAATACCTCAGATCAGTTTTTGTTGTCCTGCTCTTACCCCTTGGGCAACCTTCTCTAAGGAATAAAATTTAAAAGCTGGGAGAAACCAGGAGAAAGGAGGCAGATGAGAAGCAAGGTACATGGACATTAATTCCCAATCTGAATCATTGATACATTGAATGCATTTGATTTGGATGGGTTGGAAATTAATTCCATAGTGTCTTTTGAGTTTCTTTGTCCTCCCTCCTAATAAATAGTCCTATCATACTTCTAACCTTTTAGAGCAAGAATTTGGGAAGGCAGAGATGTTTAATGCTATGCTTTTCATCATGAAATAGAAATAACTTTCTGAGCAAAAAAACAAAACAAAACAAACAAACAAAAAACCCCAAAAGCCCTCTCACTAAGAAGTGACGGTAAATGGTAAGATAAACCACAGCAGAAAAGCGACACACCTCTCACAATCCACTCTATTTGGACTTTCTAGGGAAGTCAGTAAAGTTCTAACCACAGAGTCTTCTGCTTATTTATAGGACAAAATGCCACTGAGAACAGACTGGTTTTCTGAACACCAACATGCAAAAGGGAAGGCTTCATTCTACTAAGCAGTTCACATGAAAAGGTTAGACTACTTACAAACCATGCTCCTAGGTCCTGGTTTGCTAACACAAAAAGCATGCACAATGGCACAGATCACCCCCTTTTCTTTTAGAAGACAAAGCTCCTATTACCCTGGAGACACAGGTAGATTAAAAACAAAACCAACAACAATAAAACACACACACACACACCCATGCCTGTTTACCTTGAATGGGGTAAGAATAATGTGCTGGGCTTGGCTGGCTTGTGGTTAACCCTGTAGTGCAGGTAAGAACACTGTGTTGACTTGGAGATGGAGTCTGAATTAAACCACTTTCAGGTTTCATACCTGGCCACAATGCACCTGAATCAGATAAATTGGACCAATTACAAACATACACTGGGACTGGGGAGCATGGTTATGCTTTTAAATATTAGCCAGTAGTTTAAAATCTAAATCTTAAAAGAAAATAAATTTGCTTGTAAGAGAAAATTATTGATTCTCCCACTTACAATGTACCACAAGCAAATACAATTTCAAAGAAATAGGGAGTGGGGCCATGGAAACAAAAATCTTGTCAAGACCCCAATAATTATATATATATATATATATATATTTTTCATTTCAACGATTTGGGGAAATTGATCAGGGTTAAAAAAAAAGAAAAAAGAAAAAAAGCTACTGACACCCAACCAGAATATTTGATATAAAGTGTGTGATGTCCATGTACAGCAATAAATCATTTATCTGCATTGTCAAAGTGGGAGACATTCCACATAAGTTTAAAATTCACTTACCCATCAAAAAAAGCACCAAATTTTTCTAAAATGTATTAAAAATTAAAAACCTCTCTGCCTTTCTAAGCTGGTTATTTTGTTACCTTTGTTTCTTTTGATTAAGAAAGACACATCTGCTTATTTTTATAAATTAAAAACATTACAGAAATATGTAACTTAGAAAAAACAAAGTCAGATGTAATTCCATCATCCAAATTTAACCACTATTAGGTTTGCAGAAAAGTCATTTAGGTTTCTTCTATGTACTAACTAATCTTTTTTTCCTGATAAAAATTTAAAAGGTGTTAAACATACTGTTCATAATTTGCTTTTATACATACCTCTAAGAGACATCATTCTATGTCAGAACATATAAATCTATCTCATACTGATAAACATCATAGCTATTCATTTTTATCACAATTCTCCTGAGTGACAATCTTTCTAATATATTTATATCTCTTCCTGCCTTCTTGGCAGGGAGGAAATAGTGAGCATACCTTTTAATTTTTTTCAGAATTATTTCTACAAAGATAAATATTGTGCTGTAAATATATATATTACAGAAACAGATTATTGTGATATGTGAAGACATTTACTTAGTACTAAATAGAACTCAATTATGGTTCTATAATTTTAGATACTTGTATCACTTTGTTTTTTCTCTGTGATCTTTCATTTCTTGACAATCTCCTATCTCTGATTGTATCCATCTCCCTTTTCATTTGTAGTAAACTAGGAAACCATAAACAAAGCTTTGCTTCTACATGAGAGCCCAAGGATGTCCTTTATTGAGATGTTTTGGTGATAATTTTGGCTATGCAAAAGTCTATTTATAAAAAACCGTATTGTCTGGCTATTTATTGTGTTCTGAGTAGCTACAGTTGCTGGATCAGTGTAGCTGGAGCTGAAAATTTGATTCAAGAAGGTTCATCAATCAAACACATCCCAGGTAAGAAGTCAATACCAACGTCAGCCACAGTTTCAAATTCAACATTAACTCATTTCATTTACTCCTAATCTGATAAAGAATTTATAGAAATATAATGCTGTAATAATAAGAACCTCTGCTTTACCAGGGCACTGAGATATCTTAGTGCAATTCCAATCTGTAAAATTTGTTGAAAAGTAAATATAAGAATAGTAGAGGGAGATGTAAAAATCTTAAAAGGTTGACAGTGGGTCATGGTAATCAAGTTGGCCCAAACTTGAAGCATTAAAAAAACAAAAAGCCATGTTATTTTCTTACCTATTAAACACATAAAATGACTTTTTGAGGAGATTGAAGAATATAAACATCTCTAGCATGAATAAGGAGAACTGCTCCCCCACCCTCAAGTTCAAGATCATTTAAAAAATCTTGTCCAGCCGAAACCGGTTTGGCTCAGTGGTAGAGCATCGGTCTGCGGACTGAAAGGTCCTGGGTTCGGTTCCGGTCAAGGGCATGTGCATTGGTTGCAGGCACATCCCCGGTGGGGGGTGTGCAGGAGGCAGCTGGTCCATGTTTCTCTCTCATCGACATTTCTGGCTCTCTATCTCTCTCCCTTCCTCTCTGTAAAATATCAATAAAATATATTAAAAAATAAAATAAATAAAAAATCTTGTCCAGGTTAGCCACAGCTAACGTTCTTGCTATATCTAATTTTCAATAAAGAATATTGTTTTTAAAACACTTATTATATGAAATTTGGATATTAGTGCCATGATTCATAATTTCCAATAAACAAATTGCTATTTCAATATCATAATAACTTTCAGATTTATTGTGATCAATGTGTTTTTTCCTAAATGGGTTCTGAACTAAAGGTGTTGGATTTGAACATTTTTATAATTACACTGTACTAAAATCCTACGTTATTAGTAAAAATATTAACCGAGAATGTTTTGCTAGCCTCGTTATTTTGCATTTTTTAAAAAGTTTTAAAGTGTAAAATGCCTATAAACTAGTTCTTTTTATAAGGTTAAAAATTAGGGCAAAATGTCCAAGAGAAGGGAATAGTTTTGAATGTTTTTGACCAGAAACACGAAGTACTTATACATAATTATTTTATGAAGACTAGAGGAATAAAAGACAATATTGATACCGCTGCAAGCATTACTGTAACCCTCTATTTAAGCATATAAGCATCTTCCTTCAAAAGCACCCTTCCAAGAATTCCAAGTAATAGTATGATTTGACCATAGAGCATTACTGCCCATAGCAAATGATGAAACAAAATCTTGGTTTCATGACCACTAGCCCACTGCTGTACGCCTACAACTACAAAGCCTCTCAAGTCATTTTAAGCACAAAAGGCCTGATGTGGGCATCAGCCAGGTCTAACCATGGGAAAGGAAGTCAGTCTCTGAGTGCCATCCTCCTGCTGCCCCACACTGGGGTCTTATCATAAACCTTACCCAAGTCTCTGAGCACAAATATGTGTCACTATGAGTTAGTTAATAACCAAACTAACCTGAGCAGTTCAGTTTATCATAACACATATCAAAGTAGTGGATTTTTAGAGATTAGTTTGGTTAGGAATTGAAGTACATGTTAATGCAAGGGGAAAAAACCACATGGAAGACTATCTTGGTTTGCTGATTTAATAGTTCACTGGGATGAGCTATTGTAAATGCCAAGTAATTTAACCTCAGTACTCACCCTAATTATAAAATATGTACATTATATTATAAAAAAATTAGGGAAATATAAAGCATAAGGAAAAATTCATATAGTCTCACCACACACAAAACATTATAGGCAGTTCTATCTTTGCATAGTTCTGTGGTAACTGAGATCAAATCTGTATAGTGCATGTATTGGTAAGTTCACAATTTTTCTTCCAAATTAGTCTTCATGTACATACTAGAGGTCTGATGCATGAATTTGTGCATGTGTGGGTCCCTCTGGGTGGCCTGCAGGCATCTGGCCAAAACCCGCAGTCCAACACTGCCTGCAGCTCCTACCTGCTGCTCCTGTTCATCCCAGCCCCATTGTGCCTGCTGCGGGCTTGTGCCCAATCAGTCCCGGTCAGGAAAGACTCATGCTGCCACAGCAGCACTCACTAGCCATGAGCCCTGTGTCTGGCGCCCTCCCAAGGGGAGTGGTCTGCAGGATTGAGCTGAAACTGGCTCACCGACACCCCCAGAGGGGTCCCAGATAGCGAGAGGGTGCAGAACAGGCTGAGGAACTCCACTGGTGCATAATAAGGCTGGGGAGGGACTGTAGAGGGCTCCAGGGCATGTCCAGCCCATTTCCCTCAGTTCTGATTGGCTGGACCCCAGCAGCAAGCTAACCTACTGATGTTGGTCAGTGCACGTCATAGTGAGCAGTTGAGCAGCCTTAGTATATCATTAGCATATTGTGCTTTGATTGGTTGTTCAGTTGTTCTTCCATTCGGTCTATTTGCATATTATCCTTTTATTATATAGGGTTTTAAAAATATACTAACTGGGGATATTGTGCTAGGGATCCAGTGCATGAATTCATGTACCTTGAAAGAAACTGTGAGCCAAGAGGCTACAATGGGCACAAGGGTGGGTCTCAGCCTATACTCTGTGCCCCTGCCCGGCCCCTCACACCATAGCCCCCTATCCCCTCTGCCAGCAGCCCCACTCCCACCACCTGTTCCCACATGCTGAGCAGTTGGGGCTGCTCCTGATCGCCCCTCAGGGGCGATTGGGGCCAGCAGCTGCCACTCACACCCACTGATGGTGCTGAGCGATTGGGGCCAGGCCTGGGCACCAGCAGTGGTGAGAGCGGTGGCTCCAGCGCCTGTAACAGGTGTAAGCAGGGTTGGCACTGGCAGCAGATGCAAGTGCTGGGCAGGACTGCAGCATGTAAGAGCAAAGAATTTTCAGTAGCCACCAGAGGCTTGCCAATGACTTGACTGATGCCCACTATGCTCTGCACCCTGCTGCCTGCTACTGACGCCCGCCATTTTCTGCGAGCAACCCCTGGTAGTTAGCACATGTTACAGCAACTAGTTATTTGGTTGTTCTGCCATTTAGTCTATTTACATATTAGCCTTTTATTATATAGGATTTTCAATTTTACATTGCAATTTTTTCAATTAATATTAATTTGTTTTTTCGAGATGCTAAATATTCTTTAAGAAAGTGACTTACACCCAACTGGAGTGGCTCAGTAGGTTGAGCATCATCCTGTACACCCAAAGGTTGCTGGTTCAATTCCTGATCAGGGACCCATACCTGGGTTGTGGGTTTGATCCCCAGTTGGGGAACTACAGAAGGCAACCATCCAATTAATGTTTCTCAAATCAATGTTTCTCTCTCTCTTTCTCCCTTCCTTTCTCTAATCATGCCCTTCTGTGAGGATTAAATTTAAAAAAAAGAATAATGGCTACATAGTTTTCAATTCTATCAATATACTGCAATAGAACACAAACCTTTGAATATGTATGTTGTATCCAATATTTTGCTATTATAAATAATGCTGCAATAAATATCATAGTTAGGAAAGTTCTGCGGATATCTAATTCCATAGGATAAATTTCTCAAAGTGAAATTACTGAGGAAAATGGTATGAACATCCTTAATGCTCTTAATATATAAGTCAAATCTTCATCTCACATTAAAGTTTTTAAAAAGAATTTAGAACAGTGGCAGCTAAGGCAATTTTATATGAGCCATAAAAAGAAAAGATTTTCCCTTTCCTCACACATTCAGGTCTCATTTCCAGTTAAACCTCTCATCCTTTCTGCCATCACACCACATTTCTACATAGTTCTGAAAAGAATATGACTACTATGTTCTTACTTTTAAAAATTACTCATAGACTCCTTAGATTTCCTCTAGTCTTTTCTCCTTTCTTCAAGAAGAGGAAATTTTAAAATTTCAAACTCAACTCTGAGGCTATCTTTTTTATATAGACCTAAACCAGCAATTTTCAACCTTTTTCATCTCATGGTACACATAAACTAATTGCTAAAATTTTGTTTGAAAATCGCTGACCTAAGCTATGAGCACTTCTGGAGTTAAACAGACCTGGGTTTAATGCCAATCCTAGGCATTTACTAATTGTATGATCTCAGACTAGTCATTTCACTCAATCCTTCTAAGCCTGTTTCCTTATCAGTAAAAAAGGCTAATGCTACTAATTTCTTCAGACTGTTCAGAGGATTAAATAAGTCAAAGCATAAAGTGTAAAGTACTTATTCTTTTCATACTGCTTAGTATAATAAA
Source organism: Vespertilio murinus (assembly GCA_963924515.1). NCBI lineage: Eukaryota > Metazoa > Chordata > Mammalia > Chiroptera > Vespertilionidae > Vespertilio > Vespertilio murinus. Next base: position 16,216,039 of record OZ004706.1, read on the forward strand.
CAATCTATACATATTAGACAATATTATTACAATGAAATTTTCTGAAGCCTATTTACACCTGAAATAAGATAACAGATTGGCTAACCTAGTTCTAGTGCTAACAGTCATTATAATGTGACAGAATTTCTGAAATCTTCACAAGAAGAAAGAAATAAAGTGCTCTATAGTTGAGTGAATACATTAAAAAAAGACATGCTAAAACATAGGAAAATGTCTTAAAAAGAGTCACTTTAAAAAAATATTTCAAACATCGCTTTGTAATGTCCTTTATAAATAATGAGAATATGCTATATATAAATCATTCACATTATCCCAATCTACATCTCCCTCCAGTAAGTCTCATATATAACTTAAAGTCAAATTAAACCAATGATTACTTCTCTCTAAATTAGAGAACTTATAAAACAAGTTTTCCTCGCCCCCAAATAATAAATTTTACTTCACAATATAAACACTATTTTCTTCAAGATTTTAACAAGGATTAATCTATTTTACAGAATTTTCTTTTTCCTTTTTCTTTACTACAGGGAAAATGCAGTGATCACAAAAGATACCATAATATCTAGGACCTACATGCACATGGTACTATGTTAGGTATTCCATAACCTGAATCCAGAAGTATAATAGAAATTTTATTTAACAATGAACCATAAGAATGATCAACTATTGTTCAAAAGTACCATAAAGGATGTAGGGCTTGTTAATAATAAATTTAAATCTAAACAGAGAATTAAGCCTGGCCAGCGTGGTTCAGTGGCTGCCATCAACCTACGAACCAGTCATGGTACAGTGGGAGACATATAGGAGCCAGCCAATCATTGATGTTTCTCTCATTCCCTCTCCCTTCCTCTCTGAACTAAACAAAAAATATATTTTTTAAATATGGAAAAGTTTATTTTAAAAAGTTTTAAAAGTGTGAACATACTTACTTTATACTTGCTAGCCTATTACTATCCAGCTAATAAAAATTCAGCTTTAATAAACACAAGCATAATCATCGAGACTTCTGCTTCCAAAAGGACTGCTCATGTGTTCCCCAGGAGGCCGTGTGCCCCGGGTGAGCCGTGTGCCCCGGGTGAGCCATGTGCCCCAGGAGAGCCATGTGCCCCAGGGGAGCCGTGTGCCCAAGGGGGGCGGTGGGACCCGGGGAGCCGTGTACACTGGGAGAGCCGTGTGCCCTGGGGAAGCGGTGGGACCCAGAGGGAGGGGGCGGTGTGAACCGGAGGAGGAGTGGATTCTATTCGTGTAGTCCTGAGACATTTGACAGTCTGCAGCCATTAGCTACAGAACACTGTTGTATTTCCCTATAAAACAAACGAGAGAGAGTGTCCCACTTGAAATTCATATATGGAAAAAAGGAAAAGAGAAGGAAAAAAAAATCTGAGGAACAGAATAAAGTGGTGAATATAGTAGAATCAGGGGCAAAGAAGGGGAGTGGACTGATAATTATCAGGAGGATAAGGGGGTGGGGAAGCAGTGAGAGACTGGATTGAAATTGTATAACCAATGGATGAAGACAATTGGGGGGAGAGGGGTTAAGGGCAGAGGGTGGGAAGGGAACTGGGTGGTAGGGAGCTTTGGGGGAGGAAAAGGAGAAACAAATGTAATAATCTGAGTAATAAAGATTTATTAAAAAAATAAAAACAAAACAAAACAAAAGGACTGCTCAGTCTCGGCTAGTTAAATATATCACAAATTTAAGATTTTAGTATTTAGTATACTAGTTAAAATTGACAGGCATGTAGGCATGGACTACAAACTGAGAAATAAGAGCATTTCTGTTTCTCTTTTCTTGTGAAGTTACCAACGATGACTATCATGAAACATAACCTCCCATTTTTTCCCTAGTAGTGAACAGGAGCCAAGGAATGCCTAAAAATAAGAAGGCAGTCACTATCATAAAGATTAGCCAAATGGGCCAGGAAAAGTAGCAATGTAGAAACCAGAAGCAGGTAACACTAACACATCTGTAATCTATGGCAGCCTACTGAAAGATTTTCCTAATTCCCAGCTAGTTTCAGTAGGGGCTACTGAAATATGTTGCATATTTTAAAACAATACAGTATTCTCTCAAATTTTTCATATCAGTTCAAGGAAAGCAGGGAATAGGTAATAAACCAACTAATATATCTATCAATTTACATACACAGAAAAAAAGTCAGTGTAGATATTAAGTGTGCAAAGAATCTCAAACTCTCTTTCAGTAAATCATTCTAATTTATAGTTCATGTCCAAGATGCCTAAAACCAAAGAACAAAATTTTCTAGGCATATAAGGTTGTACAAAATCGGGGATTTCCTCAACTATGAGGCATATTCTATCAGGATATTTAGATTGCCTGTCTTTAGCAAACCAGGGACCTCAAAATACATTTATTATGCTTACTTAACCAAGGTACCATGTTCTATATAAAGTAAAATCAATAGTAATTTCTCAAGGATTTTCCACAAATACTTAAAGAATCCAAGTTTTACAGTCAAGACTTAGTTAGTACCTTGGAAATTTGGTAGCTAACTTTGATAAACAAATGAGTACGGAAAAATTATGACCTTATATCACATGTATCAAATATGCTGTTGGAAAGTAGCAAACCCAACAGCTATTACACCTGTAACTGGGAGGTGCTCTACAAAGAACCATTCACCTCTCCGCTTCCTGACCGGCGAGGCTTGCTTTTGGGGAATAAAAATCAATATTCTCAGAAAGAGCTTATAACAGGATGCCTTACCAAAAGGAGGTAGTCCATACGTTTGGGTTGCCTGAGGGTAGACAGCATACGGTTGAGACTGCTGTAGTGTCTGGTACTGAGTCTGCCCAGGATAAGCAGTTTCCGAAACAGGAACTGAGAGGATATGTGCATAAGGTCTAGAAAAGTTCAAGAAAACAAAAACTTGCATGTGTGATTTATTTTAGTAATGAAAAATAGGAGAAATAGCTAATATCACTAAATGCAAAGTGATAATGAGACCAACCTTCCACAAAATGCCTATCACTGTGGTCAAAAAGTAGAGCTAATATTTCCTTTCCAGGTTCTACTACAACCTACCTAAGAGACAATTTTATGAGAAATTTATAATTTTCAAATATCCTCCCAAGGTCCGGTTACTATGTTATAAAAATGCATGTTATGCTATATGTATGTCCCTATATGAAATATAAGGATGGATTAGCCCTAGCTGGTTTGGCTCAGTGAATAGAGCATCGGCCTGAAGACTAAAGGATCCCAAGTTTGAATCCGGCCCAGGGCACATGCCCAGGTTTCAGGCTCGATCTCCCCTAGTGGGGGGCATGCAAGAGGCAGCCAATCAATGATTCCCTCTCATCATTGATGTTTCTATGTCTCTCTCCCTCTCTCTCTCTGAAATCAATAAAAATATTCTTTTTAAAAAAGGATGAATTAAACTTGTTTATGCCCTATATCTACATATAGAATAAAATTAAAATAATAGAAAATTGGATAGAACAGGCTTCACAACTGGCTCTCGTTATTCACCCAGCCCTTTGGGCCAAACTAAAGTTCTTTTTACAACTATTTAAAAAATATTTTTGTTGATTTTAGAGAGGAAGGGAGAGGGTAAGAGAGATAAAACATCAATGATGAGAGAGAATCATAGAACGGCTGCCTCCTGCATGCCTCCAATTGGGGATTGATCCTTTAACACAGGCACGTGCCCTTGACTGGAACTGAACCCAGGACCCTTCAGTTCACAGGCCAACACTCTATCCGCTGAGCCAAAATGGCTAGGGCCAAACTAAAGTTATAAGAGGAAAAGTGGGGCTTAGAAAAGAGGGTGAGGTTGGTAGAGGAAAGGCAAGGGAGTAGGAAAGTAGACCAATATTACCAGATCAAGTGTATAAAACAGGAGCCAGATAATAAAATCTGGGAAGTCCCAGATAGGACTTGTAATTTTTCCACTGATATGTAAGCCAGAGTATAATGCTTATAAATGGTGTCAACCACATCAGGTTTAACTAGGGATTTGAATTTAGCAGTGAAACTTCTGGTAATATACACTAGCTAGATGACCTCACATTCCTTTTTCTTTTCTTTTTTTTTTCTTCAAATTCCTTTTTCATTTGTTTTAATCCTTATCCGAGGATATTTTTCCATTGACTTTTAGAGAGAGGGAAAGACAGAGAGAAATATTGATGTGAGAGAAACACATCAACTGGTTGCCTCCTAGATGAGCCCAGACCAGCGCCTGGGCCAGGGAGGAGCCTGCAACAGAGGTACCTGCCCTTGACCGGAATTGAACCTGGGACCCTTCGGTCCACAGGCCGACACTCTATCCACTGAACCAAACTGGTTAGAGCAGACCTCACATTTCATTCATGCAATAAGATGATTCCACATTTTATGCACTGAATTTTCAGTTAATAGTTATATTATATGGTGAGTTATGCTGCACTTATAAGAACAAGTGTTACATGTACCATGAGTAATAATGACAAAATACTTGAGGGAGGCGTTGTTTCAGAAGGCAAAAAGATTCTTTTCAGGATTGGAGGAGAAGAAAATGAAGGAAGGCCATAAAGAAGTGGTATATGAACTGAGCATACAGGATGTGCAGGAGTGGGAGAGAAGTGTGTTGTAGGAAAATAGAAAAAATCTGAAAAAGGTACATAGGAAGAAAAGCAAGGGCTTCAGGTTCCAAGAAGCAAAGATTACATTAAGGGAAGTATATAAAGGGAAGGGAAGTAGCGCGCGAGAGAAAGACAGATAGCCAAGACCTTGAATACCAGGCTAAAAGAGTTCAGACAAATCTGAAACAAGTGGGTGTCACTAAAACTGTTGAACAGAGTGACAAGATCAGAGTTGCTCCTTAATAAAGATTAGTTTGGCATTGCTCTGTAAATGGATTAGAAGAGAGAAAAAACGAAATAGAGGTCCAGTTAAAAAAGTTATACAGGAGCTCTGAATTAAGATAGAAGGCATATGCCAGGCCTGTGTTGCTCAGTGGTTTAACATTAACCCTGAGCCTCAAGGTCACTGGTTTGATTCCCAGTCAGGGCACATGCCTGGGTTTCCGGGCTACATCCCCAGTTGCGGGCATGCAAGAGGCAGCCAATGATGACTCTCATCAATGTTTTTCTCTTTCTCTCTCTCCCTTTTTCTCTCTCAAAACCAATAAAAACATAAAAAAAAAGATAGTAGGCATAGCTAATAGGGTATCCTGAATATAGCAGGTATAGAAATCTTTTTTGAATAAGTAAATGAATTTGGAATATGCAATATATTCTCATCTCAGTGGATTATAGGACACTGAATATGAAAATTTCTATTCTTCTTAGCCAGATCTGAGACCAAGAAATAATTCAGGTTGTAGCTATTAATCAAATTATATGGGGAATTATTTAAAATCTTAGTGATTAACCAGATATACCCTATTTAATACAGTGTCTTTACAGCTCAGAGTATTTTGTTAACTCTATAATAACCTCAGAGAACAGGTTTAGTTATTTCACAGAAGAAAACCACATGAAAATGACTGGTCCAAGTATGCTATTAGTGTTAATACCAGATTAGAATTTGGAAAACTCCTTGAGTTAACTTTTTAATTAGTGTATTTAAAAAATATATATTTTATTGATTTTTTACAGAGAGGAAGGGAGAGAGATAGAGAGCTAGAAACATTGATGAGAGAGAAACATCGACCAGCTGCCTCCTGCACATCCTGGGGATGTTCCCGCAACCAATGTACATGCCCTTGACCGGAATCAAACCTGGAACCTTTCAGTCTGCAGACCGATGCTCTACCACTGAGCCAAATTGATTTCGGCTAATTAGTGTATTTTTTAGCTGATGCAAAATCAAGGTATAAATGGGCACAAAAAGGGGGTAAAATGCCAGTTTTATTTTTACAACAGTCCCACAGGCATCATTGATTTCTATTATAAATTTCTATGAATCCTGCATTATGTAAGCACACAAGAAATATGTATCCTCATTTAATAAGCAAACTTGTATGTATTTATGTATACATAGGCACAACTGGCAGCTTGGCATACACAATGTTCTGCACCTAATTAGTCAGATGATTAATTTGGTGGCTTTTAAATGCTGATCTTAACCCCTAGAAGGCTGAAAATGTTGCCTCATAGTGACTTCAATCCACTAAGCCTGTCTAACTGCAAGTCCACTTTTTCTCTGAGGATAGTCCTAAGACAAGAAGCTGAACATAATACGTAGAGAAGTCTCAGTATGGGGATGGCTTGAGCTATTTTTATTGATCTATCAAGGTAAAGGAAACAGAAAATGATCAGAGGTTAATCAGTAATATGCTTTGATCACTATCGTATTTTTCATTTTCAGTGCCTCTTTATTTAGAGCAGGAGTGGGGAATCTTTTTTATGCCAAGAGTTATTTGGATATTTATAACATCATTCACAGGCTATATAAAAAATATCACCTTAACAATTAACCTGCTAAATTTAGTCAAGCATTTAATTAACTCATCCCTGCCTAGGCAGGGTCAGATCAAATAATTGTAGGCCTTATACAGCCTGTGGGCTGGATGTTCCCCATTCCTGATTTAGAGAGACCTGCAGGGTAGCAGTGATCTATTGCAGGCAACTATCTACATTTTTTTAAAGATATGTTTTTTATTGATTTCAGAGAGAAGGGGAAAGAGAGACATCAACAATGAGAGAGAATCATTGATTGGTTGCCTCCTGCACGCCTCCCACTGGGGAGGAGCCTGCAACCCAGAAATGTGCCCTTGACTAGAATCAAACCTGGGGCCCTTCAGTCCCCAGGTGGACGCTCTATCCACTGTGCCAAACCAGCTAGGGCCAACCGCCTACTTTTTATTTTAATTAATTAATTAATTAATTATATTTTATTGATCTTTTATAGAGAGGAAGGGAGTGAGATAGAGAGCTAGAAGCATCGGATGAGAGAGAAACATCGACCAGCTGCCTTCTGCACACCCTGCACTGGGGATGTGCCTGCAACCATTGTACAAGCCCTTGACAGAAATCGAACCTTAGGACCTTTCAGTCCGCAGACCGATGCTCTATCCACTGAGCCAAACCGGTTTCAGCAACCAACCAACCATCTACTTTTTAAAAGGATATTATAGCCCTGGCTAAATGTGGCTCAGTCGGTTGGAGCATCATGCCAAACATCAAAAGCTGGCAAGTTTGATTCCTGGTTAGGGAACATACCTGTGTTACAGGTTCAATCTTCAGTTGGGGCGCATATGGGTGGCAGCTGATCAATCTCACCCCCCCTCCCTAAACTCTATAAAAAGCATAACCTCGGGTAAGGAATGAATGAATATATGAATACATTTAAAAAGAGATATTACATAGACTCCATATATGAAGGAATAAAAATATTGGAGTAAGGCCCTAGCTAGTTTTGCTCAGTGGATAGTGTTAACCCTCCAACTGAAGGGTCCTGAGTTTGATTCTGGTTAGGGCCACATATGTTGGTTGCAGGTTCAATTCCCGGCCCTAGTCAGGGGAAAGTGCAGAAGGCAACCAATCAATGACACATCAATGTTTCTCTCTCTCTCTCTCTGTCTCTCCCTCTCTCTTCCACTCTCTGTCTTAAAAAAAAAAAAAAAATCAATGGAAAAATATCCTCAAATTAACAATAATAAAAATTGGAATAAGGATTGAGAATGAGGTGAAAAAAATATCAACTTACTGAGTTAAATATCAAGTTAAAATTTGCAATTAATCTAGAGTAAAAGCATGTATATTTTGAAATAATTATATTCAACTTACTTTGCAGAATACATTTGTGAGGTATAATCATTGGATGAGCGAGGGATGTAATCGGTACATGTCATTACTGAAAGAAAACCAGGTAAAAAGTTAGAACACTTCAAAAATGAGATGGGAAAATTGTATCTCACTGTATAGTCTTTCAAACTAAATTACAAAATACAGGTTGGACATCAGATATTTAGAAAGACTAGTAGCAAATACCTCACTCTTCTAATAACAGATTTAGAGACTTTTAGACAGTAAAAGAAACTAGAATGTGAGGGGTATGGAAATCAGGAAGAGTGAAGGTAAAGATCAACTCTTAAAAACAACTGATCTTTACCTTCACCCTTCCTGATTTAAAACCACAGATGGAACACCCTAAGCTCTTAGCTGTGCCTACAGGCAAACTGAAAAGGCAAGAACCATATCTAGAAAACCACATTAAACTTCTTATCTGGGTGTTTATTCTCTATTTTGCCATATGACTGACTTGCAGGAAGACAGATTTAGGGGGAAATACCCAATTTTATTAGAAAACTGTTGCTATCACTATGTATGGTCTGCAGCAGAGAAGATGTAAATATGCTTCTATATTACTATTTTTTTCAGCTTTGTGTTTTTAAGGTTTTAAGTTTGGCAAAGCAGAGACAGACCTGAGGAATTCACATGATACTCTGATAACCTAGCAAGTAAAGACACTTTCACAGCTAGTGTCTTGTTAACCCTCATGCCTTCATCTAGAATAGCTGCGTGAAGGCTTGGCCTTTGTGATTTCATCTTAGGTAAATGCTATAAATATTCAACTCAATATTTGACAGAAAGCAAAATCCCATTCTTTAAGCACTATTCCAGCCCATGTTGTAGACTGAAACACCACAGAGCTTGTACCAGGCTCCTCAACTGTTCAAGAACTTCTTTCAACGTGTATAAAGGAGGTTGCTTTACTATAAATAGGGACTAAAAGTGAAGCGACTAAATGTATGTCTAGCTGGGATCCCTGAGTGCCTGACCCAAAAAGGGAACTTGGGTCAAGAGCAGATGAGAGGAATATTCATGCCCAACTGTAAAGATAAATCAACATCTGTGAGTTTATCATAGCAGATCTTGCCATTGCCATTGTTCAAGGGCTTTAACAATAATGACTAGAAATTTGAAGATCGTATTCCTTCATAATCGTTTTGACAGAAACCTCAATTAGATCTAAAGTTCTTACTATCTATCACAAAGACTGTAAGTTCATTTGAATTCTGCATGATAGTTCCTTATGTGATGGCAAATACTTTCAAAAACATCTCTCTTCCTTTGATTTAAGTTAATTCTAGAAGAGACTGACAAAATATCCTAGGAGATTTAGGCTAATTTTTATTTTTCTAGAGAAAGAATACGCCTTGATCTTTTCAGTATTTGGGAACTATAAAAGGATTATGAAGAGTCAAGGCACAATCTGCTATTACAGTAGAGGAACAACAGGGGAGACAAGGTAAAATCTTGAAGTATATTCTGAAGGTAAAACTAACAGGACATTCTTATGAATTAGTATGTGAGGAATGAGAAAACAGGGATAATTTCTAGGTTTTCAGCTTGAGCAACTGGAAGAATAATGAAACCACTTCCTAAGATGGAAAAACCTGGGAAAAGAACAGATTTGATGGAGGCTAAGGGAATAAAAAGCTACCACACATTTTAAGTATGGCTTCCCTTTTAGAGCAAAGTGGAGATGTCAAACAGGTAGTTGAAAACACAAATGAAATCAGGGGAGAAGTTAGACTGGAAATATACTAATGCATGAGAGGATGCAGAAGAGAAAAGATTAGAAACAAATCCTGAGGGCCCACCAACATTCAGAGTTCAGAGAGCCAAAGAAGAGTTAGCAAAAGAGAAGGTGGGAGGAAAAGTAGTGAGAAGCAGGATATGAAAAAGAAAGGTCCACTAGAACTAGTACTTGCAATTACTGAAATGTACTGATGACCCTGACAAGAGCAATTTCATTGGAAGAGTGGTAATAGAAACTAAATTTGAGAGAGCTGAAGAGTGAATGGGAGGTGAGAAACCAAAGGAGGGCAATTCTTTGCAGAGGTTCCAGTGAGTTAAGGAACAAAGAGGAGATCTACAACTCCTGGGGATATGAGGCCAATGGAGGTTTTGTTTGTATTAAGATGGTAGATACCAGATCACATCTCTTTACTGACAGAAAGGATTAAAAAGAGAAGAAGGACATGATGGTATAGGAGTGGTGTTAGTATAACTACAGTACCACGGTCCTAGGGCAGCTGTGGGCAAACTACGACCCGCGGGCCGGATCCAGCCTGTTCGGTTGTTCTATCCGGCCCGCGGAGCTGAATGAGGGTTCTCTTGCTCTCCCCTCCGCTCCTTCACCAGCAGCCCAAGATGAGAGTGCCAGCATGGTCAGGTTGCTTTTGTTCCGGCCCTCCGGTCCAGTTTAAGAACCCATTGTGGCCCTCGAGTCAAAAAGTTTGCCCACCCCTGATCTAGATTTTAAAGAGCAAAATGATTACAAGTTCAATCTGAGGTAAAAATAAAAGTAAGGGGAGGCATTAATGTAGACTTCAAAGGAACTAGAGTTTTTGAAGGAAAAAAGAGAAATGATTTGAGAGGAGCAAAAAGACTTAATTTATATTTTAGCCCTAAAGTATGTAAGGAACAGGTCCTTTCTTGAGGATGAATTGGACATTCAGAAAACTAGAGGAGAGTCATGGTGGGAAGGCTCAGTTGGTTAGAGCACCGTTCCAATATGCCAACATTTTGAGTTTGATCCTTGGTCAAGGCACATATAAGAACCAACCAATGGGGGAGAAACCAAGATGGCGGCATAGGTAAATGCCTAACTGCAGCCTCACACAACAATTTCAAAAAGTTACAACTAAAATACAAAATGGACATTATTCAGAACTACAGGAAAGTTGACTGACTGGAAATTCTACAACTATAAGGAAAATCAGAGGAGCTGTAAAAGCCTAAGGTACAGAGGCACAGTGCACGCGTGGGGAGAGGATGGAGCCGGAGAGGAGGGGCGGCTGAGTGCCTGGCTGGCGTTCTCTAGCAGGAAGGAGAGGTTCAGACTGTGCTGAACCCTAGTTCCGACTGCACTGAACCCCAATTCTAGGCCAGACCCTGGGGACCCAGGCTCATACAGAGAGAATATGGGCTGTAAGGCGGAAACTCAGGGGAGCAGCGAAAGGCAGAGCTCAGGAGGTGTGCACGTTGGACTCAGAAGACGGACTGTTGACTGTGCTGCTGGATTGCCCTAGCGGGAAGAAGACAAAAGCTCTGGACTGCACTGAATCCCACTTCCAACGCCACTTCCAACTGCACTGACCCCCAGTTCTGGGCTCATTGGGGGAGACTAGACTGTCTGGTAGTGGGCGAAACTTGAGGGCACCTTTCTCTCAGAGGTGCCTGCAGCGAGTACCAAAGGACACTGAGGAACACTGAGACTTAGGAACTTCATAGGGCAGGGCTGAGGGGAAGCCAAGGCTGTAGGCTCCACCCTGAAACTCCGCCCCATCCAAGCTGAGCACAGAGGCTTTTGCAATTTTCCAAGTCTAGTCGAATAAGGCTGTGTCCTGGCATAGATACAGCTGATCCTCACAGCCAATTGGCCTGGAGGTCAGTTCCTCCCAGTGATATCAACAACAATCAAGACTTAACTATAATAAGGCTGTACACACAGTAAACAAAGGGGTGCACCAAGAGTGTCCACCTCAGGTAACTGGGAGGCTGACCCACTGAACACCTTAGCACACAAAGCCACCCTACCAACTCAGGAAAGCTGTGAAAAGGCCGAGACAAGGAAACAGATCACAAACAAAAGAAATGGAGGACAACAAGCAATTGGCTGTAGAGTTAAAAAACATGGTTATAAGGTTTTTCAAGAATTTCCTAGAAAAGGCTGATAAAATAAACGAGACCTATGAGGTTATGAAAAGGGATCAACTAGAAATAAAAAGGGATCAACTAGAAAAAAAGAATACATTGTCTGAAATAAAAAATATTATACAGAGTCCTAAAAACAGGATAGAAGATCTCAAGAATCAAGTCAAAGATTTGGAACATAAAGAGCCAGACGATACTCCTCCGCAGAAGCAAGAAGACAAGAGAATCCAGAAAGTTGAAGATAATGTAAGAAACCTTTGGGACAACTTCAAGCAAACCAACATCAGAATTATGGGGGTCCTAGAAGAAGAGAGAGAGCAAGATACCAAAACATATTCAAAGAAATAGTGACAGAAAACTTGCCCCACCTGGTGAAAGAATTAGACTTACAAGTCCAGGAAGTGCACAGAACCCCAAACAAAAGGAGTCCAAAGAGGACCACACCAAGACACATCATAATTAAAATTCCAAGAGCAAAAGACAAAGAGAGAATATTAAAAGCAGCAAGAGAAAAGCAGGTAGTTACCTATAAAGGAACACCCATACGATTGTCAGCTGATTTCTCAACAGAAACCATGCAGGCCAGACAGGAAGGGCAAGAAATATTCAAGGTGATGAATAGCAAGAACCTACAGCCAAAAATACTCTACCCAGCAAAGCTATCACTCAGAATCGAAGGCCAGATAAAGAGCTTAACAAATAAAAAATAAAAAAACTAAAGGAGTTCATCACCGCCAAGCCAGAATTATATGAATTGCTGAAGGGGGTTCTTTAGGAAGAGGAAGGAGATAAAGATAAAAATTATGAACAACAAATGCGTAACTATCAACAAGTGAATCTAAAAACCAAGGGAATTAAAAAATCTGATGAACAATATTAACTGGTGAATATAATAGAATCAGAGGTATGGAAGGGGAGTGAACTGATGATTCTCAGGGAAAAGAGGAATGGGGGGGGGCGGGAAGAGACTGAACATAAACTGTGCATCTATGGATGAGGACAATGGGGCGTGGGGAAAGGGCAGAGGGTGGAGTGGGAACCTGGTGGAGGGGAGTAATAGAGGGGGGGAAATGAGGAACATTTGTAATAATATGAACAATAAAGATTTACTTTTTAAAAAAATGAATCAACCAATGAATGCATGAATCACTTAACTGTAACTATCTTCTTGAAAATACAGATTTCCATCCACATCAGATCTACTAAATGATAATCTCTGAAGATTAGGGTGGAATTCTATCTTATAAACCTACACTCCAGATGATTCTTAGGTACGCTAAAAGTATGAGAACAACTAAAATAGTACCTTTGAGAGAGTAGAATTCAAGACACACTTGTGTGTTTTTTAAGTTATGCTATTTTTTAATATATGGGAAGTAAGTCAAATTAAGCACAATCCTTGAGAAGAAATATCCCCAAAATGTCTTTTTTTAAAAGTGTCTTATACAAATTTATTATTTTAAAGCGTGTAGAAAAATAAAGAAAGGGCATAGCCATTTAGTTTCAAGGAGGACTATTTTCCCAATAAAGACAATTTGTGGAAGTGGCTATGTTAGAGAAAGCTTAGGTCCTGTCTACACAAGAAAAGAAAAAAAGAAACAAAACATTACGCATTTTTGTGTAGTGGATGAATATAATTATTCTACAGGAGAGTGAATATTGGTAAGTGGAGGGCATATCTTAAGCTGAATCTCCCTCAGGGCCCAGTATCAATCTTGGGCTCTCATGGAATTTTCTTTTCTGGCCTGGATGGATAGGTGGTATCGTTTGGTTATGAGAAAGGTAGAAAAATAGCAAGTCCTTTGGAGTAGCCATCAGAGGTTGACCCACAAACTTTTCTGATTTTTGAGTAAGGCACTCTTACCTTTAAAACATCCAACATAAAAAAAAAACCAGACACTCAAAATCACATACACACACACACAAAACACACCCCAAAACACCCAACATCAAAGTAAAAATAAAATCATCAAGTGTAACTCCTTAGGTGAGTGAATTCCATGTGATTTTGCTCCTCAGCTAATGTGTCAATAAGGCTTATAGGAAAGCACAAGTGTGTGAATATGAACACACACACACACACACACACACACACACACACACACGGAAAGGAAAGTCTTCTGGACATCCAGGACAAACAAGGCAATCAGTGAAAACCATTTATAAAAGAACAGCATCACCTGGTTTATAGGAATGCCACTTATGTCATGCAGAGAATTTCGTACTTACTTTCTTCTGACATGGTAAGGTTTGAAGCAAGGCTTGAAGTTTCAGGTTTCTGATCACTGACTTCGGGGTTGCTTACTTGACTGGGAGAACCAAAATGAATATATTAGCCCCTGATCGACATGTTCCATTGCTATTAACGTTATTATAAAGTTATTAAATCAATCCCATCTCTTCTAAGGCTATATAAGAAAGAGGTAAAGTAAGTCTTCATGATGTCCTTATTCTAGGTTTTTAGCAGCTACCTGAAGAGTTATGGCCAGAGTTAGAACCCACAACATTCTACTGTTCTTTCTCATATCTGTAGACCCCTTCAGTTTTTATATCACTCAGAAATTCCAGCTCAGTCACAAGCAAGTCAGATTTTCTCTGAAGACAATGTTGTAAAAGAAAAATTCCACAACACCTAAAAATGCTTTAAGACAATGGTTCTCATAACTTGAGACTTTTTTTCAAGTTATATACATGCTTGCTTCCAAGAAGGTATTCTGAACCTTAAAATGGCTCATTCCATTGTATTCTTCTTCTCCTCCAATTAAAAAAAAAAAGACAATTTTTAATTTGCTATTATACCCAAGACTGAGCAACATCTTTTTTTTTTCTTATTTAACTTATAAATTAAGAGAAATTACAAAAGGTAAATCATATAAACTGGAAGTGTTGGGAAGATTCTCACTGGAATTCTGAAATGGAGATTATATTAATTTTCATCACAATGTCCTTTCTCTTCCTTCTACCAGACTTTCCACTCTCCAATATTCCCTCAACTACCAGTACAGCATAATCTTTAGGAGTACAGATTCTTGAGTCAGACTGCTTGAGTTCATATTCCATTCTGCCAAAGCTAGCTTTATGACTTTAGGCAAGTCACTGAACTTCTTTTGTGTCCTGGTTCTTCAACTGTCAATGAAGAGTAATAACAGCCGAAACCGGTTTGGCTCAGTGGTAGAGCGTCGGTCTGCGGACTGAAAGGTCCTGGGTTCAATTCCGGTCAAGGGCATGTACCTTGGCTGCAGGCACATCCCCGGTAGGGGATGTGCAAGAGGCAGCTGGTCGATGTTTCTCTCTCATCGACATTTCTAGCTCTCTATCTCTCTCCCTTCCTCTCTGTAAAATATAAATAAAATATATTAAAATAAAAAAAATAAAAAAATAAAAAAAGAGTAATAACAGAACCTATCTCACAGAGTTGTTATAGAGATTAATGAGATAACATATAAAAAGTACTTAGAGCAGAGACTAGAATTAAGTAAATACAATATAACTAACTATAGCTAGTATTACTTAATAGTATATTACTACTTCTCCCTAGTCCAGGCATCTTTTCCACATCCATGTTCCTAGAAAGAAATCTGCTTTGTGGCTGGATTGGTTTGACAGCAACTGTAATTTATAGAAATTAATAGAAGAGTATAGATAATGCTAAAAAGAGGAGTAAAAGCAATATAGAGGAGTAAAAGACCAAGATGGATTTTCCTACTTTTAGTAGAGTTAACTACTTTTTATTTCAAGTGCTAGTATTTACTTTAAAGACATAAACCAGGTATGTGTTATTGTGTATGTGTTATTGTATATATCTACTGTTTATTGTAATTATTAGCATTTTCAACTCCCTTAAATTCTGGAGGAAAACTATCACTTTTTTACTTTTCCCACAACTTATTAGTGGCAAGGTAGACACTTTTCAATCTATGTCTGCACAGCTATTCAGATCTGCAGAATTTTACATTTGGATGTGCCATGACAGCCCCAATCTAGTCAGGCTAATATTTGAGGCAAATGACTTCAATCTAACACAGTTTACTTACTGTACTTGAATATATGATCTCTATGTATACCAGTTCATTCTACCTAAGTTGAATGCTCATAAAAGGAGCTAGTACAAAAATATGTATATGGATAATCGATATTACAAAAAAATTAAAGATATTTTGAAATACTTTTTCAAATGTTTTCTACTCTAAGTTATAAATATTTTAAAAACTGAGAGTAAAGACTATAATCTGCACTTTAAAAAATATGTTCTACACTCTAGGAAAAATGTAGGACACTCTACTGGAGGATCCATATATCTGGAAAGAGGTACACTGACAGAGTAGTTTCTACACAGAAAAAATTTTTTTTGTTTTGCTAATCCTCACCCAAGGATATTTTTCCATTGATTTTTAGAGAGTGGAAGAGAGAAAGAAAGACAGAAAAAAACATCAATGTAAGAGAAACACATCGATTGGTTGCCTCCTGCATGAGCCCCAGACCAGCGCCTGGGCCAGGGAGGAAGGAGCCTGCAACCAAGGTACATGTCCTTGACTGGAATTGAACCTGGGACTCTGGTCCATAGGCTGAAGCTCTATCCACTGAGCCAAACAAGCTGGGCCAAAAAAAAATTTTTTTTAAAGAAATGGTATTTCTATTAAAAAATATACAGCACCAAAATTCTTAAAGCTCTCATATATTTTCTAAACAAACCTCTTGTATTCAAGCATAATATCAATAAAGTTCCATGCCCTCATACCTGCTATATTCTAAATGTTCAAACAAATTTTCCTTAGATGAGAGAAAGGAAAAAGGGAAGATAATTTCAGAGACTGGGGAAAAAAATATATCAGTAAAGATAGTTGGACCACCAAGTGCCTGTTTGAGATGTAATCACGAATGAAAACTGAGACCCGTAAGCATAATTTTATGTTTTTCTCTCCCAATGTTCAGGTGATTGGAAATTAATATGGAATCGGTAGAAAGATGAGTTTAACCAGGATTGTGATTTTGCTAGGGAAGTACAACATAGAGGAAAGAGGGAGGAGGTTAAGACTATTCATAAAGGACTGATTAAAATAAGAGATTTTATAATTTAAGCAACATAAGAAAGATACTGAAGTCCTTTTTGAGATAAGGGCCAAAGGTTGATAGGAAAAATATGATAGGCCATTTCATTGAACATGTATAATAAGACATATGGGTTAGTGTGGCAGTAAAATAAATGATCTGGAATGTAATGTGTGGTAGCAAAAGAGGAAGGTTCTGGAAATTAAGATGTTAGAGGTGATGAAGTTACTGGTTCATATGGTTGGCAGACAAACGACAGGAAATAAAAACTATGGAAAACTAAAGCATGAGGTGCACAGAAGCTGCCTCTCTTCTACAGGGGAGGGAAGCTAGTAACTGAGGCATCCCACGTCCATTGGTAATTAATGCCAAATAACTTGCATGCCCCTTACTTCTGCTTATTCTTCCTATTTCATATTCTGTATACATCTAACTGACCAGTGTGTCTCTCCATTTAGCATACACTCTGATAGATAACATGAGTTTGGTACATATTGTTGAAAAAAATAATGAATGAATAAAATAAATAAATTAGCACTTATGTGTTTCAAAAACAAACTTTTGGAGGGTATTTTCATTTTAAACCAAATGATTTCAAAATGTAAAGACTGACTTTAAAAACAAAAAGAAGGCAGTCAAGCTAAGTTATGTCCATCATCAGCATGTGAAAAAAATTGTAAGCAGATCATTAAAAAGAAATTCAACTTTAATATACCTTAAAGCTTGCTCTCCCGATTCTTGCATCTTGGCTTTTTTAACCTGCAAAAAATAAATAAAGGAATAATGTAGTGATCTATATTTTAAATAATGTGGCTATTCAAATGTCAGGCTAACATTAACTAATAAATTTCAGGGTAACTGCCTTGTCTTGCTTAGATTTATATAATTAACCCTTATATCTTTTAGAGATGAACTTCTTTGTTTTTCACATGGAGATCTTTTTTTTTCCCTTTTCTATTTTTAAAATATCTTTATTGCTCAAAATATTACAGATGTCTCCTTTCCACCACCTCTCTCTCTCTCTTTTTTTTTTTTTAATGAAAAGAAGTGTTTATCAGATTCAGGTAAAATGTAAAAAATTTTGTATCAAGATTTTGATTCCAAGATAAAATGTTTACCAGGATAAAATATCTAAACTTGGATACAAACTCATTGGTCTTAAATTTTAACAAATGCATAAATATATCATTAAACAGTAAATACGAAACTCTTGCTATCATCTACTTAAAATTTCTTTAACAGAAATGTCCTCGGAGCTCCAGTGGCACAATAGGTTAGCGCACGGTACTTATAAGAAATGTCTTTTTCTTCTTTGTTAAACCTCATCTGAGGATATTTATTACATTGATTTCTAGAGAGAGTGGAAGGAAGGAGGGGAGAGAGAGAGAGAGAAAGAAAGAGAAGGAAAGAGAGAAACACTGATGTGAGCGAGACATGGACTGGCTGCCTCCTGCACGTGCCCTCCTCCAGGGCCAGGATCTACCCTACAGTCCAGATCCATGCCCTCAACCAGGAACCGAACCTGAGACACGTTGCTGGGCGCAGGCAACACAGACCAACATTCTGACCACTGTATTCCAGAAATGTGTTTACTGGTATATTTAAATTACCTACATGCCAAAAATAAAGACAATTTCGTACTAGGTTACTAGTAATTTAAAAAGTATTATTCACACCATTCTGATTTTCCCTCCAGATTTCCATCTTTTCTTAATTCCTCCCAAGGTAAAAGCATTTACATTGAAATAGTTTAGTCCAGAAATGAAAAATAATGTTTAACACTGCTCATGTTCACTGCTTTCATATTATAAAAGAATCTGATTTTAGAGCTCTCTGGTTGGAATAACTAGTTATAGTAGAAACGTGCTAAGTATGCTTAGCCATACAAATTATGAATACTTAAAAGTATTTCAAACTAACAAAAGGCAAAAATTCTGCTAAATCATTTTAAACAAATATAAGAGGTGGGAATACAGCTATTTAATGATTAGATTTAACATTTCAGAGACTGTCCACCTTAATTTGGGCAATCATGTCCTCCTGTAAGTCAGGAGTAAGAAGGGTGTACTACCCTGGCACCAAAGACACTTAAACTAACTCAAGGAATACAGACATATTTCAGTGAATTACAAAAGCACGGGTTCAAACAATATAATCCAGAAACCGACAGATGCAAACAGTACAACTACTTTAGTACTGGTTCCTCAACAGAGTTACCATATAACCCCGCAATTCCACTCCTAGCTATATAACCAAGAGAAAAGAAAACATGTCCATACAAAAAAAGTGAAAATAATCCCAAATCCATGAACAGATGAATGGATAGATAAAATAATGATAAATAACTCTAGCTGGTTTGGCTTAGTGGACAGAGCGTTGGCCTGCAGACCTGAAAGCTCTGGGGTTTAATTCCACTGAAGGGCACATGCCTCAGGTGCAGCTCCTCCCTGGCCTGGCCCTGGTCTAGGCATGTGCAGGAGGCAACCAATCGATGTGTTTCTCTCACATGAATATTTCTCTCTGTTGTTCACTCTCAAAATCAATGGAAAAGTATCCTCACGTGAGGATTAAAAAAATAAAATAATGATAAATAAATAAAACAATGAGCATTGAGTTTGATACGTACATTCTATATTTTTACCCTATGTGTAAAAATGCCCTTTCAAAACTTTGGTTCAGAGACCACTCCTGATATCCATAAAGGAGTTAAGGGCTTCTAGTTCGCCAGAAATAGTCTTGAATTATATTATACCTCTTATTATACCCAAAGCGAGTCTGGTTAATGCTCCCTTTCACTCTTTTTAAAAAGTATTCGAAAAGGATGAAGACTGGAAGAAGACTGAGTCACGTACATAAATGGGGACTGCAGAGAAAACCATTTCTCATTGCAGAGGACTGACTGGCAATAGGGAAGGTGAAAGAAAATCCTGTGGCTAGATTTATGTTGCCTTGTAAACAATGACCCGAACAAATCTTAAAATTTAAAACAGAGCAAATAAGAAGTAGAGAAATGAGAGAGGACAAGATGTGAGATGATAGGATTAAAATATCTCCAATAACGCCAGAACCGGTTTGGCTCAGTGGATAGAGCGTCGGTCTGCGGACTGAAAGGTCCCGGGTTCGATTCCGGTCAAGGGCATGTACCTTGGTTGCGGGCACATCCCCGATGGGGGGTGTGCAGGAGGCAGCTGGTCGATGTTTCTCTCTCATCGACGTTTCTAGCTCTCCATCCCTCTCCCTTCCTCTCTGTAAAATATCAATAAAATATATATATATTTAAAAAAATATATATATATATATCTCCAATAATAATGCCCATCAGTAACATCTCCTCTACACAGAGATAAACAGTAGGGTTAAAACTTTTAGCTTTA
This sequence comes from Vespertilio murinus, assembly GCA_963924515.1. Lineage (NCBI taxonomy): Eukaryota > Metazoa > Chordata > Mammalia > Chiroptera > Vespertilionidae > Vespertilio > Vespertilio murinus. Next base: position 16,236,075 of record OZ004706.1, read on the forward strand.
TCATCATCAACCTGGAATAGGACTATTCTTTCCATTCAAATTTCCTATCTCCACTACAGGCTGTGAAAACTTATTTTTCTCCTCAAAGTCTGGCATTTACTTTCCTATCCTTATTATTCTTAACAGTCAATAGATGTTCTGTGTTTTCTTAGATTCCGTATTTATTTGATATCCATGAATCATGGAGCCAAAATTATTTATATCTTCTCTACAATCCAGAACCCGTACTCTGAACCACCTCCTTCCTCTAACTCACACACCCCAAGGCAGTATTTCCCTGCTCTAAATCAACTCGGCCAAATGGATCGGACACTCAGTGACAGCCCTATGCCCAAACCTCCTGGAATGACTCCAGCTAACAACCCTGAACTGTTCACCCTGCCTTGCCTTGCCTCGCTCGCCTCGTCTGCGGAAGCCCCAGTAAAGGCTGTGGCCTAGGCACCCCCCTAGCTCCTCTCTGCCTCCTGACCAAAGCTGGTGCTTCCCCCTCCCCCTGCCCCACCACTCCCAGAGGTCCTGTGTGACATGCCATGGCTCTCATTTCTAAGGGAACTGTAACATTAAACTTTTCTTTCAAATGGCACTGGCCTCTCAGTGTGGTCACTTTGCACCTTTATAAATTAAACCCAGGCACAAATCAATAGGAAAACGATGCCCCAAGGCAATCACCATTTCTAGTCAACAGAAAATTAGTTTTTAAAGTAGTTTAATTTCTTACCTTCCTCTTACATAACAATTGGGTTTAATATGTTATGTTATAGAAAATGAATAAGAACAGCAAGGAAATAAAGCAGAGTAGAAAAGATGACCTACTAGCAGGTCAGTCTCACAATTCTCATTACTTTAAGTAGATAAGGAGTAACTAACAATACCTATTTCAACAACTTATATAAGTCTTTTGAAACTATGACTAGACCTTTTACTAAATTAAAAACTCAATGACATCATTTTCGTTGGTACATTTAATGTCTCCAATTCAGTTATTTGTTCTTATACAAATATAGTATATCCATCTGCTGAGGATTACTTTTAACCCTACCACTTCCCTGATTATTAATGTCCCACCAATGAAAGGAATGACATTCCAAATCTTTCAAAAGGTTTTTTTTTTAAACAATTGCTTATGATATCCTAATTTTATGTTTACTGTGAGAGGGCTAAAAATATAATAGCAAAGTAATCATCAGTATACATGTCTCAATCTAAAGAAAAATATTAAAAACATATTAAAGAACTTTATTAACTAAATGGAAGCTGGTGTCTATCCTTCTATAATGTAAAGAATACACCTAGTACATGAAAAACATATCTTATTACCTGCTTTCAACATTCAAAATTTTCTGTTTGATTTCATAAAGAAAGGTAAGCATGTGCCACTCTATATTCTCTTTTAACATTAAGCACATGAGGCTCTCTCAGAATAGCAAATTGAATAAGTACTTAACATTAGAAAATGAAACAAGACAAAAGGAAAAGATTCTTTAACATAAAAATATCTTAAGAGAATGATTATTGCTCTCCTTTTTTAAATGAGGAGGATCAAAAACAGACAAAAACACACACAAATAAATAGAAGCCATGGCAAGGCAATAAATCCCTATCACTTGCAGACATTTAAAATGATTTTATATTAAATATTTAAAAGAAATTAAGAATTCAACCTAGTCTCTAGGATCTTATCTTTTTAAGAATTAGCTAGTGGTCACATTACACTTTCTTCAACTACTACAACTTCTTAAAAAATTAGGTCAGTTAGGAAAATTTAGGTAAAGGTAAAAGTAAATTTTCCTTCAGAAGTGGTGTATACCATTTGGTAAATAGATGTTCTCTTTTATTTTAAAAACTGTAAGAATATCCATTGTTTTTTCTTTTCTTTTTCTGGCCTGTCCCACAACTGATTGAGACCCACAGCACATCCTGCTGCCACCTCAACCCACCACGATGGCTAATTGCTCTGCCCTGCCCTGACAGCTAGCTACCCGGGCCACAGATCAAAGTAAGCAAAAGAGTTCTACAAAAGGAAATATTCATGACTGTTCTGTGTTTTTTTTTAAATGACATTCCCAAATACAATACTAACTTTGTAATACTAAATTTTCTAAACACACTCATTAGCATTGTTAACAAAATATGCATTTGAGATCATATAAAAATTTTTTACTTAGAAGTATTAAGAGGTTTTTTCCTTATTTTTATTTTTAATTTGGAATTTGAATAATATTTAAAATCTCTTAAGATTAGCTTTTCTACAATCAACTTTAAATTGTTAGAGGAAATACTTACTGGTTGCTCTGGTAAGTCTTGTTCTTCTTCCATGAGGGCCAATATTTCTTTATTCCACTTGTGTGACTGGATTGCAAGTGTCTCTCAGCAGTCTTCACAGTCTGTGTAAAAAAGAGGAGGGATTCAAAGCTTTATGTACTCTTAAGGCATTATCATTCAGGCCATCAGAGAATAAATTTTTTTTTAATATTTTGCTACCCCAAGCTTTCCACGTGAGTTCTAATCTCAAAATCTCAAACTTGCACATGGCTTTTCAAAACTGACATGCTACACCAAGTCAAGATAGGTATACGCAATGATTTTTATAATATCTTGCAAAAGCCAACACGTGAAACCACTTCTGCTGTATTTAAAACATGGTTACTATAGTGCCTAATGTATTAAACATTTTATAATGTGCCTTTAACTAGGACAGTTTTTTTTAGGATTAGAGTTACATATTTTAATGATAAAAACTAGCCTAGCAAATCAGTAAGTTAGGATAACATCTAACCTGGTCTCATGTAGAACATTTATATAATGTTAACACAGACACACCGAATCACTTTAAATATAACAAATTATAATATAAAGTAAATGCATTCACAACCATCTGTATATATGATTAATATAAAGGAAAACGAAATTCTCTGGGTCCACTTTAATAATGCAAATAAGTAAAACTTTAAAATTAAGAAAAAATAATCATGTAAATTTTATTTATCTTTTTAATCCTCACCTGAGGATATGTTTTATTGATTTTAGAGAGGAAGGGAGAAAGAGAGAAACAGGGATGTGAGAGAAAAACATTAATTGGTTGCCTCCCGTATGCACCCCAACCAGGGATGGAACCTGTAACCTAGAATTGAATCGGCCACCTTTTTGGTGTACGAGATGCCGTTCCAACTAACTGTGATCTGGCCGGGGCTGGGATCCAATTTTAGCCTGAAATAATGAGCTCCACTAAATATACATCTCGTCAATCATTTAAGGAAAATCTTTATCTCCTTAGATCCTGCTCTTCTTGTCCTGATTTTTAAACTAATAAAGAAAAACAGAACATCATCTTTTATTTTTAAAACTATAAGGATATCCATTGTTTTCTCTTTCTTTCTCCCTTTCTTTTTTCCTGGTTTGATTTTCAAACTAACAAACCCCACATTTACTGGTAAAAACACCTTATTATGCCCTTTTGGCAAAAGTGACAGTCATTAGAAAACTTAAATACATTATATAAAAGAAAAACTCCATTACAATTTAACAAAAATGAAACTAGCACTGCTCCGGAACAGAAGTGATTGCTTATGCTTTTAATTAAGGTCAAACCTTTTTTCACTTCTAGCAACCACTGTAACCAACTTAATATATAAAAAATGCTAAAACAAGTATAGAATCTTACTGCAGAAGTAATGAAAATAGATAAATAGCATGAAAAGGGAAATGAAAAACTTCAGTTATGCCAATATACCAGCATTCCACTTCTATTGCTCTATACAAAACACTTTCAGAGCCACACTCCGGAATGAGAAAAGGAGAGAAAACACGTGTAAGCTAGACAGATTTTAAAAATGTCTAACACAGCTTTACTCTCTATCCTGATCTAAAATGTCAAAAGAAAAAAAAGTTTAAAGGTCAGAAGCAGAGGATGCTTAATGCACTCACGTGTAGCTCATACACAAAGCCTCAAAAGCTTAGTTCTCCTACTTCCTGACGTAGGTAACTACTGCTGCAGAATTAACGGTGCACAGTAACTAAAGCTCACAGGTGCTATCTTCCCTGCACTTGTTTTGCTCTATCCAGAAGAGCATAATCAATGTGACGTGAAAATGACTCATAATTTTGAAAGATGAAACATTTTTATGTTTCGCCAACTTATATCTTAGTTTTAAATGGAAATGTCTTTATGGGATTTTAATATTGCCTAAATGAACATAATGTACATCTATGAATTGATCCCTTAGGAGCAAAATAAGACCAAATCATTAGGAAAATGTAATGCCTTTAATACCTCATTTGTTGAGTTTTTGTGTGACTAGCTCTCACCTTAAAAGAAAGTGATAGTATTCCGTGTTTTACTTAACTATAGTAACTGCGATCTCTAGTTAGTAGATTTTTGGCAAGAGAAAGGGCGGGGATGTTCATTCTCATAGGGGAAGTGTTTTAAAACCTACCTCTGGGTAAGAAGGTAAGGAAAATTGTTTTGTTTTATTTTAAAAAGGATACCAAAAAGCATTTACTTTCATTTTGTTTTTATACACAAAAACTAATTTATTTTAAAAATATGAACAACATTAAAAAAACACAGATTTTTACTGATCAAAATGGGTTATAGGTTTTATATGGTAAGAAATATTTATGTGGCAAGTAGTGGGGAAATAAATTTTCAAGCCATACAAAACTAAATGTTAAAATCTTGAATTTTGCTTTCTAGATATATGCTAATATTACTGTGATTTTATAATGAAAATGGACTAATTTTCTTTTTCTTGAGATAAACTCTACGGTAATTGTAAGAAAACCGTTTTAAAAGGAACAATTGGAAGATATTCCTTTCTACCTCTCCGATATCTATGAAAAGAAGGATCCTTTGTTTCCATCCCTAAAAATTACCTTTCACATAATTCCATCACAACATGCATGTAAGATATTACTTTCCATCAATATAGTATTCTTCCTTCCTTCCAAAATTTTTTAATTTAAAAGACCTTAAACATAAAAACATACTAAATACAAGAATTCAAGTATTTACCACATTCTTAGCATTAAGCAATGTGCTAAAACTTTTAATATTAACATCTCATACCATTTTCTACAGTGGCACATGCTTACAATCAAAAGCCGAGTTTACTAGCAACCAGATGAAAGTGTTATATAACACAGACACAGTGATCCGTATTTGACAATAACAAAAAGTACGGAATTACAATACAAATCTTAGTATTCTCATTTCAATGTAGTAGTTTTAGAGTTTAATATGATGGCTTGACATAGAAGGGGAAAGTGGATTCTAAATGTAATGTAAATTAATATAATTACAACTTAGCCAAACAGCCGATGAAATTACAAAACACGCTCTGAATTCATTTTTGTTTTGAGCACTTTAATAAGGCATTTGGATAGTAATATCTTTTCATAATTTTCTAGTTTCAATTTTTAGAACTGTTTCTACATACAATTATTTTATCACTTTTTTTTGGAGTTTATTAGTATCTATATGCCTTCATTGTTAAAAATCTGGGAAAATATGCAATTGAGAACAGAAACAGTATTTCCCTACCTGCCAATGCTGACGTGAAAAAAATAAGATTTTTGGTTTGACTCAAAAAGGTCACATGATTTTAAATATTGTGACTTCATGTACTCATAAATAAAAGCAGGATTATTTTGTAATATGACAGCCATAATTTTTAATCCTTAGAAATTATAAGGGCAATAATTAGTAACAACTATTTTATTTCAAAATTCTAATAAGATTCTAACCACATAATTTCTGCTTTGTACCAAGTTCACCATAAAAATATTAAAGTACTAAGCTAAAATTACCCTTTAGTTGTAAATGGCCACAGGCAAGAACTTGGGTTACTTTAATATGTTATTATAGCTCTTAAACAGAGAAAGGGAAATTTAAAATTAGGTATATAAATATTTTAAAGCACAGTATAAAAGGTTGATTTTTTTTCAGTGAAAACACAGTATATATCAATTTTAATTGTAACATCAAAAGCAGTGTCTAAATAGAGCAAAACAGTCTGATTATACATTCTAGCAGAGAAACTTGCATACGGCTAAGTGAGCACAGAGATTTTCAAGAGTTAACTGAATAGCTTTGATACAGTTTTAAATAGAACAGGTAGCTCATAAATTTGATCATATCTATCCTATATTTTAGAAGTCTATTTACTACCCCTTCCAGAACCTTATATATATATTTTCAGAGTATACCAACGGCTACAGAAGTTTCCCTGGAAAAAAATCCCTCCCAAAACTAAATATATCTCAGCAATAATAGTTATAAATAGTAGCCTTAAGAAGTATTTAAAAAGTGGTCTATAACCACTTAAGATTTTTATTAATATGTGGATTGCTTCATAATTTATAAGAAATAATTAGCAGCCCTAACTGGTTTGGCTTAATGGACAGAACCTGCAGATTGAAGGGTCCCAGGTTCCATTCAGGCCAAGGGCATGTACCTTGGTTATGGGCATATCCCCAGTAGGGGGTGTGCAGGAGGCAACTGGTCGATATTTCTCTCTCATTGATGTTTCTAACTCTCTATCCCTCTTCCTTCCTCTCTGCAAAGAAAATCAATAAGTATACTTAAAAACTCTACTCTCAGCAAATTTCAAGTAAATAGCATTTTAAAAAAAAAGAATTCATTAGCAAATGTTTACCATGATACCCACAAATAAGTATGTGCATGCCTTAAAGAATGAAAACAAAAAGCAAAATATCCCCTTCTTCTAAAGACTTTAAGATGATTGCTTCAAGTATTGTTATTCAATAATAACTGATCTATTCTAAAGGGGATCTATGAGCATCATCCTTATTCTATGGACAGGGCAACTGGAATTCAGAGATTTAAACAATTTACCTGAGAATAACAGCAATCATGTTTCAGGTTTGAGTAGAAATATATCCAGTAAATGGAGGATTGTGGTGATAGCTGACATTGTGAATGTACTTAATGCCACCGAATAGTAAACTTTAAATGGTTAAAATAGTTTCTGTTAAGCATATTTTTAAAAAAATCAAAGCAAAACATGAGACTAGAAATACCAAAATAATGATGCAAATCTAAAAAGTTCTTATAAGTGGAGAAAAATCTATTTTTTAAAAATGTTGTCATAAAAACTGAGTATCAATGTGGAGAAAAACATATCCACATCATACACTATGATTAATTCTAAATATATGAAGAACAAGTAGAATTTAAAAAATGGAGAAAAATAGAATTTATCTCCATTTTTTATCTCATTTGTAGAAAGATAAATTTTTGAGCAATAGAAGCATAAGCAATTAATCAACAGATCCGATTATGTAAGGCATACTTTTACACAATGAAAAAACAATAAATTTAAAATTAAGAGTAAATAAATGTAAGCAATACCTGCAATAATCGCAATAGATAAAGCTTAATGTCTATAATATAAATCCAACCAATTCAACACTTACTGATCATCTATTAAGTGGCAACAATAACTAACATATATATCCATCAAAAGATACAAATAGTTTTTAAGATCAAATCAGCACTTGGGGAAAAAGATTCTCCCTACCAAATAAATTCTAATATTTTTGAGATACCACTTCATACCTATCCAACTACCAAAAATAAATCTAAACAACAAAACATAGAGTTATCTGAACTCCAAGAAGATAAGAAATATTGAGGCACAGCTTTAAAATCAGACTGTTCTCCAGTTAAAGAGTATAAAAGAGGTCATAAAATTGCCCATCACCTGAATAATATTTCTTGTTCTTTTCCCCCTAAAATTAAATAGAGGAGTAAGAATCTAACTCTATTTTAAAAAGAGAAAGCTTGTTTTCACAGAAATGAAAAATTAGAAACAACCAACACATGGAGAATGGTTTACTTAAGCTGTAATTATACAATTGAACATTCTATATTAAGATGAAAACTATAACCTATTTCAATACAAGCTCATTTAAAATGTAAAAAACAAAACCCTAAGATTTTACAATAATTATAGAATAATGGCTGAAGTATAATTTGGTAAGAATCAAAAGCACAATGCTGGATGCTTAAGGTGTGTGTAGTAAAATGTTTAGGTACATCATTTGTAAAATGCTTCTATAAAAATGTTCAAGTATGCTTTCACTGCTGATAGCACTCGCAAACATAGTGAACGTTCCTAAAACCCACCGAACTTTCTGTAAGAAGTGTGGCAAGTATCAACCTCACAGAGTAACACAGTACAAGAGGGGCAAGGGTTCTCTCTATGTGCAGGGAAAGTGACGTTATGACAGGAAGCAAAGTGGCTATGGTGGGTAGACTAAACCTATTTTCCAAAAAAAGGCTAAAACTACAAAAAAGATTGTACTGAGGCTTGAATTCGTTGAGCCTAACTGCAGATCTAAGAGAATGCTGGCTATTAAGAGATGTAAGCACTGTAAACTGGGAGGGGATAAGAAGAGAAAGGGTCAAGTGATCCAGTTCTAAGCATCATATTTTGTTTTATTATATGACAATAAAAATCTTGATATGTTCACTTAAAAAAAAGTTCAAGTATTAAGCAAAAATTAGACACAAGTTCTACATTCTGGCTCATCCATTTTCCTCAGGGAAAAACTTCAACTTTGAGGGAAAAGCAATTGAAATAGCAATGCTCCCCCCGCCACGCCCCGATCTTAAAAAAAGTCCATGATGACACTACATTCAGAAAGACTCATTTGATTTCCTTGCTCTGTCATCTCTTTCATAAGAAGTCAAGTTAGACACTGCACACAAACCCAGGGTTGCTTCCATTTTAAGGTTCTGAGAAAAAGCTTTCAACTTCCCACAGTTAAAAGAATTTGGTATCAGAAGACATTTTGCATTTGATTTTACTTTTCTGGACAGAAAATAGTCACTGTGAATGGAAGAAAATTTATAACAAATGAAGCTATAAGGAATATAGATTATTAAATTGTTAGAGGTAATCCTTATTTTAGGGTTGAATAAACTAAACCAAAGATGTAAAGGCATTGCTTCATGACATCTGTAAGTAGCAGAACCAGTAGTGGAACCCAAGATTCTGAAGCCCTTGTCTTACTTCCCTCCATGTAGAACAATTTTAAAATCTTCCCTTTTAAAATTGCATTCCTAGCCGGGACCGGTTTGGAATGGAGCGTCAGCCTGCGGACTGAAGGGTCCCAGGTTCAATTCCGATCAGGGGCATGTACCTTGGTTGTGGGCACATTCCCAGTGGGGGTGTGTGCAGGAGGCAGCTGATCGGTGGTTCTCTCTCATTGATGTTTCTAACTCTCTGTCCCTCTCTCTTCCTCTCTGTAAAAAATCAATAAACATATAAAAATATATTTTTAAAAATTGTTATTGATTTTTAAAAAATAAAAAATATAAAATTGCATTCCTAGAAAGAGCCCAAAGAGGATTGTGGAAGAGGCTCTTCCTTTCCGTCTGGCCACTGCCATCAGGTAAACCAAGATGGGCGCTTACAGGTACATCCAGGAGCTATGGAGGAAGCAGCAGTCCGATGTAATGCGCTTCCTTCTCAGGGTGTGCAGCTGGTACAGGCCTCCTTTACCCGCTGCTCCCCCCCCCCTCCCCACCCTCCTACCCAACCCGACAAAGCACGCAGGCTGGGCTACAAGGCCCAGTAAGGTTATGTCATATACCAGATTCGTGTGTGCTGTGCTGGCTGCAAGGGCCCTGTTCCTAAGGGTGGGGCCTATGGCCAGCCTGTCCATTCCGGTGTTAGCTGGCTAAAGTTTGCTGGAAGTCTTCATTCTGTTGCCGAAGAACGAGTTGGATGCTACTGATGGGCTCTGAGAGTCCTGAATTCTTACTCGATTGGTGAAGATTCCACGTACAAATTCTTTGAGGTTATCCTCATTGATCCATCCCATAAAGCTATCAGAAGAAATCCTGCCACCCAATGGATCACCAAACCATTCCACAAGCACAGGGAGATGCGAGGACTGACATCTGCAGATCGCAAGAGCCGTGGCCTTGGGAAGGGCCACAAGTTCCATCACACTATTGGTGGTTCTCTCTGCGTAGCTTGGAGAAGGCACAATACTCTACAGCTCCACCCTTACCGCTAACATAAACAATTTAGGACAGTCATGTCTGCTTAAAAGTGTTAATTTGTTAAAACTAGTTTGCAGATTGTTCCATGAATACATTGTTACATTATAAAAGTTAAAGTGCGATAATGTTTGAAGACTAACTCAAGAGACACACTTTTGTCTTGGCTTGATGTTAGCGATTTCCAACCTTTTTCATTTCATGGCACACAAAAATTACTAAAATTCTGCAGCACACCAAAGAGTACTATTTTGCCAATCTGACCAAAAATAGGTATTTTGATCCATTCTTTTTAAATCTGACAATAAAGGGGCTAGAGATCAGTGCCCCTGACTAGTGCAGATTCCATTCCAGTCAAGGGCATGTACCTTGGCTGTGGGCACATCCCCTGTAAGGGGTGTGCAGGAGGCAGCTGATTGATGTTTCTCTCTCATCGATGTTTCTAACTTCGCCTTCCTCTCTGTAAAAAAATCAATAAAATATATATTTTTAAAAAGAATCTTCAATATATTTAGACACAAAAAATTAAAATCTTCACTTTTCTCATTTCTCACCAGGGATGCCTTAAATCACAAATTTAATTCTTTTTTATTTTTAAAATTTAATAAATCTTTATTGTTCATATTATTACAATTGTTTCTCCTTTCCCCCCCCATAGCTCCCCTCCTCCTGGTTCTCACCCCACCCTCTGCCCTTACCTCCCCTCCTTCCCCTGCTGTCCTCATCCATAGGAGTATGATTTTTGTCCAGCACAAATTTAATTCTTTACAAGGTTTTGTTAACTGATTTGAAAAATATCATTTTGAAGTTTGTGTTATCCCCAAAAAAGCAAGAAGTGATAAACTTTTATTTCAAATTTTAATATTATATTTATATCAAGAGATCACAGCACTGATACTACTTAGAGGTTAGAAGCCTTAATTATTTTCCCTCAATTATTAGTAGGCTAAAGGTTTTTGTTTAGTTTTAAAATTTTACAGTTAGTTTACATTCAATATTATGTTGTATTAGTTTTAGATGTGCAGTATAGTGGTTAGACAATCATATACTTTATAAACTGTTCCGATATTTCCAGTATTCAACTGGCACCACACATAGTTATTACAATATTATTGGCTACATATATTTTTATGCTATACTTTACACTGCCATAACTATTTTATAACTAGCAATATGATAGGATAAAGTTTTAAATTAAAAAGAAAGGGATTCACATCCTAATTCTCAGAACTGTTGATTGTTGCTTTATTTAGAAAAGAGTCTTTGCAGGATTAAATCAAGGATTTTGAGATGAGATTATCCTTGATTACCTAGGTGTCGTAAGTGCCACCTCACATCCTTATGAGTAAGGTGGAGGGGAAATTGACTAACACATACAGAGAGAAGGTGATACAAAGATGGAGGCAGAGGTTGGAGGATATGGCCAGACTGCCAGCAGTCACCAGAAGCTGGAAGAAGCAAGGGATAGATTCTCCCCTCCTAGGCTATAAAGGAAGTGCAGCCTTGCCAACACCTTGATTTCAGACTTCTGGCCTCCAGAACTGTGAGAGAATAATAAAATTCTGATGTTTTAAGCCTCCAAGTTTGTGGTAATTTACTATGGCAGTCATAGGAAATTAATGCAAATAATATAGAAGCTTATTTTGTTTTTTATTTGTTTTGCTATTACCTCTCTGCTTTGGTTTGTTGGCCATCTGGCCACTGAAGAAATACAAAGGCTGAAAACAAAGGTGGGAAATGAAGAAAAAATACACAAGACAAAACATGATTATAGACAAGGATCATACCTCAACATAATAAAAGCTATATATGATAAACCCACAGCCAACATCATGCTCAATGGGCAAAAACTAAAACCATTCCCTCTAAGAACAGGAACAAGACCGGGATGCCCACTCTCACCACTCCTCTTTGACATAGTACTGGAAGTACTCGCCATTGCAATTAGACAAGAAGAGGAAATAAAAGGCATCCAAATTGGAAAAGAAGAAGTAAAGCTGTCCCTATTTGCAGATGACATGATATTGTACATAAAAAAACCAAAAGACTCCATCAAAAAACTAATAGACTTAATAAATGAATTTGGCAATGTAGCAGGATACAAAATCAACACCAAGAAATCTTTGGCATTTCTATACATCAATAGTGAACTTACAGAAACAGAGACTAAAAAAGCAATCCCGTTTACCATCGCACCAAAAAAATTAAGATACCTAGGAATAAACTTAACTAAAGAGTTAAAAGACCTATATGCAGAAAACTATCCGATACTGAAAAAAGCAACAGAGGAAGATGTAAACAGATTGAAGAACATACCATGTTCATGGATTGGTAGAATCAACATCATCAAAATGGCCTACTTCCCAAAGCAATTTATAAGTTCAATGCACTCCCCATTAAAATACCAACGGCATACTTCACAGACCTAGGAAGAACTCTCCAAAAATTCATTTGGAACAATAAAAGACCCCGAAAGCCTCAGCAATCTTGAGAAAGAAGAGTAAAGTAGGAGGGATTTCAATACCAGATTTCAAGCTGTATTACAAAGCAACTGTTCTCAAAACAGCCTGGTACTGGCACAAGAACAGACATATAGATCAATGGAATAGATTAGAGAATCCATATATCAACCCAAACCACTATGCTCAATTAATATTTGATAAAGGAGGCACGAGCATACAATGGTGTCAAGACAATCTCTTCAATAAATGGTGTTGGGAAAACTGGACAGATACATGCAAAAGAATGAAACTAGATCACCAACTTACACCATACACAAGAATAAACTCAAAATGGATACAAGACTTAAACATAAGATGGGAAACCATAAAAATACTAGATACAACCACAGGCAGCAAAATCTCAGACATATGCCTAAAGAACTTCTTCACTGATACTAACTCTAGGGCAATGGAAGCTAAAGAGAAAATAAACAAATGGGACTACATCAAAATAAAAAGCTTTTTTACAGCAAAAGAAACCATTAACAAAACAACAAGAAAACCCACTGTATGGGAGAACATATTTGCAAATGATATCACTGATAAAGGTTTATAATCTCCAACATCTACAGACAGCTTATACAACTCAATAAAAGGAAAATAAATGAGCCAATTAAAAAATGGGCAATGGACCTAAATAGAATCCTCTCAAAAGAAGACAGAAGGAAGGCTAAGAGGCACATGAAAAATGCTCAAAGTCACTAATTATCGGAGAGATGCAAATCAAAACAACAATGTGGTACCATCTCACATCCATCAGAATGGCCAACATCAACAAACGACAAATGTTGGCGAGGTTGTGGAGAAAAAGGAACCCTCGTACACTGCTGGTGGAATTGCAGGTTGGTGCAACCAATGTGGAGAACAGTATGGAGCTTCCTCAAAAAACTGAAAATGGAACTCCCATTTGACCCAGCAATCCCACTACTAGGAATATACCCCAAGAAACTACAAACACCAATCAGAAAGGATATATGCACCCCTATGTTCATAGCAGCACAATTTACAATAGCTAGGATTTGGAAACAGCCTAGGTACCCGTCAGCAGATGAATGGATCAGAAAACTATGGTACATCTACACCATGGAATACTATGCTGCCATAAAAAAGAAGGAATTCTCATCATTTGCAGTAACCTGGATGGAATTGGAGAACATCATGCTGAGTGAAATAAGCCAGTCAATGAAAGAGAAACACCACATGACCTCACTCATTTATGGATAATAAAGAACATTATAAACTAATGAACAGAAAGATAGATATAGTGACAGTAAAACAACAAGCAGACTGTCAAATGACAGTGGGGAGGGGAGGGAGATCTGGGGGAGATAAGAGATCAACCGAAGGACTGGTATGCATGCATATAAGTACAACCAATGGACACAAAAATCTGGGGAGGGAGGGCATGTATGGGAGGTGGGGGGGGCAATGGTAAGCTATGTACACATATAATACCTTAATAAATTTTTCTAAAAAAGAGTGTCCAGCTCAGGTGACTGGGGAGGCTGAGCCACTGGGCCATATAGGACACCTAGCACACAAAGCCACCCTACCAACTCAGGGAAGCAGCAAAATGAAAGACAAGGAAACAGATCACAAACAAAAGAAATGGAGGAAAACAAACGACTGGAGATAGAGTTCAAAACCACGGTTATAAGGTTTTTCAAGAATTTCCTAGAAAAGGCAGATAAGTTTAACAAGACCCTCGAGGATACGAAAAAGGACCAACTGAAAATTAAACATACACTGACTGAAATAAAAAATATTGTACAGAAACCCAACAGCAGACTAGAGAAACGCAAGAATCAAGTCAAAGATTTGAAATAAAAAGAAGCAAAAAACACTCAACCAGGAAAGCAAAAAGAAAAGAAAAAAAGAATCCAAAAAGTTGAAGATAGTGTAAGAAGCCTCTGGGACAACTTCAAGTGTACCAACATCAGAATTATGGGGGTGCCAGAATAAGAGAGAGAGCAAGATACTGAAAACCTATTTGAAGAAATAATGTCTGAAAGAAATAGACTTACAAGTCCACATGGTGAAAGAAATAGACTTACAAGTCCAGGAGCGCACAGAACCCCAAACAAAAGGAATCCAAAGAGAACCATAGCAAGACACATCATAATTAAGTGGCAAAAGACAAAGAGAGAATATTAAAAGCAGCAAGAGAAAAACAGTTAATTACTATATGGTAACACCCATACGATTGTTAGCTGATTTCTCAACAAAAAATATGCAGGCCAGACAGAAGTGGCAAGAAATATTCAAAGTGATGAATAGCAAGAACCTACAATCAAGATTACCCTACCCACGCCGAAGCCGGTTTGGCTCAGTGGTGGAGCGTCGGTCTGCGGACTGAAGAGTCCCGGGTTCGATTCCGGTCAAGGGCATGTATCTTGGTTGCGGGCACATCCCCAGTAGGGGGTGCACAAGAGGCAGCTGGTCGATGTTTCTCTCTCATCGACGTTTCTAGCTCTCTATCTCTCTCCCTTCCTCTCTGTAAAATATCAATAAAAAATATATATTAAAAAAAAAAAAAGATTACCCTACCCAGCAAAGTTATCATTCAGAATGGAAGGTCAGATAAAGATCAGAAAAAGCTAAAGGAGTTCATCACCACCAAACCAGTATTATATGAAATGCTGAAAGGCATTCTTTAAGAGGAAAAAGAAGAAAAAAGTAAAGATAAAAATTATGAACAACAAGTACGTATCTATCAACAAGTGAATCTAAAAATAAAGTGAATAAAAAGTTTGATGAACAGAATAAACTGGTGAATAGAATAGAATCAGGCATATAGAATGGAGGGGATTGATAATTCTCAGGGGAAAGAGGTTTGGGGGTTACTGGACAAAAATAGTACATCTATGGATGAGAGCAGTTGGGGTGGGGGTAAGGGCAGAGGGTGGAGTGGGAACCGGGTGGAGGGGAGCTATGGGTGGGGAGCGGGGAGAGGAGAAACAATTATAATAATCTGAACAATAAAGATTTATTAAATAAATAAATAAATGAATGAATGAATAAAGCCCTAAAATCCTTTCTAAACACTAAATATTCACAGAATATCTCAAACCAGAAGAAAAATACTAAAATAGAATACAGGGTAGAATATGCCAGATATTAAGGACATATTCTGAAAGAAATCATAATTATTTAGTGTGTTTTAGCTGCTATTTGTAAAAAATTTGTGTTAGTGTTGAAAAATTCCACTTAACACTAAAATGTATAGATTAAAATGAGTAAAAATATAAAGGTTTGGCTAACAACAACCAAAAAAAAAGCTGTTAATTCTAACTTCAAGCAAAAAAAAATAAATGAGAAGAGTAAGTTTTAAGAACTTACTCTTTTTCTTGCTAATGACTCAATTAAAACAATTTTCCCAGAGGCTTTCTGTTTTATTTTCTGGTTGGTCTAAAAGGAAGGGATCCAATCTACAGAGGCCAGCAGACTCAAACTTTGGAATCTCCTCTGACTGCAACTTAAAAAGGACTATATGCAAATTAAACTAATTCACCAGAAGAATAAATGACATATAAAGCATTCTGGAATAGATATGAACTGAAAAATATATTCTTTTAAAATATATATATTTTATTGATTTTTTACAGAGAGGAAGAGAGAGGAATAGAGAGTTAGAAACATCGATGAGAGAGAACCACCTGCACACCTCCTACTGGGGATGTGCCCGCAACCAAGGTACATGCCCTTGAATGGAATCGAACCCGGGACCTTTCAGTCAGCAGGCCGATGCTCTATCCACTGAGCCAATCCGGTTTCGGCTGAAAAATATATTCTTGCAAGACTAGTAGTGGTATCTTATAATTTGGTTTTGACATGTTAGAGCCATATTACCAAAGTCTCTTATTGTTTCTAACGAGAATAGTAAAATGGTTGATTCTTGAGTTTCACGTATACATTGTCCCTGCTGCACAAAAATTTTGCTTCCTCTCTCCCCAATATTAATCTCAGATATTGGCTTATACCTCCACTATAATATTATGTAACAGTGCTAAATGTTGGGTATCCTTTTCTATTCCTTATATTAATGAGAATACTTCTAGTATACCACTCACTAAGCATAACAATGGTTTTGGTTTGAAATAAGATTTTTCTTAATCATGTAAAATAAGAACTCATCAATTTTAATTATAGAGAGAATGCTTATCAGGAATTGATATTAATTAGGTCAAATGCTTTTTTGGCATCAAAAAAATGATCATGTGGTTTTCTCTCACTTTTTAATAGAACATGTATATAGATTTTCTAATATTGAACCACATATGCATTTTTTTCCAGAGCTGAAACTCTGGGGTTGAAGATTATTTTCACGTACTGTTGAACTGAAGCTATAATATTTGTAAAATTTTTTCATATTTTCCTGTTTCATGCTGCCTAGAAAGTTTGGAATCAATATTTCATTAGCTTTCTTAAAAGAACTATAAACTTTTTTTTATCCATGCTTAACCAGTGCCACAAGAATTTTTAAAACATGTAATAACTGATTAGTAAAGAGCATTGACCCCTTTTCCCTTAAATTGTAAAATTAGAAAACGAAAACAGCCAATACAATAATAGCCGTCCAATGTGAAGAATCAAAATTATACCTATTTTTGCTCTGGTAGCTCAGTTGGTTATCAACTTGATACACCAAGGTTGTGGGTTTGATCCCTGGTTAGCGAACATACAAGAATCAACCAATGAATACATAAATAAGTGGAACAACAAGTTGATATTTCTCTTTCAAAAAAAAATTAATTTAACAAAATAAATTATTTTTGTCAGATTGGAAAAAAATATAATACATTTTTGGTATGCTGGAGAATTTTAGTAATTACTGCATGAGATGAGAAAGGCTGAAAATACTGCTCTAGAAGAGCCAAAATATCTCTTCCTTGGGTATTTGAAATAGCATACCTATGAAAATATCTAGGTCTCAAGGTTTTTGTGGAGCAGTCCTTAAGACAACTTTAATTTATTCAATGTTATCAGTCTATTAAATTTCTTTCTTCTGGGATCAAGTCTGTTAATGTTTTTCTAAAATAGCCACTTCATACTTGAGAAAATAATAATTATTAAAGGGGATAACCAAATCATTGCAATTACAAATCACATTTTTAGTATGACATGTGCCTGTAGAAATAAACACCAACTAATTAGATCAATCAATGCATGTTTTAAAACTTCACAGCGCCGAAACTGGTTTGGCTCAGTGGATAGAGCATCAGCCTGTGGACTGAAAGGTCCCGGGTTTGATTCCGGTGAAGGGCATGTACATTGGTTGCAGGCACATCCCCGGTAGGGGATGTGCAAGAGGCAGCTGATCGATGTCTCTCTCTCATTGATGTTTCTAACTCTGTATCCCTCTCTCCTTCCTCTCTGTAAAAAATTAATAAAATATATATTTTTTAAAACATAAAACTTCACAGCAACTATAAATAACTATTTATCCACACCTCCCAAATAAAATTTTAGCAAATAATTTCTCCATCTTATGACTGGGCCTAAGTAATTTTTTAAATGTGTGGCTTAACTTTAATAAAATAGTGTCATGGGAATAAGAGACAATAATGAATAGAACCTGAAAATCTAAAAAATAAAAATAATAAATAAATAAAATAGCCACTTCATCCAGATTGTCAAAATTATTTGTATAGTGTGTGGTTATTTCATCCTCTTCTTTTGAATGCTGAATTCTACCACATAACTTCCCAAACTTCATCCCAATCAGTTTATTCTCAACCACCTTCCTATTGACCAAAATCAGGAATCAGAACATTGGATTCAAGAGAGCCGACATGCACACCCATTTATATTCCCTCTCTACAGAAATCCACTCTATAAAATTAATAGTAAAGGAACAGAATGTATAAAATACACAATTACAAAGAAATAAAAACAGTTTTCAAGGGGTGAAAGACAGAAAGTGAATAGAGGTTGGTATCTAAGTCATTCATTTATTCATTATTTCAAAAAATATTTTATGTACTTGGCATTATTCTAAGTACAGAGATAAAGCCCTGTGCAAAAAGACAAAGTCCCTGCTCTCATTGCGTGGATATTCTAATCAGAGGGAAGAGACAGATAACCATTAACTTATTATTTAAGCAGTGGTAAGAAAAATAAAATAGGATAGGGAAATAATCTAATTCTGCAGTCTGGATTCTTTGTCACATGTGGCCGCTGAAGTCTCTATTGGTATTAATGATGAGCTATTGATTAGACAGGTTTCCTAAGAAAATCTTCCAGTCTAGACTTTGTACGTTTAACAAGGCACATATTTAACACTCAGCCAGTCAATTTACAAATCTGCCTTAGTCTTCACTACGTACTTGCACAGACCTAAAGATGAACCAGAACTGACAGCTTAGGGCCTTCTCAGGTCTTTCCTAAACACGCACACAGCCCCGCGCATATGCACCACCTTTTAGATTTCCCAGAAATGTATCAGAGCTTCACAAATCCCCTTATCGCTATCTCATTCCTCAGCTTTCCCTTTTAAGCTTTTTTGTTAGACTGGTGTTTGTCCCAACTGTTATTTACTATCACAGGCAGCCAAGGTGTTCAACAACTGCCTCTAACTGTTTGCAGTGAACCCTGACGGGGAAAGGCTATTTGTACAGGATGAGCTCTGCTTCAGGTCAAATACAGACAGTCTTGTGCATGTCTTTCAAGGAACCACCAAACAGGTCAAGTAATGACAATTCTCTGGGAATGGGGCTTTGAAGGAGTTCCAATCTTGTTCTGCCCCTTCCAGGGGCTTCTGGAGGCTGCTAGTTTTCACCATGATTGGGGGCAGTTGGTTTTTTCAAGGCTATTGTGGAGCTGGGGAGAGGGGAATAGAAACAAAGTAAGTTAAAATTATACAAAGTATACTCTTTTTGCTGAAATTCAGCCATTTTTCTTTAATAAATGTTCCCAGATTGCTGCAAGCCTTTGGTTAATTCTCATAGATCTGGATAAAGTTGTTCTATTTTTTTGTAAATGTTCTCATTGCTCTTAGGAGAAAGTTTTCAGAGGTTCTTTCTCTGCCATCATTGTTGACATCCTCTGCACTTGATTTGAAAAACTCCCTCAGCTCAATCTTCATACTTATTTATTTGCTATCCAGTCTCTTTTTTAATCTTTAAAATTTCAATATTTACATTTCTTATTTCTTCTGAAATTACTGATAATGCTTATTTTTAAAATTTCCTCCAATTTATACTATTCACTATTGCCTTAGTTTTAGGTGCATCTGTTATCTCTCATAGTATTAATTTTTTTTCCAAAGACTAATTAATCTAGGTTATTAGTTCATATTTGCATTTTGGAAGTTTCAATTAAACAGTTTTTCCTCAGAGTGGATGAGAATCTTTGTTCATCCGTTGTTATATGCAGGTTCTAGTTATATATACCCACTTCCAGTGCCTATAGAAGAGGGGTGAATTATGCTGTTAGGCAGTATCTGCAGTTAACTGGCTTTCTGGGTATGAATCCCTACCTGTTCTGAACATCATATAAATTATTAAGAATATATCTGGTCCCTATGCCAGGCTTCTGACTTCAGAGAGAGTAGCTATCAGAGTATTATCCTAGAAAGAAACATTAGAGTTAGAAACTCACTTTGCTTTTTGCTTCCTCTGCTTTTGTAATACCAGTCTAAAATTGCTTCAGTCTATTCTTGCTTCTTTCTCTAACATCAACATTCACTCATTCATTTATAAAATATTTCTTGAGTGTCTACTATATGCCAGGCACTATTTTAGATACTGGGAATTTAGTAATGAACAAAGACCCCAGTATCAAGGAAGTTATAATCTAATAGAAAGATAAACAGATACATAAGGTAATAATTTTACAAAGTAACCCATGAAAAATATGGTTAACCATATGAAAAATAAAACAAAGTAAAGAACAGAGAGTAACTACAGCAGGAATAGGGAACCCTTCTTCTGCCAAGGGCCATTTGGATATTTATAACATCATTCGCAAGCCATACAAAATTATCAACTTAAAATTTAGCCTACTACATTGGGTCAAACATTTAATTAATTCACCCCCAATGCCTTGGCAGGGCCAGACCAAATGATTTTGTGGGCCACCTCATATGGCCCAGGCCAGCCTTTCCACACCCCTGGACTACAGGGAAACTATTTTATTTTATTGGGTTAATCCTCACCTGAGGATATTTTCCCATTGATTTTTTAGGGAGAGTGGAAGAGAGAGGAAGACAGAGAGAAACATAAATATAAGAGAAACACATCAATTGGTTGCCTCCTGCACGTGCCCAAAGTATATACCCTTGACTGGGATCGAACCTGGGACCCTTCAGTCCGCAGGCTACACTCTATCCACTAAGCCAAACCAGCTTGGGCTATTTTATTTGATTTTTTAAATTTATTTTTATTGATTTCAGAGAGGAAGGGAGAAGGAGAAAGGGATAGAAATAGAAACATCAATGATGATACTCTGATTGGCTGCCTCCTACACACCCCCTAATGAGGATGGAGCCTGCAACTTGGGCATGTGCCCTGACCAGGAATCCAACTGTGACCTCCTTCCTGATTCATAGGTGGATGCTCAACCACTGAGTCATCCAGGAAAGCTATTTTAGATAAGGTAATTTTCCCCTGATATTTCATCAGAGATCTAAATAATGAAAAAGAAAAGAAAGAGCTATAAGAAGACATGAAGATCCAGCCAGTGTGGTTCAGTGGTTGAGCCTTGACCTATGAACCAGAAGGTCATGGTTCAATTCCAATCAGGGCACATGCTTGGGTTATGTTCTTGAGCCTCAGTATAGGGTTTGCAGGAGACAGCCAATCAATGAGTCTCTCTCATCATTGATGTTCCTATCTTTCTCTTTCCCTTCCTCTCTGAAGTCAATAAAAAAATATTTTTTAAAAAAGAGAAGATGTGAAGAAGGGCTTTCAGAAGGAACTAATAAGTGCAAAGAAACTGAAAGTATAACACGTAGGCATGTCTGAAAATAGTAAAAAGGCCAATGTTAGCAAGTGAATGAGGGGTTGGAAATGAGGCCTCAGAAATAGGTAAAGGGCCAGATCACACAACCTTGTAAAATACAACAGAGTTTGGGAAGGCAATGGGTGCTTCCGGCCAGAGAATGACATGATTTGATTTACATACACAAATACTATGGGGAGAATAGACTATAAGGAAATATATGCCCTCTCCAGGCAGAGAGTTCAATGTTTGGAAAACTTTTCTCTGGGCTTTATCCAGGGGACACACACCAGATGATCAAAATTGAGAGCAAGGGTCAGGAAACTTGATGACTAGGCACCCTTCCATTCTACATTTTTACTTAGAGTCTAGTACAATGGTCGACAAACTCATTATTAACAGAGCCAAATATCAACAGTACAACGATTGAAATTTCTTTTAAGAGCCAAATTTTTTAAACTTAAACTTCTAATGCCACTTCTTCAAAATAGGCTCGCCCAGGCCGTGACATTTTGTGGAAGAGCCACACTCAAGGGGCCAAAGAGCCACATGTGGCTCGCAAGCCACAGTTTGCCAACCACGGGTCTAGTACATTTCTGAAACTTCTACACATACTTTCAGCTGTGATTTCTACTCCTACTTTCTCTACTGATGCAATCTGTTTCTTATCTTTTAGAAATTCACCAAAATCTCATCAGCTGATGGCAACCATTTTTTATTTGCCACCTTTTAAAAAACATCTAACCTATCTACTAACATATTAACTTAGATTCCTGCTAAAATAAACACAAATATCCAGCAGATCTACATTCAGCAGACATCCCTTAAGGCTTTTTTAGCAGGACTTTAAGAAAACCTTTTAGCTCTCATAATTCAGACAACAGCACAAATCACATTTCTGTGGCCAAAAAATATTGCAACCAACTAACTATACCTTCCCTGATGGACTTTCTGCAGAAAGGAAAAAACCATCACCATGCTGGGCAACTCCTCCATATAAATAAATAGCTTAGCCAACTGACTGGTAAAGTTGAATTCTTTTAGCTTCTTTATTTGGGAGGCATGACTGATAACATATCATGGTACTGTCATCTGTAGGAATATTTATAGTAAC
This sequence comes from Vespertilio murinus, assembly GCA_963924515.1. Lineage (NCBI taxonomy): Eukaryota > Metazoa > Chordata > Mammalia > Chiroptera > Vespertilionidae > Vespertilio > Vespertilio murinus. The sequence goes on from OZ004706.1 coordinate 16,258,660, forward strand.
TTTACACTTAACACATTGTGGACCAGTACTTTTATTGCTAGCTTTACCCAGTGGCCAGATAAGTTTCTATTTAACGAGTACAAAAAATATTTTCTATAAATGTTAAATGCACGCTTTAAAATTAAATACCCATTGCATTTTGGAGTTATTTATTACATGTTCTTACAAGCTAATATCTTTTTAGAGTATGATATTTTGTAAAACACTGCATAATATGATGCAAGAATTCTCATGATCTGTCCACAATGTGTTAACAGAACACTATCAATATTTACTGAGAAAAAATATTTGAAAATACACTTAGGCTGTACAAAATTTTTAATAGGAAAAATATTTTATCCAGAACAGATTCTCTAAAGAATTGTTTTTACAGTTTTTAGTATTACTTCTTGAAAAATCATCCTTTCAAGTTGTCTATTAAACCAATCTTTAATAAAAAATTAACACTAACTTTTCCCCACAAACTTCCTTTAAAATAAGAAGATGTTGATAGATCCCTCCCTTCCCCCAGTTGATGGACAGATGTAAACCCCACCTGTGACCAGACATTCCTGAGCTCTGAACCACCAATCAGCACCTGCCAAATACCCTAAGCCCCCATTCCTAAAACCCTAGGTCCCTAATCACTAATCAGCGTGTGCTGAGTACCCTAAGCCCCATCCCCTTAAAAGCAGACCCCCGGGTGTCCTCCGGCCTCTTCCTCTCTTTCTCTCTGGAAGCAGCCGGCGGAGGTACATACCCTCTCTCCAATAAAAGCCTGTGTTCTGGCATCCCAGTCTCAGCTACCTTCTTTATTTAATCTATCACATGTGTTCCACAGGAAAAATTTCAAAACCACAGTAAAAAGTATTGAGAAGAAAGGAGTTAACCTGAATTAAATGTGTTAAAGTGAACTTAATATAATAATCCAACAGTTCTACTACATTCCTTCAAACCCTCCTTGGATGAACCTCTCTTTTGTTTTTAACTTGTCAGTTACAAAGCATAAGATTTATCTAATGTGTGAAGATCCAGACTCCACAGAACTCACAGCCTCCAAAACTTTTCTTCAGTTTCCTTTAATCTGGGAAGTGAACATTTCTATAAGAAGCACAATATTTTCTGTAGGTGCTATTGATACCAATGTAATAAACGCAGTCACGAATTAACTGGATAGGAGGAGCAAAGGGAAAACCAAACAGACGCATGCCTACTTGTCTGTCGGTCACACCTGGGAACAGGACACTGGCTGTCTTTAGCTGTGAGGAAAACTATAAATCCAGGATTGCCCTGGCCAAATGGCTCAGAGTAGGCGTGACCACTGCAAGGGCGGGAATATTTGTGATACTTAATCTCCTAAACAAAGGAGTGTTCTCTCTCTCTCTCTCTCTCTCTCTCTCTCTCTCTCTCTCTCTCTCTCTCTCTCTCTTTCTCTCTCACTTTTGCATTGGGCTCCTGGCTCTCTATTGCACAGGGCACACTCCCATACAATCGCCCACACAATGGACTGATGGACTGTGACTAATCTGATGCTACACCAGACCCAGCTCCACCATGGAACAGCAACTCTGGACACTGGTTTTGCTTCTAGCTCTGAATTCTCAACTGCACCTCTTTCAGGACTGGTTTAAGGGAAAATGTAACTTTGCAAACTGAAGAATATAATTCCACACAAAGCTTTCTAATACATCTCATCCTCCTGTGGGGGCCTCCGGAAATTCTTATTCTACCAATACCCCAAGAACCCCACTCTCACTAGCAATAGAGAAAGGCCATCCATGCATTTCTCTAATAATAACACTATTGCCTGACATACGGTATACTTCAATATGAATATTCTAGAAATTCATTGCTTCCAGATATATCACATTCTATATATCAAAATTCTATGTATCATTCTATATATTTATATATCAATGAGTTCTCCAGAGTAATCTGGATAAAATTAACTATATACTATACTAATAGAAATAAGTCTTCTGAAATGTCTTTAGCTGTGAGAAAAACTATAAAATCTAGGTTTGCCCTGGCCAAATGGCTCAATTGCTTGGAGCGTTGCCCCATACACCAAAAAAGCTGTGGGTTCAATTCCCGGTCAGGCTGTGTATAGGAGGCAACAGATCCATGTTTTTCTCACATGGATGTTTTTCTCTCTCTTTCTCAAATCAATGGACATATTCTCAAGTGAGAATAAAAAGAAAATAGGTTCAATTCGTTAAATCTTTTATTTCTCCAAACTTATTTACTCCTTCAAAAATCCACCATCCATTATTTCAATGCTGTCATTTCAACATAGTGAAGAATAATTAAGTAAAATTTAAGCCTTATTATTTTACCCTTTTCAACATAATTCCTCTCTGTAAGAGGCAGGTTTGGTAAGCTTGAAGCAATAACTCTGGAGCAAGACTACTTAAATTCAATTCCCAGATCGGACACTGATGAGTGGTAAGGAAACGTAGAAAAATTATATTAACTTTCCTGGGACTCAGGTGCTTCAGCTGTAACAAGGGAAAATAGTAATGTCTTTCTCATAAGCCTGTCATAAGGTTTAAGTAAGTTACTATCTGTAAGCTTAGAATATGCAGACATAACCACTTGCTAAAGAAAAACAAAACATATAAGTATCTTAAACATAAGATAGATTCTTATGGTCTTGAGTAAAAGTCAATTCATTAACTGGTTCTTCTTAGGTTTTCAAAGGGCAAGATATTAAAATTAAGGGTAAGGTCCAAATAACAAGATATTTCCATGAGATTTTTATAAGAGATTAAAACAAGTTGGGCCTGTATCCCTGATACCCTTTGTCACTGGCTTTGATTCCAAATTCTCTAAACAAAAACTTTACCTACAAGTCCTCAAGGAAAGCTGTTTTCAAACTTCTGGGCAAAAACATTGACTGTCAATCATGTCCTGTTACTTAACAAATATGCAGCATCACAGTTGTACTTTTTTTGGAGATCCAACTGTATGAGCTATTAATAGTTATCATTTATGGAATGATTTTTATGGATCAGGCACTGTTCTGAGTACCTTACATATATCAACTAATTTATTCCTCTCGATAAGTTTATAAGATAGGTACACTTTAATATTATCAGCATTTCCACAAATGCGACAACTAAAGTACAGAGAGTAACTTGCCCAAGGTTATACAACTAGTAAGTCACCAACCTAAGCCCAGGAAGCCCAGCTTCAAAGCCTGAGTTCTCAAACTACGGACAGGACCGATGATTTTAAAAAGCTGACCACGCCTAAAAATGTATGCCAGGCCATGCTACAGTAACCGACAGCCAGAATTCACAAGCAGAGTAATGAGAAGACTCCAAGGAGGCAAGTTTTCTTCTCTATCCTCCCAAGTAAATATGAGTTAGTACAAGTAAAATGCTTTATGTAGTGCCTGACAAATAGTAAGTGCTCGTTATGTTAAGGGCCCTTGAGTGTTCTAACACCACTTCTTCAAAATAGACTCATCCAGGCCGAAGCCGACTTCTGCACATGGGCCACAAAGTTTCAATCACACTGTAACTGCACGCCCACACGTGGTATTTTGTGGAAGAGCCACACTCAAGGGGCCAGAGAGCCACATGTGGCTCGCGAGTCGAGGTTTGCTGACCACTGTGTTAAGAGATAGTCATGGTAAAAATAGTAGAGAATGCCTACTAACCCTGCCTCACTCTAACAGTTGATATCTGATATCTTTACCATCTTTTCCCCTTGCTCAGTACAGGAAGTGAATCAGGACAATCAATAAGTACAGTCCATTATAACAAACCTAAATTACTCTTCAATCTGTTACTTTTACCTGATCACATATGCAGAAGCAAACTACTCCACTCCCCACTTCTCTTTTCTTGACTTAAAAAGACTGGATTGGGGCCAGAAGAAAGCAGAAGAAAGCAGCTTTGTATTTGTAACCTTTTGACTAGTTGCCAAAAGCATAAGCGAAGTTTGTGAAAAACAACTTAATCAACCAAAACTTAGATTGTTAGATGGAATCTAGCAAAGAATTCTAATGAGAGAAGCTCTGTATATTTTCAACTGAGCATTTTCAACCTCATGATTATGTATTATTTCAGTTTTAAAAATGATGTGCCTAGGCACAGTAAAGAACAAAAATGACAACAATAATCAGAGCAATAGTGTCTCCCTCTCAGTTGTTCTGCACAATTATTTAGGTTAAAAGCTTAACAGAATCAAGATACATTTCAGAGGAAGAAACTAGCAAACCCAAACATTTTTAATTCCAAAAAGACAATATTGGAAAAACAATTTAATAATCACTAGAGAGATGCAAATCAAAACAACAATGCGGTACCATCTCACACCTGTCAGAATGGCCAACATCAACAAAACAACAAACAACAAATGTTGGCGAGGTTGCGGAGAAAAAGGAACCCTCGTGCACTGCTGGTGGGATTGTAGGTTGGTGCAACCACTGTGGAAAACAGTATGGAGCTTCCTCAAAAAACTGAAAATGGAACTCCCATTTGACCCAGTAATCCCACTACTAGGAATATACCCCAAGAAACTAGAAAGACCAATCAGAAAGGATATATGCACCCCTATGTTCATAGCAGCACAATTTACAATAGCTAGGATTTGGAAACAGCCTAGGTGCCCGTCAGCAGATGAATGGATCAGAAAACTATGGTACATCTACACAATGGAATACTATGCTGCCATAAAAAGGAAGGAATTCTCATCATTTGCATTAACCTGGATGGAATTGGAGAGCATCATGCTGAGTGAAATAAGCCAGTCAATGAAAGAGAAACACTACATGACCTCACTCATTTATGGATATTAAAGAACATTATAAATGAATGAACAGAAAGATAGATATAGTGACAGTAAAACAACAGGCAGTCTGTCAAATGACAGCGGGGGGGGGGGGGGGGGAGGGAGGGAGGGTAGGGAGATCTGGGGGAGATAAGAGATCAACCGAAGGACTGGTATGCTTGCATATAAGAATAACCAATGGACACAAAACTCTGGGGAGGGAGGGCATCTATGGGGGGGGGGGCAATGATAAGCTATGTACACAGATAATACCTTAATAAAAAAATAATTTAAAAAAAAATAATCACTAGAATATTGCAAATTGCAGGTACAACACATTAATATGTCGTATCTACTTAATAGACACCAAAAATTTGTTTCAAATGAAATACAAGAAAACAAAATAAAATAGAAGACATTATTATGTATCACCAATAGTAAAGGTAAATATTGTTTAATGAAAATTGTTTCAATTTTTTAAATATATATTTCGTTATTGATTTCAGAGAGGAAGGGAGGAAAAAGGGACAGAAACATCAATGATGAGAATCACTGCTTTGGGCAATTATGCAACTTCTGTGCCATCATTTCTCATTTATAAAATGAAAATAAGGATTTAAAAGTTAATGTAGCTAAACCACTTAGAACAGTTTCTGAAACATAGCAAGTGCTATGTAAAGTTGGCTTTTATTTTTACTGTTTATCATGAGAAATTTTTATAGTTCAGTTATGAAAAAGTTTCCTAAATGAAAACTTAATTGTACCTATAAAGAACATAATTTTATATTAAGCTGTGATTCAGAGTAATGCCCAAACCTTAAACTCAAATAATCAAGAGCCTTTTGTATATAAGAAAAACAAAGAGGCCGAAACTGGTTTGGCTCAGTGGATAGAGCATTGGCCTGCGGACTGAAGGATCCCAGGTTCGATTCCGGTCAAGGGCATGTATGTTGGTTGTGGGCACATCCCCAGTAGGGGGTGTGCAGGAGGCAGCTGGTCGATGTTTCTCTCTCATTGATGTTTCTAGGTCTCTATCCCTCTCCCTTCCTCTCTGTAAAAAAAAATCAATGAAATATATTTTTAAAAAAGAAAAGAAAGAAAAACAAAGAGAATGGAGCTATGAAATGGCAGATCACAGCAACTCATACCACCAGGTACATACAAATGATAAGAATGTGATGGAGGTGTAATTTGTTTCTTAAATTTTTAAAACTGCATTTTTCTTAAAACATACCCTAGGCTGAAGGATAAAAATAAAAACGTGTAAAGCAAAATACAGAAGAAAGTAAAATGACAAAAAATAATCAAAGCAAAAAAACAAAAACAAACTGGCAGGCATAAAACTAATATGCAAAAACATTTTAAACCCAACCCTCAGGGTTATAGACTAAGACTGCCAAACGATTTCTACTTCTATAGAAAGTAGAAATTTCTATAGAAAACTGACAGTGAGACCTCTCCTGAGCTTTAAAAACACATGCACCTGGTCCTCAAATAATGTCACTTTGTTTTTTTGTTTTTTAAATATATTTTATTGATTTTTTTACAGAGAGGAAGGAAGGAGAGAGAGTTAGAAACACCGATGAGAGAGAATCATCAATCAGCTGCCTCTTGCACACCCCCTACTGGGGATGTGCCCGCAACCCAGGTACATGCCCTTGACTGGAATCGAATCAAACCAAGGACCTTCCAGTCTGCAGGCCAATGCTCTATCCATTGAGCCAAACCGGTTTCGGCAAATAATGTCACTTTGTTCTAACATTGATGAGATGCAGAGGAACTTAACTAAAACAATTAGTCTATGGTAACACTGGTTCCATTATATGTCATTTGGCTTGAAGTCACAGAATCTATCAATGGTGTTAAGTTAGGACTCACTGTGCACACCAAACTGTCTCTGGTAATTTTTGTTGTTGTTTGGCAGTTAGGTAAGAGACGCAGGTTTTTTGGTCACTAGAAAGTACTCAGACCGAGAATATGAACACAACTGCTCCAATGTGACCATAGCTGTTCATTTCATGTAAGGGCTTTTATGCAGAATCTGAATCATAGTGGTTTTAGAAGAAAAGAAAAACACACTTGCTAAGACTTTCAACTTCTACTTCTGCATAAGTTTCTTTATAGCGTCCTTATTTGAAGGCAAAATGACTTTAGCTTTAAATTTTAAGATCTGTCATACATTTATTATCCTAAAACTTTTACTCTTATGACATAAATTTATTGAAATAAACGATTACATATTATATTGTGCTCTCCAGGCTACAGTTTTGATGGAACTAAAACCCACTTGTCTGTGTGCATGCACGGGACTTGTTTATTTGTAAAGGGCCTTCCCTCCGCAGTTAGGTTAAGTCCTGAAAGCCAACCAGAAGGGTCCTTCTCGGTGGCTTCTAGGACTAATATGGCCAAGCTCCAAAGTCCCTTGCTAAAAATAGATGAAGGGAGCAGCCCAATTTTGGAATAAGCCACGATCTATGCTATGTTCACAGATGTATATGTATCATATAGTGAGGGAAGGCTTTTCTATAAGTTATTAGTCAAAAGAGAGGCAGATGCTAAAAGTTGTATTTATTCTGTCCACTGAAGTACTAAATTTTAGAACACAATTTATATGATTACAGAAACTGATCACACAAAAAACGTTTGCAATCAAATGCAAAGCCTACACCATAAGGATTGGAAAAACAGATATAAAAAGTATCCAATCCTGCAAAAAAGTTAATACCTCAGATCACAAAATCTGGGAAACAGAACACTAACCATTATTAAATCCAACCCTTTCATTTTAGAGATGACTAAAAGCCTCCAGAAATTTTAAGAGATTTAAGAGAAACTTGAATCCCAAAAGGAGCAAAAGATAATCTTAAAACTGAGATGGGAAAAAAAAAAATAAAAGAACATTCTAAGAAACAAAGTACGGTAATGTCTGGCTTAGGAAGAAAGATAGAAAACTGCCAATACAGTGAAAATGAAGAAACAATGTATAACAGGCAAGAATGAAGGCATATGCACACAGAGTTCCACTGAAGAAAACGCACTTTGAAAATTATCATTCTAATGCACTCTGTAGCAGAAAACGTTTTAGTAACAACTTGCTAAAACTTTTGGCAACACATCTGGGGCTAACACGGTCCCCGGAACCTCTGTCCTCCGTCACAGCAACTGTCCTGCACGCAAAGCCCCTGCAGAAAACAGAGCTGACCCGCCCAGGGCATGGCATTTTCTGTGTCTCCATTCTCGGGGAAGAGAGAACCTCACAATGACAGGCCGCCCTCACGACCTGTCAGTTAACCAGGTGAGTGGAGCCCAATCGCGCGCGGTTACGTGTGCCTGCTACCTGTTAGCGGGCTCGGGAGGGAGCCCCAACGCGGGGCTGCAGCCGGGCACCAGGAACGCCTTTGTGGCTCCCAAACCACGGGAGCTACCGGAGTTCAGTCGAACCCTGCGCCTCGGGGCAACACTCCCCCCGCCAGGGCCTGGACAACCTGCCCAGACTGGGGGTTTAGGGCACAGCCGAGAAAAGGCGGGAGAACCCCGGGCAGAGCACAAATGTCACCTCCTAGTTCCGGGAGGGGTCAGAGGCGAGGAAAGTTGGAGGGCAAGTGCCTGGAGCCCCGTTCCGCGGTGGAGGAGGACGACCACCGTGAGACGGTCGCGCGCGGGCCGTCCGGCCTGGGGGAAAGAACAGCGAGGGCTCGGAGCCAGGGGTCTGGGGAGAGAGGTGCTAAAAACAAGAGCATGGGGGAGGGAACGAGAGAGGCAGTGGCGGAAGGAAGCGCTGCAGCAAAAGGCAAGAAGCCGGTGCCTGTAAAAAGGTGGGCGAGGCTGAGGGAACACGGCGCAGCGAAAGGTGCGGGGAAGGCGAGGCTGAGGTGGAAGCGGCGGGCGAGGCCGGTGGGAGGCACGGGGCTGAGGTGAGGGCAGCCCAGCAGGGACAAGGGGCAGCAGAGAGAGCCCCCGCCCACAGGGGCCAGACCTCTCGGCCCCGTCCCGCTCCGGGCAGCACCGCTCCGGCCGCCCTCAGACCCTGTCGGCAGCGCGGACTCACCCGAGGGCTGCAGGGGCCCCGCTGCAGGACATGGGGACCGGTCCAGACCCACGGTGGAACCGAGCGAGTGGAGGAAACCGCGGCGTTAGCGTGACCCGGAAGCACATCCCTAGAAAACGGAAGTCACCGTCCAGGGTCACCTCATAATCCACCCCGCGTTCCGCCGGCTGCCTTGGGGCGCATGTGTCGGGCCTCGCGGGGCGGGGCTGAGAAGCCTGTAGGCCCCGCCCACGCCCCGCCCACCTCGAGCCTTCCCCACCCCCCAGCCCCGGCGAGCCCCGCCCTTGGTTACGCCTCTCTTGGTGCCTCCCAGGTCCCTGGTGGGGGTGAGGGACTCTTTCCTGAGACCGTGAATTTTTAAATATATATATTTTATTTATTTTTAACAGAGAGGAAGGGAGAGGGATAGAGAGTTAGAAACAGCCATCAGCCGCCTCTTGCACACCCCCTACTGGGGATGTGCCCGCAACCAGGGTACCTGCCCTTGTCTGGAATCGGTCCTGGGACCCTTGAGTCCGCAGGCCCGGGCTCTAGCCACTGAGCAAACCGGTCAGGGCTGATAGATTAGTTTTGGCTGAGCTCAGGCTCCGATGCCCCCGTGAAAAAGACTTCAGCACTCAATTTTTCTAGAAGGTCTCTTAAAATGCGTGTAATTCCTGCCTCCCTAAAGCGAACATGAGAAGAAATGCATTTAGTAGATTTGGGAAAACTGTGGAAGGGAATGTGGAAAGTTTTTGAAGACACTTGTGGGGAGGCTAACCCAAGGTGATGTTTTTATCCCCAACGTAAGTTTATACTAATATTGTATTGAGCTTACAATTAACTCCTATTTTGTGTCCATTGTTTTATGTAATTATTTTGTCAGACACAAAAATTTTAAAGTCTTCATTAATGTTAAATGACTACCCAAATATGGGTTGAATTCAGGTTTGTGGCAGCCTGAAATGTATTTAGTTTGGGGGCTCTCTTTAAGAAAATTCATTACAGGTTTTAAAAATGCTCACTAACACAAAATCCAGAAACTACTACTAATTAACTGCTTGATATGCCTCTCTCTTCTCTTTTTTGGTAAAATTTTTGGCTGTGGTCTTGATTACCTCTTCCTATGATACCAATTTATTAAGTAATATTATTATGTACTAAGATCTTTGACACCTCTCTCTCACGCCACATTCATCAGCAGGTTCTCCACGACCTGCCTTTGAAATCTGTTCAGAATCAGACCATTTCACGCCTCAGTAAGTGTGTGACTGTTTGCCTACCCTTTTATACCCTGGCCTTCCCACAGTCTATTAACACAGCAGCAATGGGCTCCAGTTAAAACCTTAACCAGATCATGTTGCTCCTCCAATGAATTTCTGTTTTAAAGTGAAAACCAAAATTGTTCCATTGGCCTAAGGGCCCTCAAGATTTGACCCATACACCCTCAACCCCCCTACAACTGACCTCTTCTCCTACTCTCTCCATTCTCTCTCTACTCAAGGCATATTGGTCTGTTTGCTGTTCCTCAAACCTGCACGTAAACTCCGGGCCTTTGTGTTTGCTGATCCCTCTGCTAGGAATGCTCGTCCCCCTGATCATAGCATCACCCCCCCCTCACCTCCTTCATATCTTTGTTCAGATGTCACCCTCTCACTGAGACTTTCCCTGACACTGTTTTCTTCCCCTCACACTGTATTTAACATGGAAGCACCACCATCCTCCCTGAATTCCCTCACCCAGTTCCCCTCTTAACTTTTCTCTCATCACATTCACCCCATCCAACAATTTGCTGGTGAACTTGGCTTAACGTCTCTCTCCCCACACCCGCACGTACCGGAATGTAAGTTCCCTGAGGGCACACGTGTTTGCTTTGTTCATGGCGATACTTCAGCACCGGAACAGGGCCTGGCACATTGTGGGCACCCAGTAACTATCGGTTGGATGGACGAAAGAATAAATTGCTCATCATCTTGGCTATTGCTGATCTGAAACCGTGCAAACTGAGCCGCCAACTCCACCAGGGGGTGCAAACGACTAACCGATGTTGCCTCCCCAGAAGTTACTCCTGAAGCATAGGCATGCTCATTAATTCCAAAACAGAGCTCCAGAAAGACACACAAATTCTCCCCAGCACAGAGTACTGTATGTATTAGCATTAAAAACCCTCCAATGGATAAGAGATCAACCGAAGGACTGGTATGCTTGCATATAAGAACAACCAATGGACACAAAACTCTGGGGAGGGAGGGCATCTATGGGGGGGGGGGCAATGATAAGCTATGTACACAGATAATACCTTAATAAAAAATATTAAAAAAATAAAAATAAAAACCCTCCAATGTCTTCACAGTCCCTTGAGAATAAAATCCAAGCTTTGTTGTGTGTTTTTTTTAAAGCAAGTTTTTTGGAAGTTTATGTTGTATGTGACCGCATTTTTTAAAATATATTTTATTGATTTTTTAACAGAGAGGAAGGGAGAGAGATAGAGAGTTAGAAACATCGATGAGAGAGAGTCATCGAACAGCTGCCTCCTGCACACCCCCCACTGGGGATGTGCCCGCAAACAAGGTACATGCCCTTGACCGGAATCGAACCCGGGACCCTTCAGTCCGCAGGCCGACGCTCTATCCACTGAGCAAAACCGGTTTCAGCTGTTTTTGTTTTTTTTTTTTAATATATATTTTGTTGATTTTTTACAGAGAGGAAGGATGAGGGATAGAGAGTTAGAAACATAGATGAGAGAGAAACATCGATCAGCTGCTTCCTGTACAGCCTCTACTGGGGATGTGCCTGCAACCAAGATACAAGCCCTTGACCGGAATTGAACCTGGGACCCTTCAGTCCACAGGCTGACGCTCTATCCACTGAGCCAAACCGGTTTCGGCAAACGACTCATTCTTATACACCCACAACTTCTCATGGCTTCTCCATCTAAGACCTGGCATCCAAGAAGGTCCAGTCCCTGGGCAGAGGGACTCGGACCCAACAGTTAGTGCAATGGGCAGGGTCTGAGAAGGAACCTGCCCTGATAGTTGGCGTCGTCGAGCAGAATTCAGAAGACGTGTGCACTCCGAGCAGCAGTGCTCCAGCTGTGCTCTGGCTGTTTCTGACACACACACCCCTACCTTTCATTTCTCTGAACCTTCGTCATCCTGAAGTTAGTAGTGGGGCGACACAAAGAGCTGTCAGCCAGCCCCCAGGTGGCCCTGATCAGATGCCATTTGGCCAGAAGCCAGACCTGCTGTTTAGAAAAACACATCCGTTCTGGGCACCACTACCTCAGGGGAAACTATCAAAGGCTTCAGAAAATAGCCGTCCAGATGATTAAAGAGTTGGAAAATAAGGCCTGTGCACCTAGGTTGTTTATGTGAAGGAAGTGAAGGCAGAAAGGGCAAGGCCGGGCTGCTGGAAAACAGTTTTGAAAAACAGAGCCAAATAAAATACAAAAAAAAAAAGAAAAGATACTGGTAGACCTACCAGTGCTGTAGGGTAGGAGGGGTGAATGGCAGGGGAGTGGAAGGGTCCTGGCAGGCCCACTGAGACCAGAGCCTGAGGTCAGGCGACCTCTTCCAGAAAAAGAAGGCAAAACTCTCAGCACAAAACTGCTGGGCCCTTCCTGGGCTTTGGAGGGGGACTGTGGAGGTCAGGGGCCTTGAAGCGTAAGCTCTGTGGATTTCACAACAAACTCGCCTCTAAGGGAGGAACGCGTAGCTGGAAACAGGGTGGAGACTCTGGCCACGGCTCTTGAGGAACCGAGGCCTCCATCCAACGGCCTGGGAGGAACTGAATCCTGCCCGATGTCATGTGAGCTCGGAAACAGATCTCCTCCAGTTCGGCTCTACGATGCCCAAGGCCGCAGCTGAACCATGCCTGTATGCCTGAGCCACAGACACCGAGAGAGGATGAGTGTGGGCTATTTTAAGCTACTACATGTTGGACACATTTGTTATGCAGCGGTGGATAACTAATACACAAACGGAGGGGTGCAAATAGGCACAGTGGGTGATGGGCGCGCCTGGGAAGGTGTGCGATGGGTACTGAGGCACGGAGAGGCTGCATCCTTTGCGACTTGTGAGAGGAGGGCAGGCTTGCATTGCATTTCAGAGGCTAGAGAGGCATCAGTTAGGGGGAGAAGCAAGAGACGGCATTTCCATGTAGAGTGCAGCCCTAGATGGTTTGGCTCAGGGGGTAGATGGTTGGTCTGCAGACTGAAGGGTTCCAGGTTAGATTCTGGTCAAGGGCATGTACCTTGGTTGCAGGCACATCTCCAGGAGGGGCTGTGCAGGAGGCAGCTGATTGATGTTTCTCACTGTTTATCCCTCTCCCTTCCTCTCTGTAAAAAAATCAATAATATATATTTATATATATAATTTTTTTTAAAGCAAAGCTTGGGTTTTATTCTCAAGGGACTGTGAAGACATTGGAGGGTTTTTAATGTTAATACATACAGTACTCTTTGCGCTGGGGAGAATTTGTGTGCCTTTCTGGAGCTCTGTTTTGGAATTAATGAGCATGTCTATGCTTCAGGAGTAACTTCTGGGGAGGCAACATCGGTTAGTTGTTTGCTCCCCTTGGTGGAGTTGGCGGCTCAGTTTGCACGGTTTCAGATCAGCAACAGCCAAGACGATGAGCAATTTATTCTTTCGTCCATCCAACCGATAGTTATTGGGTGCCCACAATGTGCCAGGCCCTGTTCCGGTGCTGAAGTGTCTCCATGAACAAAACAAACGCGTGTGCCCTCAGGGAACTTACATTCCGGTATGTGCGGGTGCGGGGAGAGAGACGTTAAGCCAAGTTCACCAGCAAATTGTTGGATGGGGTAAATGTGATGAGAGAAAAGTTAAGAGGGGAACTGGGTTAGGGAATTCAGGGAGGATGGTGGTGCTTCCATGTTAAATACAGTGTGAGGGGAAGAAAACAGTGTCAGGGAAAGTCTCAGTGAGAGGGTGACATCTGAACAAAGATATGAAGGAGGTGGGGGGGGGGGATGATGCTATGATCAGGGGAAGAGCATTCCTAGCATTGGGATCAGCAAACACAAAGGCCCGGAGTTTATGTGCAGGTTTGAGGAACAGCAAACAGAACAATATGCCTTGAGTAGAGAAAGAATGGAGAGAGTAGGAGATGAGGTGCAATTTTTTCTTTTATTTTTTTCATTTTATGTTTGTAACACGATGTGTGGAGATCGGTGGCCTCTGGCCTTGGTTCTCTCTGGCTCAGGATCACCACAATCCTTTTGGCCTTCCACTCATTCTTGTCACCCCACTGTCATGGGATGGCTGCCCCAGCTCGGGGCATTGCAACCACGTTCAAAACAGAAAGAACAAGTAAGGGGAAGCGCCAGCCATGGATGATTCTTCACCAGGAAAGCAAAAGCTTTCCCAGAAGCACCCCATGGTGTCATGTGGACACTCCCAGCTGAAAGGAGGGCTGGGGACATAAGAAACAGAAATTCCATAATTGGCTCAGAAGAGTCAGGATTTTTACCGTGGCTACCCCCAAACTCGGAGGTCTGTCAGCAAAGAAGATGGGAGAAGGAACATCGGGTGGGTGACTAGCTGCTGCCCCTTTCAGACAGGACATGGTGCTGCCCACATTGTCACAGTCACCTCATTGCTTCTAACATGATACCCAGATTGCTCTATCCCGTCGCCTGCCAGCCCTGGAACTCATCTGAGCTTTCAACACAGGAATATAAGGCTCAGGATTAGGAAGTGTGAAAAAAAAATTGCTCATTTTCCTCATTATCCATTATTTCCTTCTTCCTTCCAGTAACAAAGTCACCTTCACCTCAACATGTAGCAGGGGGTATAGCTGCCCAGCTCAAAACCATATTTCCCAGCCTCCCTTGCAGCAAGCTGGGTGTGACCATGCAAGTGCTCACCATTGGAAAGTGAGTAGGATTGATATAAGCATCACGTCTTCTACATCATTTCTTTAAAAAAAAAAAAAAGTTGTTAGGCACCCGCCTCTTCTTTTTCTCCTTTCCCACAGACGAGGAATTAGATGTAGAGCTGGAGAGCTTGCTCCGACAATGTCCTGGGAAAACACAGAACAGCCTTCTTTGGTTCTTTGATCAACAGCCAAGTTCCCGGAAAGGACGAGAGTTAGGTAAGCTCCGGGAATCCCACTCACAGAAACATCTAGTTTCTCTCGGGCAGATTCACCTGGAGGGTGTGTTAAAACACAGATTGCTCAGAACTATGTTGAAAGAATTGTGAGGAAGGAAATATCGGCGCTTGAGAGCAAGAGCAAAGAACGCCCAAGACCAACTGCACTGGTATCAGAATTCCACATGAAATCAGACCTCGACATACGTTAAATTCATTAACTTTATGAGTGAATAAGTAAGTGGTTTAAGACCCTTAAGTATTCAAGGCATACGGCATACAGGGGAGTGAGGGGGGCCAGTGATACCTAAGATACAGTCTCTAACATAAAGTCCACAGAGTTTGCTTTGGGATCTAAGGTATAAATACATGACAAAACATATAACAGTGCAAAAGTTGAGTAAATATTCAAAATTAAAAACAAAAAGCACAGCCCTAGCTGGTTTGGCTCAGTGGATAAAGCATTGGCCTGTTGACTGAAGTGTCTCAGGTTCGATTCTGGTCAAGGGCACATTTCATCTATGATTTTTCTATATCTCTCTCTCCCTCTCCCTTTCTCTCTGAAATAAATAAAAATGTATTTAAACACACACACACACACACACACACACACACACACACACACAGATTGCTGGGGCCAACCCCGAGAATTTCCGATTCAGCAGATGTAGGGTGGGGCCTCAAAATCTGTATTTCTAACAAGTTTCCACATGCTGATGCGGCTGGCCCAGGGGCCACATATGAGAACCACTGTTCTGTAGTGAACCCATCAAAGGACTCAGCTCCAGCTGCCTGTTACCCTGCATGTCTCCATCCCCAGTTCTTCCAAAGTCCTGAGAAAGTCCAGCGGACTCAGAGCTGAGTCACTGCTGTGGTCAGAGAGGCGGACTCCTGTGACTGACAGCCCTGGGAGTTTCACACGGGATGGCGGTGGGAGGAAAGTTCCCCCAAAAAGGAATGCTGGACGCCAAAAGCAAATGTCCTCAAAGTGGTCATTGGCCAAGCTGAATTCACAACTCTCTCCATCTGCAGCAGCAACTTCTCTCAAGACAGAACGTTTCAGAAGAGGAAATTAAAAATACAAAGGGCGAGGGGCGAGGAAGGAAGGAGTAGGTAGACGCCTATGAACCATTAATCTCTATTTAAACCCCATTCTATTTTCCTGCTCAAGAGAGGGGGCTGGCAATCAATTTCACAGCTGCCTCCTAACTGCAGAAGCCTGAGGAGGCAATAGACCAGCCGTGGGCAAACTACGGCCCTCGGGCCAGATCCGGCCCGTTTGGCTGTTCTATCCGGCCCGTGGAGCCAAAAGAGCAGAGGGTTCTCTTGCTCTCCCCTCCGCTCCTTCACCAGCAGCCCAAGATGAGAGTGCCAGCATGGTCAGGTTGCTTTTGTTCCGGCCCTCCGGTCCAGTTTAAGAACCCATTGTGGCCCTCGAGTCAAAAAGTTTGCCCACCCCTGCAATAGACAGACCTCGCTGGGCAGGCCAGTGTGTTCTCGTGCACGCTGTAACTTTCCTCCGCCTCAGAAAGGCGTACACTAACAGATAGTTCCTAAAAAGCCAAAATTTTCATTTTACTTATTTTTTGCAACCCATTTTATATGCTCACAATGAATTTTCTCCTTCAGAAAAACTTCGTAAAGAAGAAAACTTTTTTGTTGTTGTTTTTTTGTTAGCCGGAGCAACCAAAACTGTAGTTGAGTAAGTCTGGATTGTCATTTATCAAATTTCCTTCAAATGAGGCCCACCTGAGCTTATACACCAGGATGATGCTCTAGCATAGCAACATGGATATGTTAAAAACATCATGTTAGCCAAAACCGGTTTGGCTCAGTGGATAGAGCGTCGGTCTGAGGACTGAAAGGTCCTGGGTTTGATTCCGGTCAAGGGCATGTACATTGGTTGCGGGCACATCCCTGGTAGGGAATGAGCAGGAGGCAGCTGGTTGATGTTTCTCTCTCATCGATGTTTCTAGCTCTCTATCCCTCTGTAAAAAATCAATAAAAACAAAACAAAACATCATGTTACTGTCTACCTAGCAAACAATATAATACACCATGTTAACAGGAAAAAGGACCAAAACCACGCATGATTATTTCAATAGGTACATAAGAAACATCTGACAAAATCCAGCACCCTTTAAATGACAAAAAACACTCAACAAACTAGGAATAAAAGGAAACTTTCTCGACCTGAAAAAGAACATCTAACAAAAAACTCCAGCTAACATCATACTTGATAGTGAAAAACTAAGTGTTTTCCCTTGCAGTGTTTCCCAAAGTGTGGTATGCATACCCCCAGGGTTACGGGAAGAGTTTGGTGGGGTACACGTTGCACCGGAGTTTGGTGGGGATATGCATTGCACCGTGCTTAGCTGAGCCTAATTCTACGTTCTCATGAGTCAAGTCAAGACAGTCTTGTGAGGCGTGAGATGGTCCGGTGTGCAAATGAATGTTATTTATAATATAACTTTTATTTATATTTTATTATGAATAATTTTATTTTTGTTTATTATTATTTTGTGTATGTACCAAAAAAATAAAAAATAAAAATGTTTTGATTGTTATTAAAATACATCCATTTTTTTTTTGACGAGGGGTACTCAGCGTTACGAAAATTATAGAAGGGGGTACACATATGTCAAAAGTTTGGGAAACACCGTAAGGTGAGTTGTTACCATCAGTGGTTGCTAGGGGCTGGGGGAGGAGAAATAGGAAGCAACTGTTAATGGGTTCAGAGTTTCCTTTAGCGATGATGAAAATGTTCTGAAATTAGGTAGTAACCGTGGTTGCACAACCTTGTGAATGAATATACTAAAACCCCTGGACTGTACACTTTAAAGTGGTGAGTTTTATGGTATATGAACTATATGTCAAGTAAAATTTATTTTTTTTTAAAACCATATTTACACAGAGGCAGCTTGTGATTGTATGTAGCTAGAAGGCCTTTGTGGTTTCTAAGTCCATGCCCTTACCGCTGGGGGACTGACCGCAGGCAGAGGGGCCCAGACAGAGAGGAGCTATACTATTGTGACAGACATAGATGTCCAGCAGGCGCTACCGAAGAGAACTTAACCCAACCTGAGAGTATGAATCAGGGAAGGCTTTCTGGAGGAGGAGATATTTGAACTGAGGCTCACAGGATAGTAATTGCTTGTCAAAGGAGTAGAGAAGCAAGAAAAGCAGTTAGCTCTCTGTGTTGGCAGGAAAGGCCACACCAAAAAAAAAAAAACAAAAAACAAACAAACAAACAACAAAAAACAACAACCCAGAGTTTGGGTTTGGACAGTCCCGGTCTCCATGAGGTGGGGACTTTCTTGTCCTGTTTCCTTCCAGCTCTGTTCCATGCTATTGCGCCACGACAAGCCGTCATGTTTCTGACACAGTTATTCACTCGGGGGTTTCCAGAAGCATTCTCAGTGGCTGGGACCGTGGCCTGCGTTCTGCCATCTACTCTGGGTGGCCATTGGCTAATCACTTCCCCTCTTTGGGATGGAGGTATCTTATCCCTAAGAGGACAGTGGGCAAAGTGACTGATGGTTGTACATATCTGTGACTGTACCAGAAACCTTTGATTAGGTAAATCGTACGGCATGTGAATTATATCCCAATAAAGCGGTTGTTGTTTTTTTAAGTGACGGTGGGTTAGGTGGTGAGGAAGTTTGGCCTAAAGGGTGTAGAGCTGTTGCACTCAAGGCTTTGCTCCTCGGTAGCCAGGTGACCTTGGTGCTCTTCCATTTTCACTTGATCTCTCTGAACCTCATTTTCCTCGGTATAAAAGGAAAGAGTAGCCCATTTAGCAGGTCTATTTCATATCTTGGATTCTATTGGGGATCTTCTTGACAGGGTGTCACTGCCTACCCAAGCTACTCCTGGACTCCCAGAGAACTGAGGCTTCCCCACACTGAGCCCTGCCCTCAAGGGAGCACACAGTTTGGGGGTGTCCTTCCAGCCATGCTCCTCTTCCCTGAAAACGCCTTTCCCACAGGAGTGGGCTTCAACAGTCCCCAGCCATAACTGAATGGACCGGGGTGGACCCCTCACCCAAGCTGGACCAGTCAACTGCTCTTTCCCAGAAATGTGGAATTAGGGAACTGAGCTGGAGCTGGAGGTGACAGCTCAGGCCTGGGCAGCCATTTTGCACCATGTGAATGGGGGTGCTGAGAAGCCAGAGAGGAGCCATGGAACAGATTCACAGAGAATGGCAAGGAACCCCGTAGCCTCAGAGAGAGAAAGGGGGGGGGGGAGTTCTACTTTGAATCGTGGTGCATACCCATTCAGTCATTCACCAAAACTATTGTGTACCTACTATGTGTCATGTCCAGGGATACAGCAGTGAACCAGAGGGACAAATTTCTGCCCTTGGGTATAACAGGAAACCACTGAAAGGTTTTGTTCCAGAAAACAGCACAATCTTACTACATTTAAACTATGTATTTTTTATTGATTTTTCACAGAGAGGAAGGGAGAGGGATAGAGAGCTAGAAACATCGATGAGCGAGATACAGCAACCAGCTGTCTCCTGCACACCCTGCACTGGGGATGTGTCCACAACCAATGTACATGCCCTTGACCAGAATTGAACCTGGGACCCTTCAGTCTGCAGGCCAATGCTCTATCCACTGAGCCAAACCGGTTTTGGTTCTTACCACATTTTTAAGCGGTAACTCTGACTGCTCTGTGACAAATGGGTTGTGAGGGGACAAGGAGAGAAAGAGGAGCATATGGCAACAGTCCAGGCAAGAGATGATGATCGCCAGGATTAGGGAGGCGACCAGGATTAGGGAGTGGGGAGGATGGGTGGAAATCTGGATCTATTTTGAAGTTTCCAGTTCCTGGTTCTAGTTCCTCATGAAACCTATTTCCTGCCCCTGAGTTCATCCAGACTTCCCCCTTCCCCCTCCCGCAAAATGCACCTATTGCTTAGGCTAGTGCGTGAGAAAGAATTCATTATTTGCACTCAAGTACCTCTGACTAAGACACCTTAGCGCTTCAGGCTGGTCTAATTCACCCCTCTCTAGGATGTGACCACTTTCCTCTTCCCTATGTCTGGGAAATGTTTTCTCTTATTACTCTTATGAGTAATGCATATAGGAAGTGTCACTCTCCTGAGGGAAACTTTTCTCTGGAAAACTTTCTAAGGAAGCAGTCAAAGAGCGTTGATTTTGTGATGTGGGGAAAAATGCTTATGATGCATCAGATACCACCTCTGGTAATATCTATAGCTTATTATGTGCCAGGCCTGGTCCTAAGATATATTTAAAATAGTTAAAACATTTAATATATGTAAATGAAAAATATTGTATAAAATGAAATGTATATATATAACCTTATTTAAGCCTCAGGGCAACCCTCTGAGGTAGGCTGTCATTGTTCTTATTTTGCAGTTCATATCATTGCTCCTATCTTACAGATGAGAAAACTGAGGCACAGGAAGGTTGACTCTAAAGTCACAAAATTAGTAAATGATAGATCTATGACTCCTCCCGGACACTCAGGCTCTGTACTCTTTGCTAGTGTCTCTTAACCAGGAGCACTAGTGATTTGGTTGTAAAGGACTGTCCCTTCCATTCATTGCAATGAGTTTACTCTCCATGACTGTACATACATGAACTCAGTTCATCCTTGCCACAGCCCCATGAGTTAGATACTATGACTCTCATTCCCATTTTACCCAAGAGAAAACTGGGACCCAGGGAGGTTAAGCAGCTTGCCCCGAATTACTCAGCTCATAGCGGGGGAGTCACCGTTTGAACCCAAGCACTCTCACTCCAGGTCCTGTTCTTTTCACCATTCCGCTATCCTCTCTCACCAAGAGTTAAGAGAATAGAAGAAGGTATGGAATGCCCTGGCCAGACAGCACCGTTAAGTAGAGTCCTACAAGCCTTTCTGAGTGGGCTCAGGAGCTCAAGGGAGCCAGACCAGTGTGAATAGGCAAAGACGGGCTAGAACCAGTGACCCTTTCCTTATGTAGAACTGACCAACAGGTAATGGGGCAAGAGGGTGGGATCAGAAAAAGTCTAACCTGTAAAGGACACAGCCCAGGAACCAGGGATAATCAAGACTCGGGAACCAACCCAGCCAGCTCAGAGGTCACAGTTTGATTCCTAGTCAGGGTACATGCTCCGGTTACAGGCTCGATCCCCAGTAAGGGGTGTGCAAGAGGCATCATATCAAGTTTCTCTCTCATCAGTCTTTCCGTCTTTCTATCTCTCTCCCTTCCCCTCTCTAAACTCATAAAAAAATATTTAAAGACTAAGAAGTTGCCGAAACCGGTTTGGCTCAGTGGGTAGAGCGTCGGCCTGCAGACTGAAAGGTCCCGGGTTCGATTCCAGGCAAGGGCATGTACCTGGGTTGTAGGCACATCCCCAGTAGGGAGTGTGTAGGAGGCAGCTGATCGATGATTCTCTCTCATCGATGTTTCTAACTCTCTATCCCTCTCCCTTTCTCTCTGTAAAAAATCAATAAAAATATATTTTAAAAACTAAGAAGTGGGAATCAGGGATCCAAGTACAGTGAAGCCAAAGGAATGTCGGGAACACAGGACTGCTGGATGAGTGCCTTGTCAGCTTCTCCCCTGCAGCTCTTCCTCCCCTTAAAGTCGCAAAGCTGCCTGGGACATTCTGGGCACTCCTTCGCCTGTAACGCTTCATACCCTCCGCTATGTTCCCACGTGGCTAATGGCAGGGATAACTGGTACCATTTTGGACAATGACGTTGGTAGCTGATACCAAGAGTCAAGTCTTCTGGATCCATAATCCCATTCCAAATATGACTCAACAAAAGGCCAGGAATGCCACGCCGGACCTTACACCCTTAAGCCAACGGCTCACCATAGTCTGTGGAGTTCGAAAACAAATTGTGAGAAGCAGGAGAGGGCCACTGCCCAGGCCACCACCTCACTTCGAATTCCACTTTCTTCTTCAATTGAAGTTCAGCTCTGGGGCCCTGGCCCTGACCCCTTAACTCTGTCTTCCTTTTTCTACCCGGTTTCAGGCCTTTGAACTTGTGGGGATTTTGACTCAGACTCTGCTCTGGTTCCTCTTACCGCTCCCCACTCCAGGAGGAACCCCCCATCCAAGCTCAAGTCATAGGACTTGTGCCGTGGTCAGCAAGCATTTGTTTGCAGTAAGTTCAGTTGTGTAATAGGAGGTTGCAATGGGGCCTTTCCCTGCTTCTATTTCTAAAAGAATGCCGATATATGGATATCTTATTCCAAAGTGACTATTAGGTCTGCTCCTACCCAGGAGTTACAAAGGAAGAGTGTAGAACGGGTTTTACCGCTCTTGGACCTCTGGACCAGATCAAATATGGAGAAAGAAGAGGATTTGATGAAGAGATCTTTTAAAAATATTTTTTTTTATTGATTTTTTTTTACAGAGAGGAAGGGAGAGGGACAGAGAGTTAGAAACATCGATGAGAGAGAATCATCGACCAGCTGCCTCTTGCACACCCCCTAATGGGGATGTGCCCGCAACCAAGGTACATGCCCTTGACCGGATTCGAACCTGGGACCTTTCAGTCCACAGGCCGATGCTCTATCCACTGAGCCAAACCGGTTCCAGCAAGAGATCTTTTTTTTTTTTTTAATAAGGTTTGGATCTTTTTTACTCTCCAAAATTTACAGAGAAGTCATACAATTTAACAAAAGAAAGATAACCCAATCAAAAAATGGGCAAAGGACCTAAATAGACACTTTTTGAAAGAGGACATTCAGAAAGCCAAGAGACACATGAAAACATGCTCAAAGTCACTAATCACAGTGTTTCCCAAACGTTTGACATATGTGTACCCCTTCTATAATTTTCGTAACCCTGAGTACCCCTCTTCAAAAAAAAATGGATGTATTTTAATAACAATCAAAATATATTTATTTTTTCTTTTTTTGGTACATACACAAATAAATAATAATAAATTATTAATAAATTAATAATAAATGAAAAATAAAAATATTCATAATAAGACATAAATAAAAGTTATATTATAAATAACATTTATTTGCACACCAGACCATCTCACGCCTCACAAGACTGTCTTGAATCATGAGAATGTAGAATTAGGCACAGCTAAGCACGGTGCAATGCATATCCCCACCAAACTCTGGTGCATACCCCCACCAAACTCTTCCCGTACCCCTGGGGGTATGCGTACCACACTTTGGGAAACACTGAAAGAGATACAAATCAAAACAACAATGAGGTACCACCTCACACCTGTCAGAATGGCTATCATCAACAAACGACAAGTGTCGGTGAGGTTGCGGAGAAAAAGGAACCCTCGTGCACTGCTGGTGGGAATGCAGACTGGTGCAGCCACGGTGGAAGACAGTATGGCGTTTCCTCAGAAAATTTAAAAATGGAACTGCCATTTGACCCAGTAATACCACTTCTAGGAATATACCCCCAAGAAACCAGAAATACCAATCAGAAAGGATATATGCGCCCCCTATGTTCATAGCAGCACAATTTACAATAGCCAAGATTTGGAAACAGCCTAAGTGCCCATCAGCAGATGAAAGAATTAGGAAACTATGCTCCATCTACACAATGGAATACTACGACGCTGTAATAAAAAGGAAGGCATTCTTACCATTTGCAGCAGCATGGACGGAACTGGAGAGCATTATGCTAAGTGAAATAAGCCAGGCAGTGAAAGAAAAATCATTTATGGATAATAAAAAACATTATAACCGGATGAACAAAAAGATAGATACAAAGGCAGAGAAGCATGGAACAAACTGTCAAATGACAGCGGGAGGGCTGGGGAGTGTTGTGTGTGTGTGTGGGGGGGGGGGTAAGAGATCAACCGAAAGACTTGTATGCATGCATGTAAGCATAACCAATGGGCGCCAGACACTGCGGGGGGGGGGGGGGGAGTGCCAGGGGAAGGTTAATGGGGGGGGGGGGGCAAAAGGAGACATATGTACTACTATTTGTAATACTTTAAACAATTAAAAAAAAGAGAGAGAGAGAGATAATTTTGGAGAGAAATGCTCTCTGTACCGCGTCCCCATCTCCCCGGATGGGAAAGGAGAGAGGTGGAGAGGTGGACCCTACGTTATTTCAGACCCGAGGAGGCAGTTCTTCCGTGGCAGGATGTCTTCCCACACTGTGGCCCAGGGGCTGATTTCTCCCTAAGAAATCCTGAGGATGAGATATGGTTCAGCAACTGCTTTGGCAACACCCACCAAGAACTCCCCATGGGCTAGATCCTCTGTGCTTCTCACACACTGTGTCATTTCATTCTTCCCATAACCCTGGGCGCTAACTGCTGCCCGTGGAAGCCTGAGGTACTCACTCACTGACGTATTGTGGATTATTTTCCCACATCAATATTCTTCTGCCACGTGGGTTTAATGGTCGCACAGTCTGCCATGCACCTCTCTGAAATCAATAAAAACATGTTTTAATAAGGGAGAAAGTTGTCAGGATAAAATCCATGTTCAAGGGACGTGGAAATCTGTCCGAAGTTTCATCAAAAGTTTCTCTCCAGTCGAAACCGTTTTTGGCTCAGTGGATAGAGCGTCGGCCTGCAGACTGAAGGGTCTCAGGTTCAAGGCATGTGCCTTGGTTGCAGGTACATCCCCAGCAGGAGGTGTGCAAGAGGCAGCTGATGGATGTTTCTCTCTCATCTACCGTATTTGCCGGCGTATAAGACGATTTTTGGGCCCTGAAAAAAAATACGTGTTTGCCGGCGTATAAGACGACCCCCTAACATTTCCACTAAAAATACAGAGTTTGTTATATACTCGCCGTATAAGACTACCCCCCACTTGGAGGCATATTTTTCAGGGCCAAAAAATCGTCTTATACGCCGGCAAATATGGTATGTTTCTAACTCTCTATCCCTCTCCCTTCCTCTCTGTAAAAAATCAATAAAATATATATATATATATTTTAAAAAGTTTCTCTCCAGCTGTTAAACTGCCATCACGTCGGGGCACTTCCACATTCCAGACCTGCAAGTGTCCGAGCCACGGGAACTGAAGACATCTATAGAAAGGGTGTCTCGGAAAGGAGAAGTAGCAGCCATTGAGGAAGAGCAACATCCTCAATTTTCAAGATATTTACCAAGTGGTGTGGTTTTTTTTTTTTTCCCTTTCTGAGTTCCCTCTTCAAAGAAAGTATATCTCTCCAGTTCTAATAATTTTATTGGCAAACGCTGTTTGCCTTTGCTGTTAAAGAAACGAGAACTGAAAGTCATTATAATGGTCAGGACCGGCCAAGAGATGACAAAACCAGTACTTACACAATTTGCTTGTGACATGGTCACTGGCACAATTCTTTTAAAAGCAGTTTGGTGAAGTATTTTAGGAGGCAAGTTAATTCCTCTCCTGGAGCGATACCCTCAATACCCTCATTAAATTGTATAAAGACGAACAAAATAAAGTAGTAAAAACGTGGAAATGGCCTATGTAGCAAAGGTGTTCTTGAGTGCGTCCTCTGCGGCAGATCCCACATTATATATCCGACAGTTTATTGTGTTTAATCCTCAAGACAATTCTATGCAGCCAAAATCGGTTTGGCTCAGTGGATAGAGCGTCGACCTGCGGACTGAAAGGTCCCGGGTTCAATTCCGGTCAAGAGCATGTACCTTAGTTGCGTGAGATGTGAAAGAGGCAGCTGGTCGATGTTTCTCTCTCATCGATGTTTCTCTCTATCCCTCTCAATTCCTCTCAGTGTAAAATCAATAAAATATATATATTTTTAAAAAGACAATTCTATGCAGTATAGGCTGCTATTTTACCTCTCATAAGCCACATGGGGAAACTGAGGTTACAGGGAATACTGTAGCTTGTTCATAACTCAATAGAGTTAAACTTTGAACCCAAGCAGTCTGCCTCCAGGGTCACACACTCCACCTCTGTGTGTGACTGGCTGCTCCACTCCCAGACCCGCCTCCGACCCCCAGCACTAAGCTGAGATCTTGACCTGATAATAGGCTTATGAAAAGCTTCTGGGCAAGAGATTATTTAAATAGCTTAGGAGTAATGATAGTGGCCTTATGGAGCGGGAACAATGTACGAGGGACTATAGATAGGTCATCTCATTAAATCTTCCCAACTCCAAGGTAGGGGGTTATTACCGCAGCCCCTTTGAAAGGTGTGGAAACTGAGACTCTGAGTGGGGGGTGGGGGGGCGACCAGCTTGGGGTCACACAAGTAAGTGATAATGGTCTCAGGAGTCTAGCCCTGATTCTAAACCTCATGCCCCTGCCCCAGGCTGACTCTTTGACACAGACTCAACATGTAATTGACTCAGGCACAGAGAGCGATGGGCTGGGCAGGGAGGGTGTTTGGTGGACAGCTCTAGTGGCACATTCTGTACCGGAAGTCGGGCGGTCCAGGTTTGGGATCCAAGGAGGGGTGGGGACTTGGTGTGGCCTCGGCAGATGCTTGGCTAGTGCAACTAAGAGGAAGGTGTCGACATAAGAAATGTCCAAACCTGTAGAGAATTTTTATGAGTCTATTTGAGCCAAACTGGTGACATATGCCAGGGAGCAAGATCTCAGATACTCAGGAGAATGGCAGCGCTGTGGCTTATTTTATGCAATAGGATCCAAGGAGAAGATCTAAGAAAGGTACATAAAATAAATGCATTGGCCGAAACCGGTTTGGCTCAGTGGTGGAGCGTGGGCCTGCGGACTGAAAGGTCCCGGGTTCGATTCCAGTCAAGGGCATGTACCTTGGTTGCGGGCACATCCCCAGTAGGGGGTGTGCAAGAGGCAGCTGGTTGATGTTTCTCTCTCATTGACGTTTCTAGCTCCCTATCTCTCTCCCTTCCTCTCTGTAAAATATCAATAAAATATATATTTTTAAAAAATAAAATAAATGCATTGGTGGTAAATTAAGGCGGCAGGAGAAAGCAAAGCTGCGAAACATCTAGGACTGGCTAAAAGGCAATATGGAGAAAAACGTACTCTCTTTTTACATTGGTGAGTACAGGATAGTTAATGATTATAATTTACAGCACATAGCCATGGTATTAGGGAATAAGATCACAATGAGGGGTCTTGTGCTCTGGTGCCTTAGGTTTTGTGCCTTCGAGGAGTAGGAAAAGCAAATTACCCTGACATTTCAAAAATATGTTGTCCTAGATGCACAAGGACAGAGCTTGCTTAAGGTAAAGACTGACCTTTGCTAAGGAAGCTATAGGCCTGGGAGGTGACTGCCCACTATGACTGCCCAGTTAGGAATTTGCAGTCAGACCATCCTGTGCGGCTACTTTTGGTCACTGAGCTTGTCAGGCCTGCTGTGTGGCCCCCCTGAGCTTGTCAGGGTTATTGCTTAGCCCCATATCGTTCACAAGGGCAATAAGCAAAATCTGAAGCTGTGTCTATAGGCATCCGGAGAACTAGGTAGGGAAACAGAGGCAGAATTCCAGTCAAGAGCTAGGTCAACTGTCAGAAGACATCTGCAGCATCATGGATTGATGGGTCCCAGGAAGCATCGGCGAATGCTTTATGGCCTGCGTTCCCCACAGGAGAGAAGGGGCAGGAGCAGGGACAATGACAACAGCTGACCCGTCTCGGAGGGTCATGCTCCTGCCTACCCCACACAGAGACAAATGGATGCAGGAGGCAAGACGGATTCTAAAACCTCCCACCCCACTGGCACATACCTCCTATTCTTGCAAGGGTGGTCCCAGGGGCTGGCTGGTGGGTTTAGAGGAGGAGCCTCAAAGAGTGGAGCGAGGGAGGCTGAGGAAGCCACCCCAGAGGAAGGAAAACTCCCCATCATAGACTTGATCTCCACTCTGGAAGATTACCACATGAATCAAGAAATTCATGCCACATCTCCCAAGCCTCTTGCCCGAGTCCTCTTAAGCCAGCGATACACCTTTCTTTCTTTCTATGTAGCTCCCAAGGACCAGGGAAAGGATTGTGCAAGCAGAGGACAACTGAGGGAAATTGGATTTAGCTCTTTGCCACCACTTCCTTCCCTCCCACAACCCCCCAGTCCCTCCAGTCATGTCCCCAGCAATGAGAGAATCTAGAGTGCATCCAGATATGAAATCTTCCTGGGGGAAAGCACCTCGGGATCTATGATTCACTCCTCCGACTGCAGAATGAGATATTAAAGAGTGTGGTTCTAACATAAGGTGAGCAGACGTCCCGCTTTTGGCGGGACTGCCCCACCAAAAGCAGGACGTCTGGTCACCTTGTTCTAATAATAACCTTATCAGAAAAGATCAGACGTGGTCACCTTATTCTAATAACCTTATCAGAAAAGATCAGACCTGTCTTAGAAAGGAGCCGAGCCAAACCAAGCTATGGGCAAGACCATCCCCCACCGGAAGCACCGTGTTTCACATTTGGTCTCATCCTGGCCAAGGTGAGTGAACATAGTTGGAGTCTCAGGAAGGCAAGGCAGGAAGGATGGGAAGCAGGCAAACTGGGAGTACTCACAGTAGGTCAAGAGTTTTGCTTATCTCATTTTGTCCTCACTACCACGCTAAGACCTCATGATTCTTAACTTTCCCTACTTCACAGGCGAAGAAAGGTATTAATTCAGATTCTCTGCATCAGAATAAACAATCCACTGAAGTGAGCTTTTCCTAAAAAGGGAGTGTGGTGGGGAAGGGGTATTCATTTAAAGGAGCAAATGGTGTGTTCTGGAATCCATGACTCGGATAATAATAATAGGTCGTGTTTACTTAGTACTCACCATGTGGTAGATATTGTTCTATGCACTTTCATTTATCATCATGGCAACCTCAGGAAGTAAGTATTCATATCATTCTCACTTTACAGATGAGAACGAGGGCACAGGAAGTTAAAGGATGCAGCCAAGGTCACACAGCTAGTAAGTGTGACCAAGGTGGTCTGGAATCAGAGACTATGGCCTTACCCATTGCGCCAATGGTTGCCTAGCTACCTACCTGGCTGTTTGGCAGGTAGGTAGGCCTAATAATCTGGAATGAGAGCTTTATTCTTCTCTCCTGCTGCAGACCAGCTCGATCTGATGGATAATGGCCATAGTCAGCTCCTGAGTTCCTATCGCCTCCATTTAAAAGGTCAACCAGACTAAGACTGGAACTCCTAATTCCTGGAGAATAGGTTCTTATTGGCCCATTCTGGGTCAGATCCATACCCCTCGTCCAATCATTTGAGGTAGGGCTGGAGGAGAGGAACAAGGTCACAAAATACTAGAAGAAGCCCTATCGCATTAAACATAGAAGGGCAATTGCCAGAAAAAGGGGAGGTTGCACTAAGAAGTCACCCCCAAAAGTTCTCACTACAGGAAACTGGGGCCCAGGAAGACTGGATAATTTGCCCAAGGTTACCCAGTAGTAAATGATGAAGCCCAGATTCTAACCCAGATTGGTTTGTCTTCAAATCTAAGTCCTTTCCTCTGTAGCATACAATCTCCCCACGAAAGTGAAAAATCTTGGCTGGATGCATGAAGTAATTTTGGTTAGTTCACAAGGTAATTTTCATTCGACCCCTCTTTGTTAAGCCCCTGTAATGTATCAAGCATCGTTCAAGGCAGTGGGGTTACAGGGTAACAAAAGCAACAAAACTCCCTACTCTTGAGGATCTGACATTCTAGTGCAGCAGTGTTTCCCAAAGTGTGGTACGTGTACCCCCAGGGGTACGGGAAGAGTTTGGTGGGGGTATGCGTTGCACTGGAGTTTGGTGGGGATATACACTGCACTGTGCTTAGCTGCGCCTAATTCTACGTTCTCATGAGTCAAGTCAATTCCATCCTTCTCATTGATCCAAATAAATGTTATTTATCATATAACTTTAATTTATATTTTATTATGAATAATTTTATTTTTTGTTTATTATTATTTTGTGTATGTACCAAAAAAATAAATAAATAAATATATTTTGATTGTTATTAAAATACATCCTTTTTTGATGAGGGGTACTCAGCATTATGAAAATTATAGAAGGGGTACACATATGTCAAAAGTTTGGGAACCACTGTTCTAGTGATACCATTGAAAGACGACAGAAGCCCATCGTGGAGAAATGCTCCTGGTGCCCCAGGTGTTAGGGAGCATGGAAAGAACTGGGACTTGAATGTCTGTCATAAACATTGGCCCCCAGTGGATTGCAAAGATGGCACCGATTCTTCACTTTTCCCTACGTACAAACCCTTTGCCACGAAATTTTGCAGCACTTTCTGCTTTGGCCAAGAGGACATTAGCAAATATGATGCAAGCCAAGACTTAAACAGCACTTGTATGATAGGGTTTACCCTCACTGTCATGCCTCTGCCATTGCACATAAAAACATGCCAGAACTAGCCTCATGGAGAACGCCCTCATCTTTCCAGTCAAGGTAAGAATCGATCAGCTAACAGCCAGCCAACTTCCAGACACATGAGCAAATCCAACCAAGATCAGAGCTGCCTAGCCGACCACCAGACGTATAAGCCTATTGCTTTAGGAAAAGCATGTGATTGCTTGCTATGCACCATTGTTAGGACAATAGATAAGTGATATTTCCATATTACAGTAATCCCCCTCATCTTCGGTTTGACTTTCTAATGTTCCAGTTACCCAGGGTCAACTATGGTCTAAAACTATTAAGTGGAAAGTCCCAAAACTAAACAATTCATAGGTTTGAAGTTGCACACCATTCTGAGTAGTGTGGTGAAGTCTCGCTCCATCCCACTCCATCCTGCCCAGGATATGAGTCATCCCTTTGTCCAGTATATCTAGCTCAATAAGCTTCCCACCCACGTAGCAACCTTGCCGCTTAGTAGCCATCTTGTCACTAGTTACCAAATCAGTTGTTATGGCATCACAGTGCTTGGGCTCAAAAAACCCTTATTTCACTTAATAATGCCACATTCATATAACTTGTTACAGTACATTATTATAATTGTTCTATTTTTTTAAAAAAAATCTATTTTATTGGCCCTAACAGGTTTGGCTCAATGGATAGAGCATCAGCCTGTGGACTGAAGGGTCCCAGGTTCGAATCTGGTCAAGGGCGTGTACCTTGGTTGCAGGCACATCCCCAATAGGAGGTGTACAGGAGGCAGCTGATCGATGTTTCTCTCTCATCGATGCTTCTGACTCTCTGTCCCTCTCCTTTCCTCTCTGTAAAAAATCAATAAAATATATTTTTAATACATTTTTTTAATTTTTTACAGAGAGGAAGGGAGAGGGACAGAGAGTTAGAAACATTGATGAGAGAGAAACATCGATCAGCTGCCTCCTACACACCCCTCCACTGGGGATGTGCCCGCAACCAAGGTACATGCCCTTGACTGGAATTGAACCTGGGACCCTTCAGTCTGCAGGCCGGCGCTCTATCCACTGAGCCAAACTTGTCAGGCCTAATCGTTCTATTTTATTATTAGTTATTTTTAATCTCTTAATGTGCCTAATTTTTTAAATTAAATTTTAACCTTAGGAAAGTTTGTAAAGGAAAAAAACAATACATATTTAGAGTTTGGTACTATCTGAAGTTTCAGGCATTCGTTGGGCATCTTGGAACATACCCCCCAGAGATAAGGAGGGACTACTATAACTTCATTTGTGGCCTTGATGGAAAAGTAACCCCCAAAGTCCCATCCCACTACAGAGTCGCATCCTCCTTACCCTGGAGGACAGGGCTATAATGAGAGCTAATTTCATCAAAGCAAAAACCTTCTCCTGAGAATTTGAATTTTAAGATAAATGTGGCCAAGATAGGAGATCTTGTTGGAGGTCCCTCATGATAGTGGTGGTCACAGCATTCAGGCAAAAATGTGCCTGCAACCTGATCCTAAGCCCTCCATCACTCCTTGGATCTTGTCTGTTTCCAAACTTGCTTCTCCAGCGACCCGTTAATTCTTTGAGCCCCACCCTCATCCTTCCAATCACTTGTCTTTTGCTGAATGAAAATTGGCAGAGGTGGTGTCTGTTGCTCACTACCAGGAACCCTAACTGCTACTCCACCATGTAGACCCGAACTAAAGTTCCAGCCTCGTCCCTCAGCAGCTCATCGTTCTCCGGGAACCTGATGGATAGATGACCTACCAAGAGGTTCTTTGGCCCTGGTGCCACTCAATAAACACAAGGAAACGAGGGCAACCGTGTCGGGTTTTGAATGCCAATTCCCATTCTGCCCTGAAAGGGGCAGTTATCTCCTCTCCCTGCATCTAGGCAGCTGGAGTCTGGCCAGGTGACTCAAGCTGGGTCCATAGAATGCTCCCACCTGGTCTTTGAATTTTAAGGGGACAGTCTTGGACAACTGGAGTAATGAGGACAGTGGCAGTGCCAGTGGCGTTGGCCTCACCAGATAGTTCCTGGAGTGTGGATTTGGCCTTTTCAGACCCATTTCCAAAGACTTCATCCAGGAAGTGGATGAAGTTTCTAGAGCTGACACCCAGAAATGACCCAATCCAACCATTCCCCATCTTAGAGGACAGCAAAGTGGAAAGAAGAAAGGGCAGGTCTGGGCATCAGATTTGGGGTTGTTGTTGTTTAATTTGCTTTCATTGATTTCAGAGAGAGTAAGGGAGAGAGAGACAGAAGCATCAATGATGAGAGAGAATCATTCATCAGCTACCCGCTGCATGCCCCACCCTAGGGATTGAAACCACAACCATGGCATGTGGCCTGACCATAACTGGACTTCGACCTTCTGGTTCATAGATTGACGCTCAACCATTGAGCCATTATGACTGTATGACCTTGGAAAAAGCCTCAGTGTCCTGATCTGAAAAGGAGAGACATAAAGCGCCAGCAGAACAAGGTATGGAGTGTGCAGGCTAGCAGTGGTTGTGTTGGGGAGAAAAGTATTAACCAAATGAGCACACAAGTAAACAGAACATTAGAATTGTGTTAACACTACCTAGGTTAAATACACATTCCATAATATCTACAGTGGAATACCATAAGAGTTCATAATGGGAGAATTGTATTTAGTCCAGGAGATTGAGGAAGGGTACCTGGAGGGTATGAGAGATGAGTTAGAGGTAATCTGGCAGACTGCATAGAATATGCCATGGATAAATGATGATGGAGAAAATGGCAGAAGATAAACTGAAACTTAATGGAAGGCAAAACAAGAGAAACAGACAGGGAGCAGACCCCAAAAAGCCACACACCACACATAGGAAGAATTTTGATGTCTCTCTTAAGAAAAATGAGAAGCCAGTGAAGAGTTACGAGTAGGTAAGTCACGTGGTCAGGTTTGCATTTTGGAAAAATAACCTGGGACTGGTATGAAGAACAAAATGGAGGTAGGTCAGAATGGACCTAAAAGACCGGTTGAGATAGCCAGTGCAAAAATCCAGGCAAGAAAAGTTACCAAGTTTAGACCAAAGTGGTAGCTTGGAGCGAAGGGTGAATAGATGAAGAGAAATGGATAGATTTAAGATCAAGGAGGTGAAATGAAAATGACTGGGTCAAGGACTGGAGTGGGGGCAGGGAGAAAATAGACATAGAGGATGATTGTCTAGTTTTCTAGCTCCTGTAACTGGAGGGAGGAGGGTGGTGCCATTTACTGAGTTAGGGCTGGGTTGGGGAAAAAGGTTTTGGACATCTAGAATTTGGAAAGCCATTGAGATAGCTAAGTGGAGATGTCAAGTAGGCCTTTAGATAAACTTGTTTTGACTCAACGATGTCTAGACTGGAGATGTGGGTATGTAATTCATAGTTGGTTATTGTGCTTTGGGCTCAATGAGCTTGCCTGGGGAAAGAATATAGAGTGAAGACAGGAGAAGTCTAGAGCTGAAACTTGAGAAAGCAAATAGCTAAAGTCAGGTAAAGGAGGATAAACCTGCAAAAGATACAAAAGAGTGGCCAGAGGGGTAGGAGTCAGAGCAGAGATAATAAACATTTTTGCTTTGGCCATCCAGCATCTGCTCTGTGGTAGGCAGAAGAATGCCTCCCCCTCCCAAAGATGCCCATGTTCTAACCCCTGAATATGTTGTCACCTCACATGGTGAAAGGAACTTTGCAGATACGATTAAAACAAGGATCTTAAAATGGGGAGATTACCCTGTATTATCCTGGTAGGCCCCGTGGAATCCCAAGGGTCTTTATAAAAGGCAGGTAGGAGGGTCAGAGTCAGAGACAAAATGTAACAACAGAATCAGAGGTTGAAGTGATGTGGCCATAAACCAAGGAATGCAGGTAGCCTTTAGAAGCTAGAAAAAGCAAGGGAATGGATCCTCCCTTATAATCTCCTGGAGGAGCACACCCTGCCCACACCTGGATTTTAGCCCCATAAGACCCATTTTAGACTTCTGGCCACCAGAACTGTCAGAGAATAAAATGTGTTGTGTGAAACCAGTATGTTTGTGGTAATTGGGGTGGGGGTTGGGGGAGAGATCAATAGGAAACTAATACATGCTTCCTCTTCTTTTGACAATAACACCCCAATTTTGCTTTGGGGAGAGCAATCCCACTCTAAGCCTGTATACTCTGATGGAGCCAGCTCTGACCCGGGCTCCAATGGCAGGG
The DNA here is from genome assembly GCA_963924515.1 of Vespertilio murinus. NCBI lineage: Eukaryota > Metazoa > Chordata > Mammalia > Chiroptera > Vespertilionidae > Vespertilio > Vespertilio murinus. Next base: position 16,292,973 of record OZ004706.1, read on the forward strand.
TGAGTGGCCCAGCCTAAGCCAATCTCCCCCTTCCACCTCCCAGCCACATTGATCCATCAGGATTGGGCATATAACCTTAGCCAAACCAATCCAGGCAAATCTCAGGGTTCCTGTGAGAGTTGCTGGGGGAAAGAGCTCCCGTTCTCTTTGCTAAATGTGAACGAGGAAGAACGTCGTCCTGGAAGTCCCTGGCAGCCATCTTGCCACCTTAGGAAAGAAGCCCTCTGCGGATGAGGTCAACATAGAAGACAGACGAGAGATGGGGGGAAAGAGTGGTCACATCCTAACACAGGGCTGTGACTCACGTGGCACCCACCGCATGGCTGAAGGTTGTTGAAATATTTCTGTTGCTAAGCAAAGGCTTACCAGAAGCTCTGTTTCTGCCTTATGTAACGTTGTTTTAATCCACCTGCTTATGGCCAAGACCAAAAAAAAGAAGAAAAAGAGTTCCTGCCAAAACCGGTTTGGCCCAGTGGTAGAGCGTCGGTCTGTGGACTGACAGGTCCCGGGTTCGATTCCGGTCAAGGGCATGTACCTTGGTTGCAGGCACATCCCCAGTAGGGGGTGTGCAAGAAGCAGCTGATCGATGTTTCTCTCTCATAGACGTTTCTAGCTCTCTATCTCTCTCCCTTTCTCTCTGTAAAATATCAATAAAATATATTTTTTTAAAAAGAAAAAGAGTTCCTTTTATATAAGTATAAAGTTGTGCCGGGATGTCACCGTTCCTCGTGTGCTGTCATTGATAAGCAAACGGATTCCTCTAGGAGGGGCTTATCTCTAAGAACATGTGGAGAGGCCACCGTGGCCAGAGAACATTTAGACTATAAGTACGAAGAGTTTTGTAAGGACTGTTTGAGAGTCACAGTTTGGGCAAGGCGCCTCTTCACTAACCTGAAAACTCCCCAAAGACCCTTGGGGCATTAGCACCTGGGGCCCCCACCTGGGAAGTGAGCCTGCCTGTTAATACCAGGGACCCCTCCGTTCCCTAGCCACGAGCTCTAGCTGAGTATAATGTTGCTGCCTCCCCAAAACAAAACAAAAACATAGTGTTATTCCAAATAAAACAGGGGCCCTTCTATTTGGGGAGGGGGAATAGATATTGGGCAACCAGCAATATTGCCACGCTAACTGCTCACGTGGTGCCCGTAAGAGTCCTTGACAGATTACAGAATGATTTCCTCTTCGTTACCTCCCCTGCACCTTCCAACACATCTGGGTGCTGGTTGTCATTATCCCCAGTTTTGCAGTTAAGGAAACTGAGGCTCAGGAACAGGCAGCCGCCTAAGGCCAAATAACTAATGATAACAGAACTGGGAGGCCAATCTAGATCTACCTCCGAGGCCCACGTTCTTCCTCATTTCCTGTCTGGTGTTTACTGAACTAATTTTAGCTGCTGCTGTAGGTAAGATTCATTTGTTGGGAAACATCCAAAAAGGTAGGAGCCATTATCGGGCCATAAGATCAAGTATAAACAATGGACTGCGGAAAGCCATAATCAATATGGTCATCTAAGAACCACCTTCCCAAGTGTCAAATCATCCTCTCCCTAGGAGAGGGAAGTGAAGGGAACTGACATTTTATTATGTCTGTTTTACAAATAGCCATAGCTGGTTTGGCTCAAGTGGACAGAGTGTCGGCTTGAGGAATGAAGGGGCCTAGATTTAATTCCGATCAAGGACACATGCCTGGGTTGTGGGCTAGATCCCCAGAAGGGGGCGTGCAGGAGGCAGCTGATCAATGATTCTCTCTCATCATTGATGTTTCTATCTCTCCCTCTCCCTTCCTCTCTGAAATAAAAAAAAATTAAAAAATTAAAAAATAAGGAAATTGAGCCAAAACCGGTTTGGCTCAGTGGATAGAGCGTCAGCCTGCGGACTGAAGGGTCCCAGGTTCAATTCCAGTCAAGGGCATGTACCTTGGTGGCGGGCACATCCCCAGTGTGGGGTGCACAGGAGGCGGCTGATTGATGTTTCTCTCTCATTGATGTTTCTGACTCTCTATTCCTCTCTCTTCCTCTCTGTACAAAATCAATAAAATATTAAATTTTAAATTTTTTTATTTTTATTTATTTTTATTTATTTTTATTTATTTATTTATTTATTTTTTTGCCAAAACCGGTTTGGCTCAGTGGATAGAGCGTTGGCCTGTGGATTGAAGGTCCCAGGTTCAATTCTGGTCAAGGGCATGTACCTTGGTTGCGGGCACATCCCCAGTGGGGGGTATGCAAGAGGCAGCTAATCGATGATTCTCTCTCATTGATGTTTCTGACTCTATCCCTCTCTCTTCCTCTCTGTAAAATATCAATAAAATATGTATTTAAATTTTTTTTAAATAATAAAAAATAAGGAAACAGGTGTGTGTGTGTGTGTGTGTGTGTGTGTGTGTGTGAAGGGATTTGCCCAGTATCATACAGCCAGCGACAGAGCTGAGATTCAAAAGATTTGCAACATTTGCTAACGTTCTATTCCATTGTTAACGCATCTACCAATTTGCTAGACTGGGAGGGCAGAGCCTTCACCTTTCCCGACTTGTCCCCACAGCACACGGCAGAGTGCTACCTCTGACGGGCAAGCATGAAAGTTGGTGGAGTGAAGGAAGGACACCCATTCTCTTTTCACTGGGCCATGCTGCCTCCGACAGCCACACATACCAAAATGCCAAACGTATAGACTGCATTGACGAAGCTCCTTCACCCCCAGTAACTCAAGGAGAGTTTGTTGAATCAATTCCAGGCAACACCACCTTGAACATGATGGACCCACTGTGAAAAAGGCTTCTTTGAGAGCCTGAATTTCTTCTCACCTCACTTCTTCCTACCCCATCTTCCCTCTTTTTAAAAAGTTTGTGTATAGCCAAAACCGGTTTGGCTCAGTGGTAGAGCGTCGGTCTGCGGACTGAAGGGTCCCGGGTTCGATTCCGGTCAATGGCATGTACATTGGTTGCGGGCACATCCCCGGTGGGGGTTGTGCAGGAGGCGGCTGTTTCTCTCTCATCGACGTTTCTAGCTCTCTATCTCTCTCCCTTCCTCTCCGTAAAATATCAATAAAATATATATTTAAAAAAAAAAAAGTTTGTGTATGGCCCTCACCGGTATAGCTCAGTGGATAGAGCATTGGCCTGCAGACAAAAGGGTCCCGGGTTTGATTCCAGTCTAGGGCAGGTACCTCTAGCCCCCGCCCAATGGGCTGTGCAGGAGGCAACCAACTGATGTGTCTCTCTCACATCAAAGTTTCTCTCTTTGTGTGTGTCTCCCTCTCTCTTCTTTCTGTGTGTGTGTCTCCCTCTCTCTTGCGCTCTCTCTAAAAATCAATGGAAAAGTCCTCAGGTGAAGATTAAGAAAAAAAGTGTGTGTTAACATAAAATTATGATTTTTACCATTCTTACATGTACAGTTTATCAACACTAAATATGTCCACGTTGTTGTACAACCGTCACCACCATCCATCCCACCACCACCCATTGCAACTTCTCTCATTGAAACCCTGTGCCCATTAAACTACAACTCCCCGTTCCCCTTCTCCTCTAACCCCTGGCAACCTCCACTCTACTGTCTGTCTCTACGAATTTGACTGCTCCAGGCACCATGTGCAAGTGGAATCAGACCATATTTGTCCTTCATGTCTGACTTATTTTATTTAGCAAAATGTCTTCAAGTTCATCTATGTTGTAGCATGTGCCAGAATTTCCTTCCTTTTTAAGGTTCATAGTATTCCAATGTACGTATTTACCACTTTTTCTTTATCCACTCATTCCTTGATGGACTTGGGTTGCTTCTATCTTTGACTGTTGTGAATATTGCTTCTCTGAATGTTGGTGCTCGAACGCCTGCTTTCAATTCTCCTCAGGTATATCCACAACTGGAATTACTGCTTTCAATTTTTCTCATGTATATCCACAAGTGGGTCATACGGTAACGCTACGTTTAAGTTTCTGGGGAACCACATACTGTTTTCCACAAATGTTGCAGCTGCACCATTTCACATTCCCACCAGCAATGCGCAGTGTTTCAATTTCTCCATGTCTTTGTCAACATTTGTTTTCTGATTTTATCACATTGTGGTTTTGATTTTGTATCTCCCTAATGATTAGTGATGCTGAGTATCTTTGTATGTGTTTATTGGCCATTTGTATATCTTCTTTGGAGAAATGTTTATTCAAATCCTTTAACCATTTTTAATTGATCATTTTTTCACTGTGGACTTGTGGGAATTCTTTATATATTCTTGCATATCAATTCCTTATCAGATCTATGATTTGCAAAAAATGTCTCCCATTCAGTTGGTTGCCTTTTCACCCAGTGGATAGTGTCCTTGGATATCCCATCCTTTCTTTTAAGGAACATCATGATTCATTATTTCCTTCCAAAAGTCAAAATCCCCTGACTCATGCATGTGGCTATTCTTAAAACAGTCTCAGCATGTATTTTAGAATGACATAGGGAGTTAAATGAAAAGGAAGCCAGACCAGTCACGCTCTGTTCCTCTCTTTTACAGTTTCACATTTCTTTTTAATATATATATATATATATATATATATATATATATATATATATAGTTGATTTTTTTACAGAGAGGAAGGGAGATGGATAGAGAGCTAGAAACATCGATGAGAGAGAAACATCGACCAGCTGCCTCCTGCACACCCCCCACCAGGGATGTGCCCGCAACCAATGCACATGCCCTTGACTGGAGTCAAACCTGGGACCCTTCAGTCCGCAGGCTGACACTCTATCCACTGAGCCAAGCCGGTTTCGCCTAGTTTCACATTTCTAAGGAGAATTCAGAGTTACATAGTATGAACTGTTTGAAACAGGCAGGGGAAACAGGGTTGTGGGTTCGAGTGAAAAGGGAGGCTGCAGGGAGAATGACACAACCTATCAGGACGAAACATAACATTTTCTATGTACATAGTCCTTGCCAGACACTAAACAATTTTAAATCCTGAAAATTATGCTATTATGTGAACAGTAAAACTATTCTCATTTTATTTTAATATTTTTATTTATTTCAAAGAGGAAGGGAGCCAAAACCGGTTTGGCTCAGTGGATAGAGAGACAGCCTGTGAACTGGAAGATCCCAGGCTCGATTCCGGTCCCAGGTTCGATTCCATGTGCCTTGGTTGCAGGCATGTCCCCAATAGGGGGTATGCAAGAGGAAGCTGATCGATGATTCTCTCTCATCGATGTTTCTAATTCTCTATCCCTCTCTCTTCCTCTCTGTAAAAAACAATAAAATATATATTTTAAAAAACCAAACAAACAAAGAGGAAGGGAGAGGGAGAGAGAGAGAGAAACATCAATGATGAGAATCATTGATCAGCTGCCTTCAGCACACCCCACCCTAGGAATTGAGACCACAACCCAGGCATGTGCCCTGACTGGGAATCAAACCTTGATCTCCTAGTTCATAGGTCGATGCTCAACCACTGAGCCATGCGGGCCAGGCAAAACTATTTGCATTTTAGAGATGAAGAAACAGAAGCACGGAGAGGCTAAACAGTCTGCCTCAGGTCACAGACTATGTCAAGGCAGAAGCTGAACCTGGCAAGATGGCCCCAGAGACCGCTCTACTGATCACTACGTGACACTGTGCAGGCTTTGAAGTCAGAATTGAAACCCAAATGACTAATGAGTACAGATTACAAATCCATTAGTAACCTGGGAGAGATTCAAACTAAAAGCAAGATTTTACCTCACACTTACCAGCAATTTGAAAGCTGAAGCAGGCCAAGGGTGAGTGGGGAATTGGGGAAGTAGAAACTCTCATGTAACTGGGAGTGAGTGTGGACTTGTGCAGCCATTCCAGACGCGAGTTACTGTTAGTTCTTCTTCCAATCAAGTATGGGCGTAACCTATGACCTAGGAATGTCACTCCTGGGCATATATGCCAGAGATAGTCTTACATTGATCCTTAGGGAAACATGAGAAAGCAGCTCCTCACAGCATCGTGTATAAAAAAGGGAGTTGAAGGCAATCTAAGTGCCCATTGACAGAGGAATAGGTAAGCAAAACGTGGACGCACCCGATGGGGGTGATGGAGCAGAGGTTGGCATCAATGAACCAGCTGTACCCACTTCAACATGGTTAAATTGCAAAAACAATGGTGAAGGGGGAAGGGGATGAGACACCTAATATATATATATAAATCATGTCTTTTATGTAAATGTGAGATGAATATACACAGAAAAGGATACCAAAAAAAGTCAAGAATATTGAACACTCTAAAACCGTTGGGGGATGAGCCCGGAGAGAATGGTGATTAAAGAGAAAACAACATGCATTCAGACAAAAAAAAAAAAAGTATGTAAGAGAAGTGACTTGCAAAATGCAGGTAATGAAAGATCTATGCATCCCAATTCTGTCAAGTTATTGCCTGTGTGGCACTGAGTAAGTCATTTCACCTTTTTGATACCTGCTTTTCTTGTCTGGGCGATGAAAGACGACCTTCGCAACGTGTACCACGAAGGACGCCTGCAGAGGAAGTCAGTGTAGACTAGGAAGTGCAAGGAGCCAGACAGACCCAGCCGTGCCCTCTGGCCTTGAGGAGTCACTTTACCCTCTAAGCTTCTGTTTTTAATGAGGTGGTCAGGACCTCACGGGGAAGGGGACATTTGAATAAAGCCTTGAAGGAGTCAAGGAAGGAAGCCATACAGATATTGGGGGGAAGAGCGGGGGGGGGGGGGGGGGAGTAGCTCAGACCGAGGGAAGAGTCCGTTCTGTCCACAGGTAATGACGTGAAGTTCCCCACACGGTTCCCAGGACACAATAAGCCATCGATGTTCACCCCTTTCGCTTCTCTTACGGAGACATCAGGATCAGGGTGGCTACTTAACGCACCTTCCAGCTTCAGCGACAATGACACTCTAGCCTCAAAAGGTTTCGAAACGCTGCATCCACACACACCACCTACCCGTGGGAGTGCCCTCCCTGAGCGACCACAGATCCTGGAAGGAAGTCATTGCTGCTGGGACTTCCGCCTGCCTGGGGAGCACAAGAGCTCCCAACGCAAGCAGGAAGCTGGCGACAGCGAGGCAGGGCCCCTGGCCAGCTGCTCTTGTCCTCAAGAGACTCCTATCCCAGCCCAACCATCACTAGGATTGTGCCTAGAGGGGCCTTGAGAAAGACGGCAATCACCCCGGGGGGAGGAGAGAAGGGAAGGGACCCATGTTTACTAAGGCAGATCTGAGTCCCACATTCCCCTTAGTAAGATAAAGGGATTGCACCCACCTTGGGTTCCTGTCTTTCGTTTTTTTATTCTGCCACTTTCTAGCTCTCTTATCTTTACAAGTCACAGAACACTTCAGAGCCTCAACCTCCCCATCTGTAAAATGGCATGAAAATTTCAGTTCTGTACAGTGGTCGTGAGGACTCGTGTGATAAGATTTTGTGAACGTGACAAGCAAATATCTGGAGCTCAACAAAAAGCAGTTCCCTTTCCTCTGTACCACGTACCTGGGAGGCAGCCACTGTCTGACTCGGTCAGCTCGGGTCCTTATTTATTTTATCTTTTTCTACGGGGATGGGATCACCTACCTTTCACGTAGGATCCGAGGCAGCAAATAAAAACTGTGCTTAGCATAGTTATTGGACCAAAATGGTACTCCATAGATGTTAGTTGGATACCTGGATGGATGCATGCATGGATGCATGCATGCATGCATAGATGGATGGGTAGATGAGTGCACAGACTGATGGATGGATGACTGGGTAGGTGGGAGGATGGCTTCCTGGCAGAATGTCAGGGGAAGCATAATTTGTATTACAAAAATACAAGTCTGTGTGTGCGCGCACGCAAAAAAAAAAAACAAAAAAAACACACACACAAAAAAAAAAAAACACAAAAAAACTCCAGCTATTTATAAGAGGAATTTATTATCCCTATTTTTAGCTTTAAGTCTCAAGCGCAGATGTAACATAGATGAGTAAAAACAGGCATAAACATGCCCAGTTTTAGTCAACTGTGACCTATACTTATTACTCTCGAGTCTATGACTCATCTCAAGGGACCACGTCTTGCCTGCACAGCATTCTCTGAGACCACTGGAACTTCCCTTGGGTAAAAGCTGAAATCAGGGGGAGATACAGGATAAGGCCTTCTTGACCTAGAATGGCTTGGAAATCCTGACTGGTGATGTTTCCTCGAAAGAATTACAAGTCAACTTTTCCCATAATCCCTGTCACCATTGCAAGAACTGAGAGACATAGGTTAGCGGCCAATTATATATTCCCTGCAGTTCCATGCTGTGTAATTTCTGCAATCACGTGGTCCCTCGGAGTCCCATATTCCCCTTGTAAGATCAAGGGATTGGTTGGACCCACCCTGTTCCAAAATATTCTGATCCTCAAAAAATCACTGACATCTTCCCTTAAGTGTGAACCTAGAACTTCGGAAGGATGTGTATTATTAAATTCCTTCTCCACCTCTCCTTGAAGAGTCCCTTAAACCCTTTCAAACTAAGTGTATGTAAATGCCAATATGTCTGGTTAAGCTATACCCTGGGAAAGCAGTAAGCTTTGGAGACAGACCAATCTCAATCCCGGGCCTTCTGTGAGAAACTATAGATACACTGATGATCAAGATTCAGTTCCTGCCCCAGGAAAGGGAAGGTGGACATTGAAATGGATAAACTTCAATCACCATAGGAATTAAGGTACAAAAAAGTTAGACCCTCCAGCCCGAAAGTGCTGTTAGAAGAAAGCCAGTGATCCTGCCTAGAGGCCTCTGGGAAGGTTGCCTATCAGACTTATTCTGGGCTAGGTGAAAAAGAAGAGAGAGCTCTAATTGGTGTGGCTCAGTGGCTAGAGTGTCAGCCTGCGGGCTGAAGGGTCCCAGGTTCGATTCCGGTCAAGGGCATGTACCTTGGTTGCGGGCACATCCCCAGTAGGGAATATGCAGGAGGCAGCTGATCAATGTTTCTAACTCTCTATCCTTCTCCCTTCCTCTTTATAAAAAAACCAATAAAATATATTTTTTTCAAAAAAAAAAAGAGAGCATCTGAGGTCACAACCAAGCAGAAGTCACAGGGGAAGTAAATGTGCCTGTATGCAGAGGGGTGAGGAGATCAGCAGGGCTGTAGCTTGGTCTACAACTAAAACACTCCTCCATGGGCCCTGGGTATGAGTGGGATCTGTCCTGTGTTGAGACAACATTCTGAAAGAAGCAAGGAGGTGATGAGAAGTTACCATCTCGGGACTGTGAGACTTACTTTGTTTTTATGATAGCAGCGTGGTTTATAAAGCTGCGCCTTAGTGCTGGCTCTGGGGCTTGCCCCATGGGGCTGTTGATGTACAAAGCCCAGACTTTCTACCAGTATTTTTTTCAGCAAATGGCACCAAGAAATTGACAGCTAAAAGGATGTTGTGCACAAACTCATCACCTGTCATCTTCACGTGGCCAACAGCCACCGCCAGACACAGCCCCTCCTCCGTCATCTGAAACGTGATTGTGCTTTCACTTCATCGACTTTGACCACCAAGTTCTCATCGTGGGTCAAGAGGAAGAGACCTTGCTAGCCTTATGCAGGCCTGAGCCCGGGATTCGTAGCTCCGCTTGATCAGAGGAGAGTCTAAAGCCAAAAAGGGACCAGACTTCTTGGCTAGCTACTTTACTAGTTTCTTTTTTTTTAATTTAAAAAATATATTTTATTGATATTTTACAGAGAGGAAGGGAGAGAGAGAGCTAGAAACATCGATGATTCTACTGGGGATGTGCCCACAACCAATGTACATGCCCTTGACTGGAATCGAACCTGGGACCTTTCAGTCCACAGACCGACGCTCTAACACTGAGCCAAACCGGTTTCGGCCCTTACTAGTTTCTTACCCTTGTTGAGTTTCTTCAGGGCCTCGCCGTTCGTGCGGGGGGGGGGGGGGGGATATCCGCGGCCTTGACCTCATGGCGGAGCTGCTGGTCCTCCAACGCACATGTGGAGAACAAGGGGCAGGGAGTGGGCTTCAGCCTGGCGGTGCCCAAGTTTGTCCTCCCGAGGCTCACAGCTCTTCAAGCTGATCTGCAGCTCCACCGTCTCCAAAAGCTTCCACTGCTTGCGCTGGTCCCCGTGCAGAACTTCCCGCACCGCCTGGTACAGGGTGTCTCAGGAAACTTTGCTGTTTGTGGTTCCTCACACCGCAAGAACCGGAAAAGAGCTCGGACTTACTCTTTATTGAGCACTTACTGAATGCAGACACTATGTACTTTACACATGCATCGCAGCAGTGTTTCCCAACGTGTATTACGCAAGTCCCTGGGCAGTGTGAGGTGACTTTAGACAGGATACCAAGAACATGTTTATTTTAAGAGTTAGGCTTCCCGCCGAAACCGGTTTGGCTCAGTGGATAGAGCGTCGGCCTGCGGACTGAAAGGTCCCGGGTTCGATTGTGGTCAAGGGCATGTACCTTGGTTGCGGGCACATCCCCGGTGGGGGGTGTGCAAGAGGCAGCTGGTCGATGTTTCTCTCTCATCGATGTTTCTAGCTCTCTATCCCTCTCAATTCCTCTCTGTGTAAAATCAATAATATATTTAAAAAAAAAAAAGAGTTACCGTATTTGCTGGTGTATAAGACGACCTTTTGGCCCTGAAAAATATGCCTCCAAGTGGGGGGTAGTCTTATACGGCGAGTATATAACAAACTCTGTATTTTTAGTGGAAATGTTAGGGGGTCATCTTATATGCCCAGTCATCTTATACGCCGGCAAATACGTATTTTTCAGGGCCAAAAAATCGTCTTATACGCCAGCAAATACGGTAGGCTTCCCGTTTACATTTATCTTCTATGCATGGCAGGCGGCGTTAGTTTTTTGTTCACAATCTATAATAATAAAAGCACAATGTGCAAATCAACCAAATGACCGAACAGCAGAACAACCGTCCGGATGACCATGCTGTGACCCGCACTGGCACCAGGCCAGCTAAGTGATTGGTCAGGGGGCCTCACTATCGCTCCACAGTCGCCCCACAGATCAATGGGGAGGCTTCGGGATTAATCGCCCCAAAGAGGGAGGCCCAGGCCAGCCAAGCAATCACACCCCACGCCTGTCACCTGCAGAGGGAGGCGACTGGTGGGGGAGGCGAGGGCAGCACCACACGAATAGTAAGCAGTGACGGGACAGGGGCAGGGGCAGCTGCAGGCAGCCAGGGGAAGGAAAGTCGCCATAGGACCTGTTTCCGGCCAGGCCTAGGGACACTACCCAAAGGGTACTGGATTGTGAAAGGGCCCAGGCTAGGCTGAGGGACACACACACACACACTCACACACACACACACACACACACACACACACTCACTCACTCACTCTCCGGTGCACGAAATTCATGCACCGGGCCTCTAGTTTAGTTATAAAGTATCCTTTTTTACAATTCAAGTTTTAAAAAAGTGACACAATTTAAAGAAAAATATTTATTGAGTAAATATATAGCTGGTACATAAACACTGTAAAAACTTCAAGGGGGGTTCACAAATCACTGAAATTCAAGAAACACTGTTTTAGCATGTAAGCATTTACCTCGTTCAGAGCTCATTTAGTTGCAAGTAATCAATGACTCAAATCAGCGTAAACAAGAAAAGAGATCTCCTAACAAGGAACTCTCACAGGCCCCAGAGGGAAGAGCGCAGCTGTGTCTCCAGAAGGGCTTGGCCTGGAGGAGGAGCGCACTGGCCCCTGGGAGCACGCCCCCTCCTCTCTCCGGGGTCCTGGGGCCTCTGTCTCTGCTTTGCTCTGCACATCTCCAGCTTCGCTCTAAACAGAGCCATTTCCTCTGGTACTAGTACACTCATGTAGGTGGCCACCTCTGCCACCCTCTCAACCCCATCATATGCACACAGACACACACATGTAGACACACACACACACACACACACACACTCACAGCTCCAGAGTTTCTGTATCTTCAGGTGAGTGACTTGCAGAGCCTGAAATAGCATCCCTGAATCTTGCTACTTATCCCTGAGAGAGACAACCTGACTGGCCCAGCTGGAGCCAGATGTCCACCTCTCATCCATTCAACTCCTATAGAAGGATGGAGGGAAACAAGTTCTCAGAAAAAGAGAGAAACTTGGATAAGTAGGCACCCTAACCAAGAGGTCACTCAGCAACTTACTTTGCTGCTCAGAACGTCCCCATGAGATAGGAAATTCAGCACAAAGCCCCTCAGCAGGAAGTGGCAAAGCCAAGACTTGAAACTGGGTCTTTGTGACACCAAAGCTCCAGTAGGCTGCACCACCTGGTCACCATCAGGTAAGTCCAGCCCACAGCCACGACTGCGGACCCAAGCGTGTTACTGGCCCATTGGGAGGCAGTTATAAAAGACCTTCCATCCAGTGCCTGCCCAGTGGACAGAAAACAGGGGCCCCAACTTTATGGGGACACTCTCTGAGGAGGAAGAAGATTTCTTTAAAAGCCCACAAGGTCCTGGAAACCAGAGGGGGCTCCCCCAAGCTCTGGGTCTGAAGCTGCCAGATTCAGACTGGGGTACTCAGCTCAGGGCGCAAGAGGAGGCTCATCTGAATATATTTGCTAAAAACCACAAGCAGGCATCTAGAGATCGTCGAGAAGCGGACACTTCCCTTCTGCACCCAGAATTCACAGTGCCTGCTGGCCCTTGAAACCATAACTGCTCCTCCCACCTCCTAGGAGCTAAGTTAGGAGGGGTTCCCTAGAAAAAGAGGCAGCGGGGAGACCAGCCTAAGCCCCCATTCCCCTGGAGGCCTCTGGGCATCGTGGTGCCCTGGATGGCCACAGTTTCGCCTTGAGGGGCCTTTGCTGCCCGACAGGAGGTACTTTACCAAGGTCTCTGCACAGACACATGGAGGCGGCGGTTGTGTCTCTCCCCCAGAGCTGAGCCAGGCCTGAAGCGAGGCATATGCAGGGAGACACCTCCGCTTCCGGAAACAACCTCCCCATCCTAGCGTTTGGTCTGTGCACGTTTTATCTTCTCGGGTCACACCACGCAGGTGTTGGGCCAGTTGGGCGAGGTTTCCACTGAGCCACCCTAAGAAGCGTCACAAAGACCTTGTGCCGGTGGCTGGTGACAGGGGGAGGGGGCATCATCCTAGCTGAAAAGCCTACCCCAAATGTATTGCCACGTTGCCATGGGAGTGTCCCTTCTCCAAAACCCCCTTCTCTGCCTTCCCAGTGGTAAAGGGAGTGGCTGCCGCAAAGCTCAGGTCATATTCACTTGGGATGCTGCCTGGGTGGCTCAGAGTCTGTCCCCAAGGTCTGCCCCTGGCTAAAGCCACCAGCCAAGCTGACTCTGGCGGACGTCCAAAGGCGACTCAAGGGGCTCATTCAAGTTTGGGACTTTAGCAGTCTGGCTCCTCCATCATCCCCACCTCGGGGAGGGAGCCTCCGTGTCTAGTGGGCCCCGAGCACCCGGGGAAGATGTGCCCGGGCCACAGCAAATACCTCTTCTCCCCCAACCCACCCCACGTCCATCACGATGTCCATTGTCCACGCCTCTGGGCCTGGCCCTCCCTCGGTCAGAGCCTAATTTTTGAGGGAATTGGCAGGCATTTGGTTGAGCGGCAAGACCACTTCGGTGCCCGTGTCCATGGTGGTGAGGGGGCATTTCCGACTGCTGCGCATGCTTTGGAACTTCTCGGTGAGGTGCTTGCGGAACTTCTTGGTGAGGAAGCAGTAGATGATGGGGTCTAAGACGCAGTTGGTGCTGAGGAGGCAGAGGGTGACCTGGTGCGCGTCGTTGATGGCCTGGTGGAAGTCGCTGTCCTGGAAGCCCAGCTCGGCCAGGGTCCAGGGCAGCTGCACCAGGTGGTGAGGCACGAAGCATATGATGAACACGCCCAGGACCGTGCAGACCATCCACAGCGCCCGGCGCTTGACTTCCACGTTGCGCTGCAGCTGCGCGGGCTGCAGGAGCAGCGTGCGGATGATGATCAGGTTGCAGAAGAAGATGAGGAGGAAGACGAGGAAGAAGGCACACACGAGAACGATGTGGATGATGAGAACGGGGATGCTGCCTTTCTCGTAATGCTCGAAGCAGCGGGTGACGTTGCCGGCGCCGGCCTTGACCGGCACGACGTTGGTGGAGTCCAGGACTAAGAAGTAGGATGCGGCGGCCACGATGGACACCCAGATGATGAGGGACAGCAAGATGCCGCGCCTCCGGTTGGTCGCCTGGACGGTCTTGATGGGCCGCGTCACGGCCTGGAAGCGGTTGTACGTGATGACGGCCAGGAAGGCCACGGAGCAGTAGGTGTTGATGAAGAAGAGGCAGCCGGTCAGGTTGCACAGGAAGGCGGGGAGGATCCAGTCGCCCTGGTGGTAGTAGTAGGTGATCCACAGGGGCAGGGTGACCAAGAAGAGCAGGTCGGCCATGGTGAGGTTCACCATGAAGATCTTTATCTCGTTGAGTTTCTTGGAAGGGTACAGGTTGATGAAGACCCACAGCACGTAGCTGTTGGCGATGACCCCCACCACAAAGATGACGCTGTAAAACACCGGGAAGAGGGTGTACCGAAACTCAGAGTCCACGCGAGAAGAATCATTCGTCTCCATCGCCTCGGCTTAGGAAAGGCCGCCGTGTCTTGCTTGTGCCTGGAAGACCACACGGGGGGGGGGGGGGGGGGGTTCTGGTTAATGAAGGGCCAACAAGGGACTATCTGTTCTAGGACTCCCGCTATGCACATTAAAAAACAAACAAACCATCGCATCTTCCAATTAATCGGCGGCATTTAATTTTCTTTCTACGTGAAATAATTTTTCAAGGCACTACATCTAAGATTCCATGAAACCAACAGCAGCTCTTTCGGCCGAGGAAACACTGGAAGAAGCCGATAGATACTTACACAGGTGAGTTTTGAGAAACAACTGGTTCTAACGGGGATCTGGTTGACTGAGGGGGGGTGGGGGGGGAATGTGCTTTGCTCTATTTACTGTGGTGGTGGTGGTGGTTTGTCTATATTAAGTTACATAAATGTAGCTTCCACTATTCCAATAAACCATTGTGTTTTCCTTTAAAAACCAAAAAAAAACCTCACCCACGAGTCATACTGTGAGTTACACAGTTGACTTGAATTACATCGTTTTATGCTACTGGACCTTTTCCACTGCCAGATGGAGCGCTGCCATCTGATCCCAAAGCTCCAGGATAATGGCTCCACAGGGATGGGGAGCAAAGAATAACATCTCTGAGACCTTTTAGGGGATCGGTGAGATGCTGGTTGATAGAAAGGGAGGAGTGAAGAACTGCCAGGTTTCTGGCCCAGAGGTTGGAGGCGGAGTGTTGTCTATGTTCATGGACACGAGACTGAGGAGGAACAGCACGTGGGTGGGGAGGATGAATTCAGCTGAGGACATATCACATTTGATATGTCCAGGTGGATCCACGGTGCAGCCCCGAAGAGAGCACCATCAAAGGATACGCCGGAGGAGGAGGAGGAGGAGGAGGAGGAGGAGGAGGAGGAGGAAGAGGAGAAGGAGGAGAAGGAGGAGGAAAAACTTCTGGAGGGGACAAGGACAGGTGGCCAGAGAGATGGGATGAGAGCCAGGGGAGTGGCTTGCTGGCAAACTAGTGAAGAAAGTTTCAAGAACCCGAGAGCCAGTGGCCAGCGGTGTGAAAAGTCACAGGGCAATCAAATACAACGCAGACAGAAAACCAAATATTGGATAAGGCAACACGGAAATCTATCTCACGTGATCAGAGGGAGAGCAGTTTCCTAAGACGCGTTGAAGGGTGAATGAGAAGCAAGGGAGCGGACGTCAAATTCTCACTCAAGAAGCTTCGTACGTTGAAAGAAGTAGAGAGAAATGAGTAGAAAGATAAATACAATTTCAAATTGTGATGAATTCAACACAGGAAATAAAAGTAGCAGCATAGTGAAGCTAGATTAGAGGGCTGCTTTGAATAAAGTGACCAGGGAAGGCTTCTCGGAGGAGGTGACCCTACACAGAACCAGAGGCCTAGTTGCCACAAAGCCAGTGAAGCTTGACCTTCAGGGCCCCCCTCCTAGTCCTTGTATCTAACTGTGTATTTGTGATTTGCTACCTTTTCTTCAAAGAAGGGCCCCAAGGTTGTATAAAATATATGGTCCTGCAAAACCTATATCTTCCTCTGGCGGAAATCGAAAAAGTGAAAAGAAACTAATCAAGAGCAAACCTGGAATTACTGAAGTCCATCACACCCTGAGACAGGAATAAATTTGTCATGTGCACGGAACCGAAAAGTCGGCGTGGCCTACAGGCGTGAGAACTGGGAAGCGTGGGATGCGATCCGAGAGGAACAGGCCCTCCGTCCCCGTGAGGAGGAGATCCGATTGTGTTCCTTTAGCATCACAGAGACGCTGGAGAGTGTCAAGCAGGTGAGAATCACGACCAGACTCGCTCCAGATGCTGGGCAGAGAATAGATGGTGGGGAACAAGAATGGAAGTAAAGGGACCATTCTAGAGGCAAGAGGTGGTGGGGTCATGGACCATAAAGTGGCCTTTCCAATGTTTCCCTTTGTTCCCGGCATCCAGCACAAGCTTAGCCAGCGCAGGAGCTTGGTAAACATTTGTCAAGCGAACAAATATCTAACAACTGACAAGACTAACTTCTTTGTGTCTTCATCCAGGAAGACAGTAGAGGCCTCATCGGTCCAGGGGCATAGAGCACCTGTGGCAGCCTCCACACACAGCAGGGTGCGCCCCCACCCCCTCCCTCCTCCGCCTATGGTCCTGGGACCAGAAGCATGAGCATCCCCTATGAGTGCGTTAGGCATGCAGCATCTCAGGTGCACCTGAGGCCTGCTGCATCAAGCCGTCGTTTGGCAAGAGTCATGCGATCTTGATTCGTGAGCACCCCGGAGTTGGAAATGTGCCTCAACACACCGCCAGCCACATACCTGTCTGACCTCACACCTTCCATGGCGCCCCACTGTCCAGGACCGAGTCCAAGTTCCTGTCCACACGCATCTCCCGCCAGCCTCTCCTGCTACTCACCCCCGACTCCAGCCACACGGGACTTCCTGCTGCTGCTCTGAAAACGCCATCTCTCTCCGAGCCTCCATGTCTTTGCACATGCTGTGGGCCCTACTGAGCGTGCCTTTTGCCTATTATTTTACCTCGCAAAACCTTACTCATCAAGGCCCAATGCTAGCCTTGATCAGTTTGGCTCCGTGGACAGAGCATCGGGCTGAGGACTGAAGGATCCCAGGTTCGATTCCGGTCAAGGGCGTGTATCTTGGTTGCCAGTACATCCCCAGTAGGAGGTGAGCAGGAGGCGGCTGGTCAATGTTTCTCTCTCATTGATGTTTCTAACTCTCTGTCCCTCTCCCTTCCTCTCTGTAAAAAAATCAATAAAATACTTTTTTAAAAAATAGACCTGAGCTAAAGAATGCTTTCTCTGAGATGCCTTCCCCGATTGGCCCAGGTAGAAGGGAGTTGCCTTCTTCTCTCTGAGTCACCGGGATCCTGGGCACATTCTTCAGTAGAGAACCTGGCACATAGTTTTAGGTATTGATTTCTGTGGCCCTTTTCTCATCAGGCTGGGAAGTTCTTGAGAGCAGAGATTAGAGTTTTCATCTCTTTGTCCCCAGTGTCAAACTCTAGGAACGGAATGACTGGATGAATAGCCAAGCCCCAGATGACTATTCAGAGGAAACTGGCACGCAGGAAAGACTGGCATCCAGTCTCCCGGGAAGGCCTAGTAGGGTGGGGAGAACAAAGCCTCTGGAGTTAGAAAGACCTGGGTTCATGCCTGCCTCTGCCTTTTATTGCTGTGTGATGGTGGACAAGTGTATTCACTTCTCTGAGCCTCAGTTTCTTCACTTGCAAAAGCTTGCAATCCTAACAAAAACAAACATGTAGAGTGGCCACAAATGGCCAGGCTGTCTTCCTCTCCCCATTGGCCCAGCTCCTTGGATTGACTTCAGCAGCTCTAACTCCCCGCTGACTTTCCTGCCAGCTCCAGCCAGGCTTTAGACCAACGCCAACAAAGCTATCAACAGTCCAACTTAACATGCGGGCACAGTCCCCAGAGGATCGAGGCTGGGCAGCAGGCCCAGGCCCAGCACTCAGCTGTGGGGTGGGTTAAGAGGGCCATAAAGATTCACGGAGATAAGAATCCTGCCATCTGGATTTCCCACTCTGCCCTGCAGAGCATTTAGCCCCAACCGCACTCTGCCTACCACTCCCATCCGGTCTCTCATATTCCTGGTCCCCAGGGGACCCGAGAAAGCTGGACACTCAGAGAGGAGGAACTACCAGGAGCCAAATAGAAGAAACTATAGGCTGGTTACTTCCCCAGTGCGGACTGTGGGTTGGGAAGTTGGGTTTACCAGTCAGGCTGGCCCCTAACATTTGTGGTGCCATTATGTGGTCAAGAGTACAAATGTCTAAATATTTATAAGCTATAGCACTGGCCAGTGTGGCTCAGCTGGGTGGAGCATTGTCCTGTACACCAAAAGGTGGCAGGTTCCATCCCCGGTCGGGGCACATGGCCCACGTTGCAAGTTCAATCTCTGGTCAAGGGACCACGGGAGGCAACCGATCAATGTTTCTCTCTCACATGAATATAGCTCCCCCTCTCTTTTTCTCTCTCACAAATACATATATTTTCTTACATACTTACGAAATTGATTAGGTCTAAAAAAAACCACTTAAAAATAAATAAATACAAGCTATAAATCAGTCACATCCAATTTCATGCACATCCCATGCACCAGCAGCTCCTAGCAATCCAGCAAGCTTGGGGGTGCATTTACCAGTAAGAATATGGGCAAAAAGGGGGCGTGGGCAGGACACCGTGGTCAGTCCCACATGGATCTAAGGACTCCTTACTCTGCAGGGAGGACTTGACTGAAGGGAGCCAGAGCCAATTCACCTAAACTCGGGGCACTGGGCATGACTTTCCAATTAAATGTTTGTTTGCTCTTACCCATGATCATATTTCCTCCTCCCATCAGCCTTGGGAGGTAAGCTTTACAAGATGCCTATGTCTCCAGGGAAGAACATGAAGTCAGAGCAGGTACCACACTTGTCCACAGTCAGGCAGCTGGACAGCAGTAGGTGGGATTTTGAAGTCCAAGGTCCATTCTCTCTCTCCTAGGCCAAGCTGTAGCAAACCACTCCTTGGCCAACGTGGCCACTCACAGACCTGAGAACAGGAATTATGGATGCTGTGTGGCCCCAGAAAGATATGTCTTTGACCTGGGGCCTTGCGTTTACCTTTGCTCCTCAGATTCAGAAATGGAATGGAGCAAAGGGACTGGAGGCTCCATCTCCCCGCTGCTGGGAATTGCTGGAGTTGGAATCAAATCCTGGTCCAAACACTAAACTCACGCCATGACGCGAGTCTCTGTTTTTCTCCTTGGTAAAATGAAGATTTGTAAATGGGCCTGAAACAGTGCTTCTCAACCTTTCTAATGCCACGACCCTTTCATTCAGTTCCTCATGTTGTGGTGACCCCCAACCATAAAATTATTTTTGTTGCTACTTCATAACTGTAATTTTGCTACTGTTAATGAATCATAATGTAAGTATCTGTGTTTTCCTATGACCTTAGGCAACCCTGCTATCGGTTCTCAACTGTGGGTCATGACCCACAGGTTGAAAACCACTGCCATAGAGCCTAAGACCTTCAGAAAACACAGATACTTACATTGCACCCAGGAAATTACAGTACACTAATGAAAGAATTAAAGAAGACACAAATCAAGTGAAAAACATGGATTGGGAGACTTGATATTATTAAAATGTCCATGTTACCAAAAGCTATTTACAGGTTCAATGCCCTATAAAAATACCAATAGCATTTTTTTTGCAGAAATAGAAATAAAATTATAAAATTCATGTGAAGTCTTATCTCAAAAGCCCTGAATAGCCAAAACAATCTTAAGAAAGAAAATCTAGGGGTCTCATACTGCCTGGTCTAAAAATATGCTACAAAGTGCAATAATTGAAACAGTATGGTATTGACTTAAAGGCAGACATACAGATCAATTTCTAGATAGACATATAGAAAAAACAAACAAACCCTCACATACATAGTCGAATGATCTTTGACAAGATTGCCAAGACAACACAACTGGGGAAAGATAGTCTATTCACCAAATGGTGATGGGGAAAGTGGATATCCACATGCAAAAAAAAAGGGAGGATAAACCCTAATCATACACCGTCTACAAAAATGACCTCAAAATGGATTAGAGACCTAAACATAAGACTTGAAACTAAAACTCAGAAGGAAACAGGTAAGTCTTAATGCCATTGGAACGGGCAATGATTACTTGGGCATGACATAAAAAGTACAAATAACAAAAGCAAACACAGGCACATGGGACTACACCAAACTTAAAGACTATGCAGCAGAGGACACAATCAACAGAGTAAAAAGGCAAACTAAAACTACATAACGGAAGAAAATATTTGCAAGCCACGTATTAGAGAAGAAGTTAATATCCAGAATATATTTAAAAAAACAAAACTCTTATAACCTGATAACAATAAATACATAATTTAAAAATAGTCTAAGAACTGGAATAGACATCACTCCAAAGACATACAAATGGCCAACAAGTATATAAAAAGATGTTCAACCATCACTAATCAACTGGAAAAAATGCAAATCAAAACCACAATGACATATCTATCACCTCATGCCCAGTAGGATGACCACTATCAAACAAGGCAGAGAATGACAGGTATTGGTGGAGATGTGGATAAACTGGAACATTTGTGCACTATTGGTGGAAAGACAATACGATGCAGCGACGATGGGAGACAGTATAGAGGTTCCTTAAAAAATTAAAAATGGAACTATCAGATGATCCAGAAATCTCACTTTGGGGTGTATATCCAAAAGAAAAGAAAACGGGATCTTGAAGATACGTTTGCACACGCACGCTCATAGCAGCATGTTCACAATAGCCAAGACGTGCAAGCAACTCTGACGTCCATCAACAGGTGAATGGGTAAA
Organism: Vespertilio murinus; assembly: GCA_963924515.1. Classification (NCBI taxonomy): domain Eukaryota; kingdom Metazoa; phylum Chordata; class Mammalia; order Chiroptera; family Vespertilionidae; genus Vespertilio; species Vespertilio murinus. Next base: position 16,313,878 of record OZ004706.1, read on the forward strand.
CAAATATGGTATATATGTATGATGGAATACTCCACAGCCTTTAAAAGGAAGGAAATCCTGTGGTACATTACAATATGGGTAAAACTTAAAGATATTATGAAGTAAAATAAGCCAATTACAAAAAGACAAATACTGAACGATCACACTTAGATGAGGTATCTAAAGTAATCAAACTTATAGAAACAGAAAGTAAGATGGTGGTTGCCGGGTGCTGGGAAAGGGAGAAATAGGAGGTTGCTGTTCCATGGGTATAGAGTTTCAGGCATGCAAGGTGAAAATGCTTTAGAGACCTGATATGCAACAATGTGCATATAGCTAGTAGTACTATAATACACACTTCAGATTGTTAAGGTAATCCATTTATCTTATGTGTTGGTGTTTTTTACTATGATAAAAATAAATATGTTTGAAAAGTAGGCCCAAGAGATGGCAGATTTGCAAGTTACCTTGTGTACTTTTAACTTGGAATTATAGGTCTCAGTTTTTTATGATTTCATAGCTGTGCAACCTTTGGTAAAACTGCTTCCCCTCTCTGAGCTTCATCTGTAAAATGGGGATAATAGCACATCCACCTCGCTTGGCTGGCGTGGCTCAGTGGTTGAGTGTCAGCCTATGAACCAGGAGGTCACTGTTGTATTCCCAGTCAGGGCACTTGCCTAGGTTGCGGGTTCAATCAGGCAACCTATCAATGATTTTCTCTTGCCATTTATGTTTCTATCCCTCCCTCTCCTTCCTCTCAATGATTTTCTCTTGCCATTTATGTTTCTATCTCTCCCTCTTCTTCCATCATATGTATGCATGCATATAAGCCTAACCAATGGACACAGACATCAGGGGAGTGAAGGCATGAGTGGGGTGGGGGCAGCATTGAGGGGATAGGACACATATGTAATACCTTAATCAAAAAAGAAAAAAATAATAAAATAAAATAGCACATCTACCTTTTAGAGCTTTTGTGAGCACCCAGGAAGATATAAGTATTTGGAAAGGACAGTGGTTAAGACCACAGACTCTGGAGTCAGACATCAGACAAACCTGGGTTCAAATCCTGTCTCTGTCTCATTCTAGCTTAATGACCCTGGTCAAGCGCATCAGTCTCTGAGCCTCAGGTCCTTCCCCCATGAATGGAGCTGATGATGTTACACACGCGTATCTCCCCAGAGCGGTATGTAGATTCCATGAGCAATGTATGTAAAGTGCTTGGCACAACTGAAGGAATTCTCAATCAACCGCTCTGAAAAGCTGCATCTACAGAAAATCCAGGCAACTTTCTGATTGGACCAGACCGACTGCCTCTCAAAATAGCACACCACTGTCACTGTGACTGCTCACGCCGAGTCCATCAGGCTCCAGCTACATCATTAGCCCGAGAGGCGGCTGGGACATCAGCCAATTCTTGCCCAAGACAATTATTGTAACCTCCTGAGCCTCTCTGTTTACTCATCTGTGAAATCCTAATCATGACAATAACAATAGTAATAATGTTATCTACCTCATAGGGTTGTTGTAAGGATTAGATAGAAAATGCCTTGTCCATATCAGAGCTCAGTGAACGCTGGCTACTACTATTCGTCTTATTTCTCTGCCCAGCCAGAGTTCAAGGTGCCACCTGTGGTCCCCATAACACAAAGAACACATGGCTGTCGGGTTCTCTTTCTCGGGGTTGGGACTTCCCTGGATGCAAGGCCTCTGGTATTTCAACAGTATAGGGCCTCTTGCACAGCAAACACTCAAGAAATACTTACTAAATACACACACACACACACACAAAACAGAGAGAGAAATAGTTACTAAACACACACACACACACATGGTCACACACACACACAGTCACACACACAGTCACATTGTCTCTCAACCTTCACTTCCAAACCTTACACACCGGCCTCAGCTCCTCCCAGTTCTTAGATTCCCTGGGGCCACTAAAACACCACAGTGTAATCATCTCCCTTCAGTGAGTCCAAGTTTTCTCATCAGTAAAATGGGAATGATATCAGCATTAACCCCGCAAGACGGTCCAGAGCTTAGAGGACGTGGCATTCAGTAGGCGCTCAATAATTAAGTTAGCTCCCATTCCCATCTCTTGGCATCTGTGCCTGCCTAGCCGGCCCCGATGGCCACCCCATCTAAAGTTCCCCTCGGGCAGCGGCTTCATCACAATGTCTCCAAGCAGCAGAGGGCTCAGAGGGGAAAGCTGAGGGAGCGGGTGTGCTGGCCTCTGGGGAGCTCCACACGGGGCTCCCTGGTTCCCAGTACAAGGGCCAGAGGGCCGTGCCAGCTATATTGGTGGGCGGGCGAATGGAGCTCCTTGTCCGGAGGGAGGTCAAGGTCTGGGGCCCCAGGGATGGGGGTGGCCTGGGCCCAGCATTTCCCCGTTCCCCGGTTCACGGGGGCCCACCCTGCCCCCAGGTGTGAGAGTTACATGGTGAGACTCAGTCTCCACCCACCTGGACGAGGACATTCTTATGACATTGGGGGACCCTATACCTGGCCTAGGCCTCTCCTGTCTGAGTCAGCCTTGCCTCTCTGCTTCCTGGAAGTGAGGCAGGGCAGGCAGGAGGGGGTGGGCAGGCTCTTCCTCTTCTGGGATTCCCCTGCGCCGGGCACACCCCGCTATGATACCAGGAATCACACTGCCACCTTCCCCATGGGGAGCTCGGGCCCTGCTGGTGCCCGCTGAGTACAGAGAGCCCCCCCCTCCCCCCGTGGGACCACACAGCCCCAGATCTGCGCTAGGCTCTGCTCTGTCCCGGCTGATGTTTGGCTCTCGAAACCTCTCTTCCTTAATTGGCAAACTGTTTTTTTTAAATATTTTTATTGATTTTTTTACAGAGAGGAAGGGAGAGAGATAGAGAGCCAGAAATGTCAATGAGAGAGAAACATCAGCCAGCTGCCTCTTGCACACCCACTACCGGGGATGTGCCCGCAACCAATGCACATGCCCTTGACCGGAATCGAACCCGGGACCCTTCAGTCCACAAGACGATGCTCTACCACTGAGCCAATCCTAAAACCTTCTTTGCCAAGTAGCTGTAAGAGGGAATGGCAGCGTGTGCCCATGCTTGCTGCTCTATAGCTGAGAGCTCCTCCCTCCTTCCCCCGCCTCAAAAAAAGATGTTTGCCAAATGAATGAGCGAATAATTAACCAAACAAACCAGCCAGGCGCCACCCCGGCCACATCTCCTCCGGGAGCAGCCACCAGGGCTAGCTGAAGAGAAATGGCAGGGGCTGGGACCCGGGTCCGGGCTGTGGCCTCCGCCGTGCCACCCGCCAGCAAGCGCTGAGCCCCGGGATCTTTATCTGCACAATGGGGTGCCACTCCCACCTCAGGCATTGTTGAGAAAAGGAAGTACGATGTGGGGGAGTGATAAAGCGTGCGGCAAACTGAAAAACACCGGCTCCGCTGAAGGGACTTCATACCCTGCGGCGGGGTGGGCACACGTCCTGGACATGCTTCCCCCGCAGCCCGCTGAGCCCAGCCCCGAACCCCGGCCCTGAGGGTCCCCCTCCTGCAGAACGGAGCGGGTGGGGGGGGGGGCTGCTGAGCGGTGGTCCTCCCCCACCCACGTCCTCCCTCTGCCTCTCGGCCCCTGTGTCTCTAGAGCAGCCGTGGGCAAACTACGGCCCGCGGGCCGGATCCGCCCCGTTCGGCTGTTCTATCCGGCCCGCGGAGCCGAAAGAGCAGAGGGTTCTCTTGCTCCCCCCTCCGCTTCTTCACCAGCAGCCCAAGATGAGAGTGCCAGCATGGTCAGGTTGCTTTTGCTCCGGCCCTCCGGTCCAGTTTAAGAACCCACTGTGGCCCTCGAGTCAAAAAGTTTGCCCACCCCTGCTCTAGAGAGACACTCTGAGGTCCCCTCATTCCTTCCAGGTGACCCAGTGCCTGGGCGCAGCCCTGGCCCACCTCCCGCGGCGGAGGAAGGTGGGAGGGTGGAGGGGGAGGGTCACCGGCCTGTGGTGTGCCCTGTCCCAAGCATCCTGGGGCCCCATGGGGGAAACAGGTTGTGGGCTCGGCCCCTTGAAGGCACCTGGTTATCTTCATTGGCCCCGGACCGGGGAGAACATCCGTGAGTTCCTAGGTACCCAGCCCTGCCCCCAGCTCCTTCGCCCCCAGCCCGCAGCCCTCGGCCCTGCGGGAGATGGCCCGCCCTCACCTGGCCCTTCAGGAGACTGAGGAGCAGAGAGAGGGTGCGAGCGGCCAAGGCCACACAGGAAGGAGTAAAGCACATGGCATTCGGCCCCCGGAGACCTAGGCAGCCGCTCTCTCCACCTCCATCGCCTCCCGGTGAGGCGGTGAGGTCTCAGCGCTCCGGGCCGCCTGGGCCTCGGAGAGCCGAAGAGAGGAGCTGGGTTTCCTAGAAAAACAGCGTGTAAGCCCCAGCCCCTGAGCCTGAGGACGGTGCCCAACAGATCCTTCAAAACAGAGCCCCGCTGGCTCTGGGGCAGGCTAGGGGCATGACCTGGTCTCCTGAGGACTTCTCTTCCTCTGCCTCCCCCTTGCCGGCCAGGGCCGGGCCCCCCCTTACCTGCAGGTCCCGGGGCAGGGGCTGCAGCAGCGGGATGTGGCCGGCGGGCCCGGCCTCCGCGCACGTTCTGGAAGTGGCAGAAATGAGGAAACAGCAAGCCACTGCCCAGTCACCCCCGGGAGGAAGTGCCCTGGCCCCCGGCCCCTCCGCCAGACGCCACAGGAACCTCCGAGACGGGGCCCCGGGGCCTGGACCGGCTCGGAGGCGACTCACAGAGCAGAGGGCGGCGTGGGTGCGGGCAGCAGCCACCGTGCCAGGGAGCTGGGGTGAGAGAGAGAGAAATCAAGAAATGAACAAGCATGCACAAGGGAGAGAGAGAGAGAGAGAGAGAGAGAGAGAGGAGGCACAAGGAACTGAGTGACCAGGAAAACAGTAAGGGAGGGAGTCGGGATCAATTTAGAGCTGGAGGGAGAAGGAGAGGGAGATGTAAACAGCCGCCCGAGAAGAAGGAGGAGGAGATGCAGAGAGTTCAACTGAGCAAAAAGACGAGGCAGGCTGTACGTGCGTCCCTGGGCGTGCAAATGTGGGTGTGTGCGTGTCTGTGTGCGAGTGTGTGTGCGTATATGGGAATGAGAGGGAGAATGAAAGAAAGGGTGAGGAGCCAAGGGACAAAAATAAAGTGGATGAGAAGGGAGGAGCTCAGAAGGGCTGCTGTGCCAGAGGCGTGAGTGGGCTGGGCATCCCCGGTGACCAAGAAGCACTGAGCCCACGGCACTCCTGTGGCAGAGCGGGGCGAGGGGGGCGGTGGCTGGGCAGGAGGTTGGCAGCACGGAGTTGGGGGAGGCCATGAGGGTGAGCAGGGATGGGCGGCTGGTGTGAGTTGGGGGTGTCCATGGGAGTGAGAGTGAGTGAGGGAGTGAGTGGCAAAGTCAGTTGGGCGGAGGCTTGGCGTGTACATCAGCCAAGGAGGGGCCGGAGCTCCCTGCCTCGGCTGTGAGTCCATTTGCCCACTGTCTCATTGCACCGCCGCCTATGGGACTCCCCCAGGCGCTGCGCTGTCGCAGACACTGTCCACGGGAGCCAGTCCCTCCACTCTCCGCCACCCCAGACCCTCCTGCCCAGAGAGGGAAGCAGGTCTTGGTAAGACCAGGGTCGTCCCCCCCCAGCGGGGCAGGTGCAAGCAGAGCCGGGGGAGCCACAGGGCCCAGCCTCAGCCCCCCGGGGAGTCTGGGTCAGCCTCCTCCTCCGGCTGGAACGCACTGCTTTTCCTTGTCAGAGCCATAAACCAACCTCAAAGAACAGAACACCTTTCCATGTGCAGCGGCCCTAAGAACGAGAGCCAGAGGCCTGCCCTTCTCCCCCCCCCCCCTGCCCCTTCACCCACAGGCACACGCGCTCCAACAGCCTACGCACAGATCGCTTGCACACGTGTGTACTCGCAATACACAGTGTGGTCATGCAAAGGCCCTCTCGCTGCGACGTCCCTCCGCCCACGTGCACGTTAGGCGCCCACACCCACCACCCCTCACACCTGCCCAGAGCCACCTCCTTCGCCCACAACAGCTCCACACCCCCACCACCCACACCCTCCTGCAGCCTCCCTAGGCCTCCCGGTAGGGACTTTGCAAAGGTCGGTGAGCCTTGGGCACCGTGAAACTCAGAGGACATGGTCTGGTCATGGAGTCTGACCTCCGCGCAAAATGTCCACCCGGAATCCCAGGCCCTCCTCACTCGTCTCCCCAGCCCAGATCCTTCTTCCCAGAACTGGCTTCTCCTTCCCAGCCGGCCTCCTCCAGGCACCACGCTCCAGGAGTGACCGCAAGCCAAGAAGGGACCTCCGGGGTCAGCCAGCCTCCACTCGGCCAGAGTTTCCAGGAAGCCTGGCCCAGATCCAGGGCAGTTGGCTGGGCCTGTTTCTCGATAGTCCCTGGTGCGCGTTCCTGTAGCCGTGGCAGAGCAGTGCCTCTCGAGGTTGTCAATAACCAGGGTGGGTAGGCAGATTATTATCAACATTATCGGCAAGTGAGCATGCTGAGGTCGACTCTTTTCTTCGCCCATACCCACACCCGTTCCGTTAGCAAGTTCTGTCGGTTCTACTTTTAACATGTATTCAGTTCTGTATCTAGACCTAAGCTTCAGTGTGTAGGAGCCACAGCGGACAGAGGGACAAATTAAAGCCCCTCGCAAGGAAGTCATCAGTCAAGCCTGGAACATGGGACAAGGACATTCCAAAGGACAATTGATCCAGTTCCTTCAACAGACCAACCACATTGGGGGGGGTGGGGAGGCGCATTGGGGGGAGGAGTAGACTGTTCTAGATTGAAAGACATAAGAGACTTATGAGACATAAAATCAAATGCAGTTTGGCAAGTGTGGCTTAGTGGATTGAGCGTAGCCCCATGCACCGAGAGGTTCCTGGTTCAATTCCTGGTTAGAGATTGATTGGCTTAAAAATAATACAGGACGGCCGAAACCGGTTTGGCTCAGTGGATTGAGCGTCAGTCTGAGAACTGAGGGGTCCCAGGTTTGGTCCTGGTCAAGGGCATGTACATTGGTTGCCGGCACGTCCCTGGTGGGGGGTGTGCAGGAGGCAGCTAGTTGAGGTTTCTCTCTCATTGATGTTTCTAACTCTCTATCCCTCTTCCTTCCTCTCTGTTAAAAAAAAAATCAATTATATATATATATATATATATATATATATATATATATATATATATATTTTATTTTTTTTTAATAATAATACAGGATGGGGATACCAACAACAATAAAGACTTAGCTACAACAAGGCTGTACACGCAGTCCACAAAGGGGAGCACCAAGAGTGTCTACCTCAGGTAACTGAGGAGGCTGACCCAATGGGCCATATAAAATACCAAACACACAAAGCCATCTTACCAACTCTGAAAAACAGCAAAAATATCGAGACAAGGAAATAGATCTCAAACGAAAGAGATGGAAGATATAGAGTTTAGAACTACGGTTCTAAGGTTATGCAAGAATATCCTAGAAAAGGTAGATAAATTTCATGAGACCCAACTAAAAATTAATCAGAAACTGACTAAATTGGAAAATATCATGCAGAGATCCAACAGCAGAATGGAGGAACACAAGAATCAGGTCAAAGAGCCAAAAGACACTCTTTTGTCTTTTGGAGAAGCAAGAAGAAAAGAGAATCCAGAAAGTTGAAGATAGTGTAAGGAGCCTCTGGGACAACTTCAAGCAAACCAACATCAGAATTATGGGGGTGTCAGAAGAAGAGAGAGTGCAAAATACTGAAAACATATTTGAAGAAATAATATCAGAAAAATTCCCCCACCTGGTGAAAGAAATAGACTTACAAGTACAGTAAGCACACAGAACCCCAAACAAGAGGAATCCAAAGAGGAACACACCAAGACAAATCATAATTAAAATGCCAAGGTCAAAAGACAGAAAGAGGATCTTACAAACAGCGAGAGAAAAGCAGTTGGTTACCTATAAGGGAGCACCCATACGACTATCAGTTGATTTCTCAACAGAAACCATGCAGGCCAGAAGGGAGTGGCAAGAAATATTCAAAGTGATGAATAGCGAGAACCTACAACCAAGATTACTGTATCCAGCAAAATTGTCAGAATTGAAGGGCAGATAAAGAGCTTCACAGGTAAGAAAAAGTTAAAGGAGTTCATCACCACCAAACCAGTATTGTATATGAAATGCTGAAAGGTATTATTTAAGAAGAGGAAGAAGATCAAGTGAATTAAAAATCTGAGGGACAAAATAAACTGGTGAATATAATAGAGTCAGGGGCAAAGAAAAGGAATGGACTGATAATTATCAGGGGGGAAGGGGTGTGGGGGTGCAGAAAGAGACTGGATTAAAATTGTATAACCTATGGATGAGGACAATGGGGGGGTAAGGGCAGAGTGGGGGGTGGGAACCGGGTGGAAGGGAGCTATGGGGGGAGGGAGGGAGGAGAAACAATTGTAATAATCTGAGTAATAAAGATTTATTAAAATAATAATAATAATAATACAGGGCATACCTCAGTTTTAAAAAATAGGTTGAGCTGAAACCGGTTTGGTGTGGTGGATAGAGCATCAGCCTGTGGACTGAAGGGGCCCAGGTCAACGGCATGTACCTTGGTTGTGGGCACATCCCCAGTGCGGGGGGGGGGGGGGGGTGGAGGAGGCGGCTGATCGATGTTTCTCTCTCATCGATGTTTCTAGCTCTCTATCCCTCTCCCTTCCTCTCTGTAAAAAAAATCAATAAAATATTAAAAAATAAAATAAAAATAGGTTGATAACTGTTGAAGCTGGCTGATGGCAAGCACACTTCTGTATGTGTTTTCAAGTTTTGATAAGAAAGGTTTTTGCTGTTGTTTGTTTCCTATGCAATTCAGCACTTGTTTAGATTTCAGAGATCAGAACGACGATGCAAAAGGCAGCTGCGCTGACGTTATGTGGTGGATAATTACGCCTTGGGATGGCATGTTCCTGTGGTAACCTCTTACTCTATAACAGCATATATGACGGGAGGTGCTGTATCTCCTACAATGTAGAAAGAAGTGAAAATGGTGCAGCCTGGAGAACTCTCAGATGACAGGAAAGAGCAATCACAACGAAGATGCCAACATCAACGATGCACATCAAGGGTTGACATAAGTTGGTTTCAAGAAATCTGAGTTGGAAAAAAGCATTATATATAAAATAATAAATCATTGCCTGAAATATTTAAGCATGTGAATGACTAAAGGGATAAGTTAATTAGTGTAAGTTGGCATTTGACTATATCAGTGATTTTCAACAGGGGCTATTTTGCCTTCCAGGGACATTTGTCAATGTCTCCAGTCATTTTTGGTTGTCACACTGGCAGGGGAGGGGAGGAGGATTGGGGGCAGCTGACATGTGGTGGGTAGAGGCCAGCAATGCTGCTAAACATCCTGCAACGCACAGAACAGTGCCTACAACAAACATGTATTCAGCTCTCAGTGTTCATGCAGCTGAAGTTGAGGAACTCCGGACTATTTTTATAATCTACATTCCTAAGGGTTTATAGATTTTAAAATTCTTTTGGGATCTCATTCTCAGAAAACTTGCTATTTATAAGATATTTTCTTCACCAATGAAACTTATTTTTAATTTTAAATGTTTTCAGCTGGTTTTGAGAGAGAGAGGAAAGGAGAGGCAGAGCATTACAAACATCGACGGAGAAGCAGGGATGGGCAGCCCTCCCCTGGGGATTAAACCTGCAATGCATCCTGGGGAAGGAGCCTTGACCGGGAATCAAACCTACAACCTTTCCATGCACAGGATGACACCCAACCAGCGGAGCCACACCAGCTGGGCCAACTCTTTTTTTGCAGGCAAATATCCTCACTCCTGCAGGAGGGTGCACACGCACATGGTCTGGAGCACTCACACACTGAGTGGGCAGTCCACTCACTGTTTTATCAGGCCAGTTTATTTTAAATTTTAAACTAAGTATATGAATTTACTGTCAAGTTAAAATTATAGCAGATAGATAGATGATAGATAGATAGACAGACACTTTCAAAATCTCCACTGCTATAGCCCTGGTTCAAGCCACCGTCATCTCTCATCTGGATGTGGCTCCCTCATTGGTCTCCTTGCTTCCACCCTTTCACCCCCCTTTCATTTGTTCTCAGAACAGCAGTGGTTGAGCCTCTTAAACAGCAAATCACATCATTCTTCTGCTCTAAACTCTCTAGTGGCTTCCATCTCACTTAACAAAAAATCCGAAGTCCTTCAGAAAGCCTGCAGAACCTGACCTCATCTCCTCCCTCTAGGCCCCTGCTGCCCCCGCCCCCGCCCGGGACTCCCGCCCATAGTTGCACTGGCTTTGTTTTCTTCAAATAACCAGGTACACTCCTGCCTCAAACTTTCCCCAGGTCTTTATTCCAATGCCACCTTGCAGTGAGGCCTTTTTAAAAATTATTATTAAGGAATTATATGTGTACACATCTTGCCATTGCCCTCCCCACCCCACGCCCATGCATGCCCTCACCCCCTAATGTTTTGCATTTGTTGGTTATTCTTATATGCATGCATTCAAGTCCTTCGGTTGATCTCTTATCTCCCGAGGACTTCTTCATATACCGTATTTGCCGGCGTATAAGACGACTTTTTGGCCCTGAAAAATATGCCTCCAAGTGGGGGGTAGTCTTATACGGCGAGTATATAACAAACTCTGTATTTTTAGTGGAAATTTTAGTGGGTCGTCTTATACGCCCAGTCGTCTTATATGCCGGCAAATACGTATTTTTCAGGGCCAAAAAATCGTCTTATACGCCGGCAAATACGGTATATATGAAGTCAAGTCAAGACAGTCTTGTGAGGCGTGATATATATATTGATTTTTGTCAATATTTTTAAGCAATCTTTTCTCAATATTATTGATTTTTTACAGAGAGGAAGAGAGAGGATAGAGAGTTAGAAACATTGATGAGAGAGTCTCATGGATCAGCTGCCTCTTGCACAGCCCCTACTGGGGATGTGCCCGCAACCAAGGTACATGCCCTTGACCGGAATCGAACCTGGGACCTTGCAGTCTGCAGGCCGACGCTCTGTCCACTGAGCCAAACTGGTTTTGGCTCCCCGAGGACTTCTTAATAACCTCAATAAACTACAGCCATCTCCGACATGACCTGGGCCCCTCCACTGCTTTATTTTTCTCCACAGCACTTACCACTTCTAGCATACCATATATTTTGCTGCTTTACTTTGTTCATTATCTGGCTCCCCAACTGCATTGAAAGTTCCTTGAGAACAGGAACAGTCGTCTATGTTTCGCTTAGCTTGTTGCTTACTGTGTTCTATCGTCTAGCAGTGTTTCCCAAAGTCTAAATGTTCTCTGGCCGTGGTTGCTTCTCCACATGTTCTTAGAGATAAGCCCCTAGAGCAGTGTTTCCCCAAGTGTGGTATGCGTACCCCCAGGGGTACAGGAAGAGTTTGGTGGGGGTACGCATTGCACCGGAGTTTGGTGGGGATATGCACTGCACCGTGCTTAGCTGTGCCCAATTCTACATTCTCATGAGTTAAGACAGTCTTGTGAGGCGTGAGATGGTCCGGTGTGCAAATAAATGTTATTTATAATATAACTTTTATTTATATTTTCTTATGAATAATTTTATTTTTCGTTTATTACTATTTTGTGTATGTACCCCAAAAAAAGAAAAAATAAATATATTTTGATTGTTATTAAAATACATCCTTTTTCCCAGGGGGCCGTGTGCCCCGGGTGAGGTGTGTGTCCCAGGGGGCCATGTGCCCCGGGTGAGCCGTGTGTCCCAGGGGGCCGTGTGCCCGGGAGAGCCATGTGTCCTGGTGGAAGCAGAGGGACCCAGGGGGAGGGGCAGTGAGAACCAGAGGAGGAGCAGACTCTATTTGTGTGGTCCTGAGATAGTCAACACAAAACAAGCAGACTGCCAAATGAGAAGCGGATTCTATTTATGTGATCCTGAGATAGTCACCATAAAACAAGCAGAATGTCAAATGACAGCAGGGAGGGGAAGGAGACCTGGGGGGAGATAAGAGAACAACAGAAGGACTGGTATGCATGAATATAAGTACAACCAACACCAGAGAAATCAAGGAAGAAATTAAAAACATCCTGGCAACAAATGACAATGAAAACACAACAATCCAAAATCTATGGGACACAGCAAAAGCAGTCTTGAGAGGGAAGTTCATATCTCTACAAGCCTATTGCAAAAAACTAGAAAAAAAGGTAACAAATTATCTAACTCTAAAACTCAAAGAGTTAGAAAAAGAGCAACAAGAAAAGCCCACTGTAAGCAGAAGGAAAGAAATAATAAAAATTAGAGCAGAGATAAACGACATAGAGACCAAAGAAACAATACACAAGATCAACAAAACCAAGAGCTGGTTCTTTGAAAGGATTAACAAGATTGATGAACCTCTAGCCAGGCTACCCAAGAAACAAAGAGAGAGGACCCAAATAAACAAAATCAGAAACGAAAGAGGTGAAATAACAACAGACCCCACCGAAATACAAAGGATTGTTACAAAATACTATGAGCAACTCTATTCCAACAAATTTCACAACCTGGAAGAAATGGACATATTCCTAGGAAAATACAACCTTCCAAAACTCAATCAGGAAGAATCTAAAAATCTCAACAGTCCAGTTACTTGGGAAGAAATTGAAACAGTCATCAAAAAGCTGCCAGCAAACAAAAGCCCAGGGCCAGACGGCTTCACAGGAGAGTTTTACCAAACATTCAAGGAAGAACTAAAACCTATACTCCTCAGACTATTCCAAAAAATTCAAGAGGAAGGAACACTTCCAAACTCCTTTTATGAAGCCAGCATCACCCTAATACCAAAACCAGATAAAGACAACTCAATGAAAGAGAATTACCGGCCAATATCCCTCATGAACATAGATGCCAAAATACTCAACAAAATTCTAGCAAATAGGCTCCAGCAGTACATCAGGAAGATCATACACCATGACCAAGTAGGTTTTATTCCAGGAATGCAAGGATGGTACAATATCCGCAAATCAATAAACGTGATACATCACATAAACAAATTGAAAGATAAAAATCATATGGTCATATCAATTGATGCAGAAAAAGCATTTGATAAAATCCAACACCCTTTCCTGATAAAAACTCTCAACAAGGTGGGAGTACAAGGATCATACCTCAACATAATAAAAGCTATATATGATAAACCCACAGCCAACATCATACTCAATGGGCAAAAACTAAAGCCATTCCCTCTTAAAACAGGAACAAGACAGGGATGCCCACTCTCACCACTCCTGTTTGACATTGTACTGGAAGTACTTGCCATTGCAATTAGACAATAAGAGGAAATAAAAGGCATCCAAATCGGAAAAGAAGAAGTAAAGTTATCCTTGTTTGCAGATGACATGATATTGTACATAAAAAACCCAAAAGACTCCATAAAAAAACTAATAGACTTAATAAATGAATTTGGCAATGTAGCTGGATACAAAATTAACACCAGGAAATCGATGGCATTTCTGTACACCAACAATGAATTTACAGAAACAGAGACTAGAAAAGCAATCCCATTTACCATCGCACCAAGAAAATTAAGATACCTGGGAATAAATTTAACTAAGGAGGTAAAAGACCTATATACGGAAAACTACACAACACTGAAAAAAGAGATAGAGGAAGATGTAAACAGATGGAAGAACATACCATGTTCATGGATTGGTAGAATCAACATCATCAAAATGTCCATACTTCCCAAAGCAATTTATAGGTTCAATGCACTCCCCATCAAAATACCAACGGCATATTTTACTGACCTAGAAAGAACTCTCCAAAAATTCATTTGGAACAGTAAAAGACCTCAAATAGCAACAGCAATCCTGAGAAAGAAGAGTAATGTAGGAGGGATCTCAATACCAGATTTCAAGCTGTACTACAAAGCCACTGTTCTCAAAACAGCCTGGTACTGGCACAAGAACAGACATATATAGATCAATGGAATAGAATAGAGAATCCAGATATCAACCCAAATCAATATGCTCAATTAATATTTGACAAAGGAGGCACGAGCATACAATGGAGTCAAGACAGTCTCTTCAATAAATGGTGTTGGGAAAATTGGACAGATACATGCAAAAGAATGAAACTAGAGCACCAACTTACTCCATACACAAAAATAAACTCGAAATGGTTACAGGATTTAAACATAAGACGGGAAACCATAAAAATACTAGAGGCATCCACAGGCAGCAAAATCTCAGACATATGCCAAAAGAACTTCTTCACTGATACTGCCCCTTGGGCAATGGAAGCTAAAGAGAAAATAAACAAATGGGACTACATCAAAATAAAAAGTTTTTTCACAGCAAAAGAAACCATCAACAAAACAACAAGAAAGCCCACTGTATGGGAGAACATATTTGCAAATGATATTACTGATAAAGGTTTAATCTCCAACATCTACAAACAGCTTATTCAACTCAGTAAAAGGAAAATAAATGAGCCAATTAAAAAATGGGCAATGGAACTAAATAGAGTCTTCTCAAAAGAAGACAGAAGGAAAGCCAAGAGGCACATGAAAAACTGCTCAAAGTCACTACTTATCCGAGAGATGCAAATCAAAACAACAATGCGATACCATCTCACACCTGTCAGAATGGCCAACATTAACAAATCAACAAACGATAAGTGTTGGCGAGGTTGTGGAGAAAAAGGAACCCTCGTGCACTGCTGGTGGAATGCAGACTGGTGCAACCACTGTGGAGAACAGTATGGAGTTTCCTCAAAAAACTGAAAATGGAACTCCCATTTGACCCAGTAATCCCACTCCTAGGAATATATCCCAAGAAAATAGGAGCACCAATCAGAAAGGATATATGCACCACTATGTTCATAGCAGCACAATTTACAATAGCTAGGATTTGGAAACAGCCTAGGTGTCCATCAGCAGATGATTGGATCAAAAAACTATGGTACATCTACACAATGGAATACTATGCTGCCATAAAAAAGAAGGAATTCTCATCATTTGCAGCAACCTGGATGGAACTGGAGAATATCATGCTGAGTGAAATAAGCCAGTCAATGAAAGAGAAACACCACATGACTTCACTCATTTATGAATAATAAAGAACATTATAAACTGATGAACCATAAGTTAAATATAGCGACAGTAAAGCAACAAGCAGACTGTCTAATTACAGCGGGGAGGGGAGGGAAATATGAGGGAAATAAGAGATCAACCGAAGGACTTGTACACATGCATATAAGTATAACCAATGGACACAAAACACTGGGGAGGGAGGGAATTTTTTTTTTTTTGGGGGGGGAAATGGTAATATATGTACACAGATAATAATTTAATAAAAAAATTTTAAAAAAAAGTACAACCAACGAACACAGAACTCTGGGGAGGGAGGGCATGAATGGGAGGGGGGGCAATGGTAAGTTATGTACACATAATACCTTAATAAAAAATATTAAAAAATAAAAATAAAAAAATAAAATACATCCTTTTTTTTTTGACGAGGGGTACTCAGCGTTACGGAAATTATAGAAGGGGTACACATATGTCAAAGGTTTGGGAAACACTGGTGTACAGCACTGCCTGGCACACTGCAGGTGCGCCTCCACGGAGTTCATTGCAGGAGTGAATGAGGTTAGAGGAGAGCACGTGAGTCAGCCCAGGTAGCACAGCTGGCAGGTGGCAGAACTGAAGGTAGGACCCCTCCTACCCCTGCGCCCCGCTTACTCTTGCACACTACCAAAGCCTTCTTCACGTCTCTCTGCCCTCTCCGCCCGTCCTTCGCGCAGAAGGGCAGGGCACTTCCTTTCTGTGAGCGTCCCTCTGCTCTTCTGCGGCTGATAACAACGTGGGAGGAAGAACACCACAAGGAACAGAGCGTGGGCTTTAGACCCAGAGACTTGGATTCAAATTTTGGCCATCACCAACTCTCTGGGTGAACTTGGAAAAGGTAATTTGCTTCTTTGAGCCTCAGCTTTTTGTTTTTGTTTTTTGAAAGTATATTTTATTGATTTTTTACAGAGAGGAAGGGAGAGGGATAGTTAGAAACATCAATAAGAGAGAATCATCAATCAGCTGCCTCTTGCACACCCCTTACTGGGGATGTGCCCGCAACCAAGGTCCATGCCCTTGACTGGAATAGAAACTGAGACCCTTCAGTCCGCAGGCCGATGCTCTATCCACTGAGCCAAACCGGTTTCGGCGAGCCTCAGCTTTTTAATCTGTAAGCTGGGAATAATCATAAGAGCCTCTCACTCTGTTGTGAAGACTATGAGACAAAAAGAATGGTTATGAAGATTGGAAAAGACTAGAAAAACTGTCATTTTCACAGGCAATATGATTGTTTACGTAGAAAACATAAAGTAATGTCATGGACAAATTATTAGAATCAACAAAAACTTCGACAAGATTTCTGGATATACGCCGAAACTGGTTTGGCTCAGTGGTAGAGCGTCGGTCTGCGGACTGAAAGGTCCCAGGTTCGATTCCAGTCAGGGGCATGTACATTGGCTGCGGGCACATCCCCGGTAGGGGGTGTGCAGGAGGCGGCTGGTCAATGTTTCTCTCTCATTGATGTTTCTGGCTCTCTATCTCTCTCCCTTCCTCTCTGTGAAATATCAATAAAATATATTTAAAAAAAAAAAAAAAAAAGATTTCTGGATATAAATTTACTATATAAAAATCAATGCTCCTCTAAATAAGCAATAAACAGAAAATGTCAATTTAAAAAAAGTCACAGTTTATAATATCAAGGAAACTATCTGGGCAAATAATTTTTCTGGAAGCCAAGATGTGCAATTTTATCTTGATACAGGAAGTTATAAAAATCATTGAAAAATAATTAAATAAGAACCAAATGGCCCTAGCTGGTTTGACTCAGTGGATAGAGTGTTGGCCTGTGGACTGAAGGGTCCTGGGTTCGATTCCAGCCAAGGGCACATGCCTGAGTTGCAGGCTCAATCTCCAGTAGGGGGCGTGTAGGAGGCAGTCGGTCAATGATTCACTCTCATCATTGATGTTTCTATCTCTCTCCTTCTCCCTTCCTCTCTGAAATCAATAAAAATATATTTTTTGAATCAAGTTCTTGCAAAAAAAACCCACACAACTATATGAATAAATAATATATCTATGCATGAGACCATCAATATCATAAAGACATATTTTTTCCAATTTAATCTATAAATTCAGTTTCAATCCAATCAAAATCCCAATAGATGTTAATAAAGGCAGGGGAATAAAAATCTATACTAAAAGAGAAATATGCAAATTCACTGTCACTTCACAATACCCACCAGCCAATCAGGAGTGTGTATGCAAATTAACCTCATTGTCTCCAAGGAGACTGACAGCAGGGAGGAGGGAGCTCTCAGCATGGCCTGCTTGGCAATGACTGCGGTGGGGAGCGGGCAGGCCCTGCAGAAAGCAGAGAACCATGGGGAGCAGGCTTAAGCCATCAGTCGGACATCCCCTGAGGGCTCCTGGATTGGATAGGGTGCAGGTCAGGCTGAGGGACACCCCCCCCCCCCACCCATGCATGAATCTCATGCACCAGGCCTCTAGTCACATAATCAAGCACTTGGAAAAAATCTCAATAGGCTCTTCAAGGAACTTTATAAACTAATTCTAAAATTCCAAATGAAAAACCAAAGATCCAAAACTAGCCAACACATTTTTTAAGAACAACAATAAGGACACATCATGAGATTTTTCCCTATCATATACCAAGTCTTATTACAAAGTTGCAGTGTTAAGACAGGGCAATATTAACAAAAGGACAGCAAACAGCCAAAACTGGTTTGGCTCAGTGGATAGAGCGTCGGCCTGCAGACTGAAAGGTCCCAGGTTCGATTCCAGTCGGAAGCGTGTACCTTGGTTGCCAGCACATCCCCAGTAGGGGGTGTGCAAGAGGCAGCTGATCGATGATTCCCTTTCATTGATGTTGCCAACTCTCTATCCCTCTCTCTTCCTCTCTGTAAGAAATCAATAAAATATATTTTAAAAAAATAATAAAGGACAGCAAACAGTCCACGGAAACAGAAAGAGGTCCCAGAAGTAGAGAGCACACATATGGACATTTCATAGATATGACAGAACTGTCATTACAGATCAATAAAAGAAGAGGAGATATTGGTGCAAATTACTGGCTATTCATTAGGGGGAAATAATAATAAAACAAGATAACATCCTCACATCATATCCAGATTTCAATTCCAGTGGCATAAAGACCTAATGATAAAAATCAAAATATTAAAAGTTTTGGGGAAAAATGAGGGAAAATATATTTGTGACATAAGGGAAAGGAAATTTTTCTTAAATTAAGATAGAAAAAATTTTTAAAAGAAACAAAGAAAGTTGAATAAATCCGACCACATAAAATTTAGAACTGTGGGGGCGGGAGGGAGAGAGGTCAATGCAGGGGGGAGGGAAGAGACATATATAATACTTTAATCAATAAAGAATTAAAAATAGAGAAGAGAAACCAAGATGCCGGCATAGGTAAATGCCTAACTACAGCCTCACACAACAATTTTTAAAAATACAACTAAAATATAAAGTGGACATTATCCAGAACTACAGGAAAGTTGACTGATTGGAAATTCTATAACTAGAAGGAAAGAGAAAACCAGAAGGAAAATCAGAGGAGCTGTAAAAACCTAAGGTATGGCCGAAGCCGGTTTGACTCAGTGGTGGAGCGTCGGTCTGCGGACTGAAAAGTCCCGGGTTCGATTCCGGTCAAGGGCATGTACCTTGGTTGCGGGCACATCCCTGGTGGGGGGTGTGCAAGAGGCAGCTGGTCGATGTTTCTCTCTCATCAACGTTTCTAGCTCTCTATCTCTCTCCCTTCCTCTCTATAAAATATCAATAAAATACATTTAAAAAAAACAAAAACGAAGGTATGGAGACAGGGTGCGCAAGTAGGGAGAGGACGCAGCCAGAGTGGAGGGGTGGCTGAGTGCCTGGCTGGCTTTCCCTAGCGGGAAGGAGATAAAAGCTCCGGACTGTGCTGAACCCCAGTTCTGGGTGAGACCCTTGGGACCCAGCCTCATACAGAGGGAAACTGGGCTGTAAGGTGGAAGCTCAGGGGAGCAGCAAAAGGCAGAGCCCCCGAGTCGTGCACATTTTGCCCAGAGGACAAACTGTTGATTGAGCCGCTGGATTGCCCTAGTGGGAAGGAAACATAAGCTTCGGACTGCTCTTAACCCCACTTCCAAATTACACTAAACCCAGTTGCAGGCTTGTTGGGGGAGAGACTAGATTGTCTGGTAGTGGGAAAAACTCTAGGGCACCTTTCTCTCAGAGGTGCTTGCAGGAGTACCAAAGGACACTGAGGAACACTGAGACTCAGGAACCTCAGAGGGCGGGGCTAATGGGAAGCCAAGGCTGTAGGCTCCACCCTGAAACTCCACCCCATCCAAGCTGAGCACAGAGGCTTTTGGAGTTTTCCAAGTCTAGTCAAATAAGGCTGTCTCCTGGCATAGACACAGCTGATCCTACCACCCTACCAACTCAGAGAAGCAGCAAAAATGCTGAGACAAGGAAACAGATCATAAACAAAAGAAATGGAGGACAACAAGCAACTGGATATAGAGTTCAAAACCACGCTTATAAGGCTTTTCAAGAATCTACTAGAAAAGGCCGATAAAATAAACAAGACCTATGAAGATATGAAAAGGGATCAACTAGAAATCAAAAGGGACCAACTAGAAATAAAGAATACCTTCTCTGAAATAAAAAATATTATACAGAGTCCTAAAAACAGAATGGAAGATTGCAAGAATCAAGTCAAAGATTTGGAAGACAAAGAGCCAGAGGACACTCCTCTGCAGAAGCAAGAAGACAAAAGAATCCAGAAAGTGAAAGATAATGTAAGAAACCTCCAGGACAACTTCAAGCGAACCAACATCAGAATTATGGGTGTCCCAGAAGATGACAGAGAACAAGATACCGAAAACATATTGAAAGAAATAGTGGCAGAAAACTTCCCCCACCTGTGAAAGAAATAGACTTACAAGTCCAGGAAGCACACAGAACCCCAAACAAAAGGAATTCAAAGAGGACCACACCAAGACACATCATAATTAAAATTCCAAGAGCTAAAGACAAAGAGAGAATATTAAAAGCAGCAAGACAAAAGCAGGTAGTTACCTATAAAGGGGCACCCATACGACTGTCAGCTGATTTCTCAACAGAAACCATGCAGGCCAGATGGGAATGGCAAGAAAAATTCAAGGTGATGAATAGCAAGAACCTACAGCCAAAAATACTCTACCCAGCAAAGCTATCACTCAGAATCAAAAGCCAGATAAAGAGCTTCACAAATAAATTTAAGCTAAAGGAGTTCATCACCGCCAAGCCAGAATTATATGAATTGCTGAAAGAGGTTCTTTAGGAAGAGGAAGAAAATAAAGATAAAAATTATGAACAACAAATATGTAACTATCAACAAGTGAGTCTAAAAACCAAGGGAAGTAAAAAACATGATGAACAATATTAACTGGTGAATATAATAGAATCAGAGGTATGGAAGGGGAATGGACTGATGATTCTCGGGGAAAAAGGGAGTTGGGGGGTGCGAGAAGAGACTGAACATAAACTGCACCTATGGATGAGGACAATGGGGGATGGGGAAAGGGCAGAGGGTGGGATAGGAACCTGGTGGAGGAGAGCAATGGAGAGGGGGAAAAATGAGAGACATCTTTAATAATATGAACAATAAAGATTTAAAAAATAAAATACGGTTATCCCTGAAAGTGGGATTGCTGAATTAAAAAGAAAAAAAATAGCCAAAACCGGTTTGGCTCAGTGGTAGAGCATCGGTCTGCGGACTGAAGGGTCCCGGGTTTGATTCCAGTCAAGGGCATGTACCTTGGTTACAGGCACATCCCCGGTAGGGGGTATGCAAGAGGCAGCTAGTTGATGTTTCTCTCTCATCAACATTTCTAGCTCTCTATCTCTCTCTCTATCTCCTCTCTGTAAAATATCAATAAAATATATTTTTTTAAAGAAAAGAAAAGAAAAAAAATATGATCAATGTTTCAGGAAATCAGTTCATATTAAAACAAGCAACCACCAGCCCTGGCCAGGGCGGCTCAGGTGGTTGGGCATCGTCCCATGCACCAAAGGTCGCTGGTTAATTCCCGGTCAGGGCACGTACCTGGGTGTGGGCTCAATTCCAGGTGGGATGGTTCACTCTCACGTCCATGTTCTCTCTCCCTCTCCCTTTCTCTCTCTAAAAATCAATTTGATAAATCTTTAAAAAGGAAAAAAAAAAAGCATAACCACCAGAATGGAAAACATTAAAGTCTGCCAATTTCAATTATTAGGAGGATGTAGAACAATGAAAACTTTCATAACACTCCTAAGAAGAGATTAAAAATGGCACCATCATTTTGGAAATTAATTTCAAAGTTGAAAAGCTTCACGTCCTTCCTAGGTACACTGGCAACATTAATATATATTTGTGTGTTTCCACGGTGTCATTCTGCAAATGCCTTCAAGTGAACAGAGCTACATGCAATAACACCGACAGCAAACACAAAGCTAAACCAAAAACGCAAGTAGCAGAAGGACAAGCATAGGACCATACCATCCTCAAAACTGTGTGTGTGTGTGTGTGTGTGTGTGTGTGTGTGTGTGTGTGAACATGGAATTAGCCAAGACAATTTGGAGAATGAGGTGTCAAAAACATGCAGCATCATATATCAAGGCTTTATAAATTACAGTAATTAAGGCAGGATGGTATAAGAACAAGGACAGACAAATGTTGCAAACAAACAGAATAAAGGAAGAGTCACTAGAAGAGGATTACTACAAAACCTGAGGCAGCTTTCTCGGATGGCCAGCTGATGCCTGGCACCTCTGAATCCCCTCCTCCTTCTTACCATCATCAACTCCGCTTCTCTCACTGACCCTCTCTCGCTCTCTTTTTCCCTCTCTTTCTAGTTTACTCGTTCTCCTCAGACTTTGGGATTTTGAATCCCAACTCTGACACTTAACAACTGCACCAGCAGCCGAAACCGGTTTGGCTCAGTGGATAGAGCATCGGCCTGCGGACTGAAAGGTCCCAGGTTCCATTCAGGCCAAGGGCATGTACCTTGGTTGCGGGCACATCCCCAGTAGGGGTTGTGCAGGAGGCAGCTGATTGATGTTTCTCTCTCATTGATGTTTCTGACTCTCTATCCCTCTCCCTTCCTCTCTGTAAAAAATCAATAAAATATATTCAAAGAGAGAGAGAGAGAGAGAGAGGCCTCCGAGAGGAAGCTCGGGTGGCTGGGGGGCATCTCTTCACTGGGTGTTGGTTCACACCCATTGAACTTGCAGTGTTCACAGTTGTTACCTCTAAAAGGTAAAAACGTAATAGTAATAAATAAAAAGAGGTGGCCTCTGGTGTCAGACTTCTCTCCATCCGAGCCCCATTGCTGCTTCCCAGCCAGGGCATGCTGGGAAGGTTTCCTAACCACTCTGAGCCTACATGGAGCCATGGCTGTGAGACGAGGCTGAGGATCCCATATAATAAAAGGCTAATGTGCAAAGAGACCGAACAGCAGAACAGCCGGAACAACCCAACAACCAAACAACTGGTCACTATGACATGCGCTTACCACCAGGGTGTGTGTGTGCAGAACACGGTGGGTGTTGGCTGCAGCGGGATGGTGGAGCAGGTGAGCGGGGGCAGCAGACCAAGGCGGGGCACCCGTCGCTGTTATTGGGGCGAGCCTCTGGTGGTTACTGAAAATTCTTTTTGCCCACACACCACAGTCCGGCCCTGCGCTCGCACCTGCTGCTGGTGCCGGAGGCACTGCTCGTACCCACTGCCAGGGCTGGCCCTGCTTATGCCCGAAGCTGGTACCGGAGCCACCGCTCACACCTGCTGCCAGTGCCTGGCGCTGGTCCCGGTCACTTGGAGCCATCAGCAGGTGCGAGCAGCTGCCAGCCCTGATCACCCCTGAGGGCTTCTCCCCCTGCCCCTGTTCCTGAGGGGCAATCAGGGCAGCAGCTACTGCTTGCACCCACTGACAGCACCCACCCAGCTCACACCCACTGCTGGTGCTAGACCCAATCTCTCTTCACCGTCAGAGGGTGCGAGTGGGGCTGGCACCATCAGCACGTAGGAGTGGCAGCGGCGGGAGTAGGGCTTCTGGCAGACAGAGAATTGGGAGCCATGGTGGGAGGGGCTGGGTTGGGGCTCGGAGGATGGGCCAAGACCTGCCCCTGTGCCTAACACAGCCTCTAGGCCAGGGGTGGGCAAACTTTTTGACTTGAGGGCCATAATGGGTTCTTTAACTGGACCAGAGGGCCAGAACAAAAGCAACCTGACCATGCTGGCACTCTCATCTTGGGCTGCTGGTGAAGGAGCAGAGGGGAGAGCAAGAGAACCCTCTGCTCTTTCGGCTCTGCAGGCCGGATAGAACAGCCAAACGGGCTGGATCCAGCCTGAGGGCCGTAGTTTACCCACAGCTGCTGTAGACCCACAGTTCCTCTCAAGGTGCACAAATTTGTGCACTGGGCCCCTAGTCTACTCTATAGAGGAATTGTAAAATTAAGCAAGTTAATACTTGCAAAAGCATTGAGCATGATGTCTGACGCACAGTAGGCATATGATAAATGCTAGCAAGCTAGCTCTTTTTTTATATAGAGAGAGAAGTTCAGGTTGAATGACACACCATGTTCAGAGTCTCGATAGAAACAAACTTAGTCACGATGTCAGAATGTGCAACCTTAACAAGTAACACTCATAGGAAGAAAAACCCCTCGATGGACACTTGTGGGATTGGCTCTGAAATGCCTACATGTCCTGAGAGTCTGGTAAGATCTCTATCTGTAAGTCTACCTTTCGGGCCAATAAGCAAAAGCATTTGCAAATGTTATCCCCGAAGAGAACCTCTCATGTTATTTTGAAATACAATCGTTTACGTTCCAGAGCGTGGCCCAGGCATGCTCAGAGCCAAGATGGGGGGGGGGGGGGGGGGGGCGTGGGGAAGTGACCGCAAATGTAAACTTCTCCTGAAGATGGGACGGTCTGATCCCGCGGCCGGTTCAATCACTCCACCTCAAGGGCTACTTTGACTTGAAGCCTGGCCCTTCCCAGCCTCCGGCCAAACCTCAGAAACCCCATCGCCCGGTCAGTTACAGTGAGCGGATCTCTGTGTCGGAGTTTCCCGGCCAATCAGGCCACTCGCCACCTGAGCAGAAGCCCATCGCCCTGGCAGGCTGGCCTTAGAGAGAGAGGCCTTTCTGCGAGCTGGCTCGCAACGTTTCTGTATGAACAGCCTGTGCTTAGTCCCAGGGCACCCGAAGCAGCAGAGTCCCTCCTGTGACACTCCGTGATGTGGCCAGGCCCCCTGGCTGTGCCCCTGGCTCTTCCCAGGGCACACGCAGTGCTGCGGTGGGTGGGGGCGAGGTGAGCAGTGGGGGTGGTATTGCTAACTAGGCCCCGCCCTGCCCCTACTCCAGCTGAGCAGCAGCGCCCCAGGATCTTGGGGATGAGGGGGCGAGGGGAGTTTCTGTTATATGTACAGATGGTTGCATGGATGTGTGTGTGTGTGTGTGTGTGTGTGTGTGTGTGTGTGTGTGTGTATGTATTTGTGTGTATGTGGGATAGGCTTGCATGCAGTGAGTGAGTGAGGGTCTACCCTGGCTCGTTGAGTCTATCAGTACACATGTTGTGTGTCTATAAAGACAGGTGTTTTCATCCTGTGAGCGTGGTATGCAGCACTAGAGAGGACTGTGTCCATTGTGACAGTTTGTGTATTACACGCAGGGAAGGGTCATGGGTCGAGTGGGTCATTGGGTGCCAAGAGTCTGTGTGTGTTGCGCGGATGTGGAGGGCCATGAGCTGTGCCCGTGGGTGAGGGGGGGGTGTTGTGTGTGACGTGCTGGGTGCTACGGCTGTCGGTGGTTGTGGGTGCTGCCCGCCCCCGAGGGGGAAAGACTGGGTCTGACAGTGGCGAAGGGGGACTGTGTGTCCGAGAGCAGCTGCTGGTGGCAGGAAGGTCAGACTTAGCCCAGCTCTTCAGACCCCTCCAGAGCCCGTGTAGCCTCGAGGACCCTGAGGGGCAGAAAGGCCCAGCAGCCACACCTCACCCCCTCACCCCGCCACCCGCCTCTTACCTGTGGGACGGCAGGGACGGGGGTGGAGGGGGTGACAAAGCGGAGGGGCGGTGGGGGCCGCTGGGAGCATGTTTCCTGGAAGGCTTCTCGGGAACTCAGGAAGCCGGGCAGGGAGTGAGGGGGAGGCCGGAGGCAGGAGGCAGGAGGCAGGCCCAGGCCTAGGCGTGACTCACTTTCCTCTGTGCTCCAATCCTAGCTCAGCAGCAGGAATTGGGGGGTGCGGGGGGAGGGGGTGCCTGCTGGCTCTTCTGGGTGATCAGGGCGTAAATCCAAGAAGCCAGATGCTTGGGTGAGGCTCCAACCCCAGGGTCGCCCGGAATATTCTCGTTCAGCCAAGGAGTCTCTCCCTGCGCACAGCTCGGCCCGCAGCCCAGGGCTGGTCCCCTTGGATGAGCAGCCCCTCTGGGAGGAAGGGCTGGGCCGGGGCGGGCAGAGGAGGGAGGGACGGGCCCTTGTCTGCAGGGGACATGGGCTCTGACCTGAGGAAGCTCCCAGCCCTGTCCTTAGGAGCCCAGGTGCCCATGGGCACAGGCCTCTCTGTGTGAGCGCCAAGCTGACGGGAAAGATCCAGTGGCTTTCAGAAGACAGCCCGTGGGCGGGCACACTGCCTTCCGGCCCGCAGGGGGCCATTTTCCAATGGGCGTGGCATCGCCGGCCCACAGGTGCCCCCGGCAAAGGAAGCCACAGCCTTGCCCTCCGGGACGCCCAGTCTGCTGGGAAACAGAAAGTCCTGCCTCTGGAGCCACCCCATCGGACAGGGAGACGCCTCCATCCCTGCCCCGAGCCCCCAGGCTGAGCGAGAAGGAAGTCCTTGCTCTGAGGAGGCCCAGTCCCCTGTGCACCCCCCTGAGCCAGACCGAAAGCCCGGGACTGCCCCTGGAGCTCCAACTTTGGGTGTTCTGTCTCCTAATCTCCACCCACACCCCCACCCACACCTGATGGGGCTTGGCAGAGCAGGAAGCAAAGGTGTTTAGGCTGCAGAGGAGAGCGGACTGGGCCACGGGATAGGTGGGCAACCTCAGATACCAAGTCTAAGAACCCACTGGACCGGGATTTGACTGCCGCCTCGGGGATTCAGTGTGGACCCTCCTGAGCGTCTCCGAGCCGGGGTCAGTCACCGCCACACAGCCTCCCCGCGCTCTACCTGGCAGGGTGCCTGGTACGTCGTAGAAAATCAGTAAATGAAAACACTCTTATTTACCCAAGCCCCTGCCTAATGTCCCAGAACTGGGGACCAAATCCTTTCTCCGCATCAGATGGACACCTCCTTTTTCTTTTTTCTTTTTGTAATGTATTTGTATTAATTTTAGAAGGAACAGAGAGGGAGAGAGAGAGAGAAACATGAATGGTGAGAGAGAATCACTGATTGGCTGCCTCCTGCACAATCAGGAATGGAGCCTGCAACCGGGCATGTGCCCTGACCAGGAATCGAACTGTGACCTCCTGGTTCATAGGTCAAGGCTCAACCACTGAGCCACCTCGGCTGGGTGACAACTTCTTTAAAATTAACATTTAGCCAAAACCGATTTGGCTCAGCGGATAGAGCACTGGCCTGCAGACTGAGAGGATCCAGGTTCGATTCCGGTCAAGGGCATGTACCTTGGTTGCGGGCACATCCCCGGTGGGGGGTGTGCAGGAGGCAGCTGGTCGATGTTTCTCTCTCATCGATGTTTCTAGCTCTCTGTCCCTCTCCCTTCCTCTCTGTAAAAAATCAAATATATATATATATATATATATATATATATAATTTTAAATGAAGGTTTAACAAATCAGTTCTTCAGATTCCACTTCAAGAGGCTCTGAGATAGCAGTGTGGGGCGGGGGGAGGCTGGCCACCAGTGACATAAATGTTTAACGGCACCAAGGCAGGTGGCCCGTGAGCAGAGTCCAGGGGAGACCAGCCCGGGCAAGGATGGCTCAGTCACCAAGAGGCTCTTCCTCGCTGTGCTCACCTACCCCCGCCCTCCCCCTCAAACAAGGGCTGCCACCAGCACCGGTGTGGGGTGAGGATCCTGGCATCTCTGACAGAACCCGAGCTCCCCCACCACCCCCTCACCCCCCTGCCCCTGCCAGGTGTTCCAGCGCCGGCTGAGTCATCCTGGGGGCCTATTCGAGTTCCAGCCGTCCCCCCACCTCACACCCCCCGCCCTGAACTCCGAACCCGAACCTTCAGGGATCATCTCCTTAACATGTTTCCCACCTGTCCCAGTCCCTGTTTTTTGACTCCATTTTTGAACCGGGACCGCCACGCTGGGAGAGGGGCGGGCAGTCTATGAGGTTCTCCCTCCTCCCAGCCGGTGGGCGGAGCTACCACATGACTGGCACCTGTCACAGAGACATCCCCAAGACACTGAACCATCCATCAGCACGTGCCAAAGAGTCCTGGAGCCCACCCCTTCCTGTTCGCCCTGGGTCCAACCCTCCCTGTTCCGGCCCTTAAAAGGACCCCCAGGCCAGCCACGCGCTGCGGCTCCTCCATGTCCAGGTGCAGCCCGGCTGGGTCCATCTCCACTCCTCAATTCTGATTTCTCTATCCCCGTAATGAGTCCCGCTCATTACGGGGGAATAAACTTTACTTTAAAATTCCTTGGTGTTCTGTCTCCTGCGCCCCTCAAACCTTGCAGAGTCCTCCCTGTGCACCCCCTGTGCACCCCCCTCCCTGTGCCACCCCGTGTCCCGATCTTTACACTTGGGGTGAACACCTGGTGAGGAAGACGAGGAGGCTGAGGCTCAGAGACGTTTCGAGGCTTCAGCCGTCAGACCTCAGACCCGGCCTGTCGCCTCCCTCTGCAAGGCTTGTGCTCCCCACACCCCCCGGCACCTCACCGGGTTCACAGAACGGGGACGGACAGGTGTCCTGACCCCCAGTTTACCCAAGCAGAGGCAGCTGGGGCCCGGGAGGGGCATGACCTGTTCTCACCAGCGCTCAGGTCGCTCACCCCAACTCCCAGCTTCCATGGGAGGCGCTGGACAGCCCCCAGCGGGGGCGGGGGGCCCAGAGGTCCAGGGCGGCTGGGAGGGGGGGGTAAGGGAGGGAGAGAGGAAGCGGAGGGGGGCTAGTCCCGCTTCACAGAGGTCACACCCTCACGGCAGGCCCAGGCCGGTCCGCAGCCCCTCAGCTCTGACTCCCCTCCTGCCGGGGCTGCAGGGAACCCGGGGGGCCGGAGGGGGGCTGGCCCTGGCTCCCCAGGCAGAGGGGGGACCACAGCCAGGGCCTGGGAGGTGGAGGGGGGTGGGCTGCCAGGGGCAGTAACTGAAGCCTTAGGTGGCGAATCCCCGCCTCACACCGAGGACGCAGCGCAGCCTCGGCCCCAGGCCGGGATGCTCACCTCTGCCGCCGGCTCCTTCCCCCCGGCCTGCCTGTGGGATGGGCCAGCGGGACGCGGGGGTGGGTGCTGGCGGCCCGCTTCACGGTTCACAGAAAAGCACAGGAAGAGGAGGGAAGGCTCCTCCGGCCCTTCGGTCGCCAGCCAGCCTTTCCTGCCCGAGAGCCCCCGGACCCGCTCACAGACACAGGGGCGGGAGACACTGCCGCAGAGACAGCCCCGCCCTGGGGCACCTGGGCGAATGCTCCCCAGGTCCCAGCCCCGCCCTGGGGCACCTTGGCGAATGCCCCCTGGGTCCCAGCCCCGCCCTGGGGCACCTTGGCGAATGCCCCCTGGGTCCCAGCCCCGCCCTGGGGCACCTTGGCCAATGCTCCCCAGGTCCCAGCCCCGCCCTGGGGCACCTGGGCGAATGCCCCCTGGGTCCCAGCCCCGCCCTGGGGCACCTTGGCCAATGCTCCCCGGGTCCCAGCCCCGCCCTGGGGCACCTTGGCCAATGCTCCCCGGGTCCCAGCCCGGTGCACACCCTTCCCCGCCAGCTCACCCTGAAGACATCGCCGGGGCTGGGGATGGGCGCGGCCTCCGCTCATCTGCGGGTGGGTCTGAGGCTAAAACGTGCCGGGAAGGAAACGAAGGCCTTGATCCATCTGGGGGACTAGGATGTCACGGCTGAAACCCAAATTCCTTCATCTGGGCCTCAGATTCCCCTCATCTCCAGCCATTTTTCTGCTCCAGGCAACACAAAGGATGTTCGGTTCCATGGACTGGCTGCGCCCTTACTCCGGGTCTTTGCACATGCTGTTCCCTCTGCTGGCACACCGTTCCATCATTTCTTTTTAAGAGTTCTCCATTTAAATATATATATATATATATATATATATATATATATATATATATATGTATATATATACATATATATATATCTTATTGATTTTTTACAGAGAGGAAGAGAGAGGGATAAAGAGTTAGAAACATCAATGAGAGAGAAACATCAATCAGCTGCCTCCTACACACCCCCTACTGGGGATGTGCCCGCAACCAAGGTACATGCCCTTGACCGGAATCGAACCCGGGACCTTTCAGTCCGCAGGCTGACGCTCTATCTACTAAGCCAAACTGGTTTCGGTCCTCTCCCTCATTTCTATCCCACCTGAGCCAGACACCCGGTCACCCCCCCGCGGGCAACCTGCCTGCCTTCCTTCCGTGCCAGCACACGTTCAGTGGGAGCGGCAGGTACTCAGCCTCGGGACCACGTCCTGGTCTGCGAGCTGCCCGTTCTCCTCCGCGGATTTCCCAGGTGGGCAGCTAGAGGGGACATGTGCCCATCCCTGGCCAGTGGTGTCATTCAGGGGAAACGGGGCCCCCAGGTGCATTATTTCTGCTCGGCGGTTGGTCCGCCGTGTGGGACTGCCTGCTGCCACCTCCTGAGGAACTGTGCCACTGCGAGACGACAAGCCCTCCAGAGAGGGCGGAGAGGAGGCGCCGTGAAACCTGGCTCGCTGGTGATACGGCTGAGCCCAGGAAAAGTGCCGAAAAGCGCCCACCACCAGACTCCTACGGGAGCAAATATTCCCCGTTTGTGCTAGGTATTCCTCGCACCTGAAAGCATTCCCAACTGATGCATCAGCCTCTGGGTACCGTCTTCAGAAAGGTCACTTCCTGCCCTGGCTGGTGTGGCTCAGTGGGGAGTGTCATCCCGTGCACTGGAAGTTTGCCGGTTCAGTTCCGATTCCGGTCAGGGCACGTACCTGGGTTTCAGGTTCCAAGCCCATTTATGAGCACCTATGGGAGGCAACCAGTCGATGTTTCTCTCATACACTGATGTCTCTTTCTCTCTCTCTCTCTCTATCTATCTATCTCTCTCTCCCCCCCCCCCCGCCACCCTCTTTCCCTCCCTCCCTTCCTCTCTAACATCAGTAAAATATATATTTGGATGTGTATTTTTTTTTTATTTCACTTCCTCCAGGAAACACTCCCTAACTGCTGAGAACGGGACCGAGGCCCTCTCCCCGAGCAGTGGGCACGTTGTCGCTTTCATTACCTCTGCTCCGGTTCCTGCACCCGAGTCCCCAGGAGGCGGAGGTGGGCAGCCAGCGGCATCGTGTTCACCGGGTCACTTCGACACCAGCAGAGTTGCTGAACGAATCAGCATGCCCTTAGCTCAGCCGTGAGCAAACTACGGCCCGCGGGCCGGATCCGGCCCATTCGGCTGTTCTATCCGGCCCGCGGAGCCGAAAGAGCGGAGGGTTCTCTTGCTCTCCCCTCCGCTCCTTCACCAGCAGCCCAAGAGGAGAGTGCCAGCACGGTCAGGTTGCTTTTGTTCTGGCCCTCCGGTCCAGTTTAAGAACCCATTGTGGCCCTCGAGTCAAAAAGTTTGCCCACCCCTGCCTTAGCTGATGGCTGGCACAACCTCCTGGAGAGCAAAGCGCCCTGGAGCTTCGGGCAGGTGAACCGTGACGACCACACAGCCTGTAAGGGAGGTGGGTGTGTGCACACCTGCTGCGCGAGGTGGCGTCGCGTGCCCGGCGGGGGGAGAGCTGCTGCCCCGGCACAGGACAGCTGTGTGACCTGGAGGTGTGCATCCCCCTCTCTGTGCCGGTCCAGTTCTAACCTCCCACCACCCTCATGCTCGAACCCCGAGGTAGTTGGGATGTGCTCAGCTGCCCTAGGACAGTGAGATACCCACGTTTCTGACCCCTTCAAAGGAAGCAAATCAAAGTGGCAGTATCTCTTGATACAAGAGATTGTGCCTTGTGGTTATTATTATTCCTCTTTATTCATCTACAAAACATTGTAGCAAGTCTAATTTCAAGTCACCCAGTGTCTCATATCTTCGCATATTAGGTGGCATTTCTCTGTATCTCACCTTCTGTCACTCCCAAGGGCTGTCTCTCATAGCCAGCAGGACACGAGTGTACCAGGTGTACCGGTTGATAATGCGGATTTTTTTCAATAGATGGAGTTACACATATGTTGATATATATGCGACCTGATATGTATGCTGTTTTGTTGTATTGACAACAAGCTTCAAAACGTCATATGCCAAATTTTCTGAAGGTGTTAACATCATAGATATTTTTACACTTAAAAATGTCAAATTTCATGCCAAAAAAAAAAAAAAAGAGCATTTGCAGGAAGTTATAATTCATTATTTTGAAGAAAAGCGTTGCTGAATACTTCTGGAAGCTTATGGTGAACATGCTCCATCTCAAGATACTTGTGAACGCTGGTAATAAATGCTTTAAAAGTGATGATTTCGATGTGAAAGACAACCCCCAGGTCAACTGAAAAAGTTTGAAGACCAACAGTTACAAGCATTATTGGATGAAGATGCGTGTCAAACTCAAACACTTGTAGAAAGACTAAACATTGCTCAGCAAACAATTTTTTTTATCATTTACAAGCAATGGGAAAGATTTTAAAGGAAGGAAAATGGGTGTCACATCAACTGAACCAGACTATAAATAGACAACCGAAGAGTCATCAGTAAAATGTTGCTTCTAAGGCACGAAAGTCTTTTTTGCATTAAATTGTGACTGGCGATGAAAAGTAGGCTTATTTTGAGAATCTCAAATGCACAAAATCATGAGTTGATCCAGGTCAACCATCAACATAGACTGCAAGGCCAAATCGCTTCGGAAAGAAGACAATGCTCCGCGTTTGGTGGGATCAGGAAGGTGAGCTTCTAAAACCAGGTGAAACCATTAACACTGATTGCTACCGACAACAAATAATCAATTTGAACCACGCTTTGATCATAAAATGACCAGAATGTTCCAGAAGACATGGCAAGTAATTTTGCTTCATGATCATGCACCATCACACACTTCAAAATCATTTCAAAGACACATTAAAAGATCTTGTCTGGGAAGATCTTTTTTAAAAAATATATTTTACTGATTTTTTAGAGAGAGAGAGAGGGACAGAGAGTTAGAAACACCGATGAGAATCATTGATCAGCTGCCTCCTGCACACCTCCTACTGGGGATGTGCCCGCAACCAAGGCACATGCCCTTGACCGGAATCGAACCTGGGACCCTTTAGTCCGCAGACCAGCACTCTATCCACTGAGCCAAACCGGTTTTGGCAGCCTGGGCAGATCTTTTAACCCACCCACCGTATTCACCAGACCTTGCTCCTTCAGTTGACCACTTGTTCCAATCGATGACACAAGCACTTTCTGAGCAGCACTTCAAAACATATGAAGAAATGGAAAATTGGGTCTCTGGTTTGCCTCAAAACAAGAAAAGTTCTATTGAGACGGTATCCACAAATAACCTGAAAGATGGGGAAATGTGTAGCTAGCAATGGACATTACTTTGAATAAAGCACTTTTGATGTTTCTCTTGAATGTATCATGCTTTCTTTGATTACAAAATCCACATTAACCAGATACCTAGTATACAATGAGCTGTGTACTTTCACACATTACTTCACAAAGTAATCAGGACTTTCATTTCATGCAGACAGAATACAGGCAACACCCACTGGACACTGCAGAGCTACCTTATATACGCCACTAGAGGCCCAGTGCACGGATTGATGCACATTGGAAGAAAGTTAATTAGAAGGTGACCAGCAGGGTGGGACTGGGCAAGATGGGCCGAACCTGCCCTGGAGCCAACCTCCCGAGGTTGCTCTCTGGCCAGCTGCACCTGGGGCGGCACTGGGGCTTGAAGGGCGTCTGTGGAGGGAGCAGAATCTCTCCAGCAGGTGGGGTCCTTTGGCCTGGCCTGGAGAGATCAGACCCAAACCAGCCGTCCAACATCCCCCAGGGGGAAGCCCAGATTGCAAGAGGGCACTCTGCAAAGTTGCTGTGGCTCAGCAGCTCCTGCATTGAGCATCTGCCCCCTGGTGGTCAGTGTGCATCTTCCCTACCAGCCAGTCGGCAGGCCAGCCAGTCACAGCCTTTTATTTACATATATATATGTAAATAAAAGGCTAAGGGGGGGGTGGCAATGCATGAATTCATGCACTGGAGTGGGGGAGGGGGTGTCCCCTCAGCCCAGCCTGCCCCCTCTCACAGACAGGGAGCCCTCAGGGGTGGGAGGCGACCGGGCAATCAGAGGAAGGCGACACCCCCATCACAGCTCTGCTGCTGCCACAGCTGGCAGCACAAACCTCGGGCGGCCCAGGTGGCTGGTCAGCCGCCATCCAAGGCTCACCTGCACCTCAGGCCAGCCTTGGGCGGCTGGGGGGCTGAGGGACTGGCACTCTGGAGGCAGGCACACAGAGCAGCCGGCCCCACCTGGGGGTGGGCCCAGTCATGTCACACACCTGCTGCCCCAGCAGGGCTGAGGGGACTGGCCACCACCATGTTGTTGCCTTGGTTACTGCCACCTTTGAGGGTATGGCAGTCAATTAGCATGTTCCCTCCTTATTGGCTGTGGGTGCCGCCATCTCTGTGAGGGCTCAACAGTCAATTAGCATATTTCTTCTTTATTAGATGGGATGGCTACTCCTCCCTAAAAATTCCACAGCAAACTACAGTATTTTTCCATTTGGCAGATGAAGAAACTAAGGTTTAGCAAGTAAGTGGTAGGGAACCAGAACTCCAAAGGATTTCAGGATTGGGCTAAGCCAGACAAGGGACCCACCTTGGAATAACACCTGAAGACTACAATAACGGTTAGGGTATAAAAATTTATTACACATACAGAATACGACCACTAGTGAATGCAGACAGGCTAGGACATAATGGTGCCAGAGGGAGGACAGCTAGCTCTTTGGAAAGTGAGCGGGTTTGGATGGCCCAGAGCTTCATGCCACGCAGACGGGTCAGTCAGATGGAAGAGCACCTGCCAAACACCCAGGGTGTCAGGGTGCCAAGCAGGTGCTCCGTGTGCCCGCTGCCCTCCCCGTCTGGCTGTGGCTCCGAGGACGCCACGCCCAGTGAGACAGTGAGGCAAAGGGGCTCCCCAGGTGGCCCAGGCTTGTCTCTGAAGTCACAGCAACACCGTTTTAAGCAATAGGTTTAATTGGGTGATTTCCACAAACTATACACGAAATCTCTAACCATGACAATTCAGTGGAGTACAAAACATTAAGTTACAGGGTGAAGAAGGCAGCACCAGTGGTGGCACCTTCCAATCTTGGTTGGCCTAGGGGGAAGGGGTGGAGGAAGGTTTCTTTTTAAACCAAGCCCCTCATTTCAATGTACAAAAGAATTACTCTGATTGATATTAAATTGTATTGAAAACAAAATGGCCTAAAAAGCAAATACTATTCTATGTTGGGGTGGAAATGGGAGGAAAGAATGAGTCCTTCAAAGCAGGTGGGAGACAGCGGGGAAGGGTTCCGTGGCTGTGACTGCAGGCAGTCACTCTCGCTGCTCCATTTTTACTTTTGGTGGTCTCAGGAAGGTCCGATTTTTCTTCTCTTTCTTCCCCTTTGTATTTGCTTGGAAGTTCCGCCAGCTGTCCACACGACCATCTCGACTTTCCTAAACACAAAGCGGTTGGAGGTGAGGAAACTAGTCAGTAGAGGAAGAGCCTAACCTCTCTGCCACTGCCCTGTGACGTAGCTCGGCCACCTGGACAAGCCGCTGCCCGGGAAGTGTCCCGCCCCCAGAAGGCAGGATAAGGCAGCGCAGGCTGGAAGTGGAAAACAAAATGAGTAATGCTCATATCAACAATGAGCCACCATTTGTGGGGACCTCCAGGCTAGACAGTTAGCATACGCTATTTCTAATCCTCACAGAAAGCTGACTGATCTGTGTAGAGTGCCACTAGCACTTCACAAATGACAACACCAAGGCTCAGAGAAGTCAAAGGCATATGGCTGGCCAGTATAACACAGCCACTCTTCCCACTGAACCTGTCCTACTCCCACCAAAACTTGGATGGAGGCTCACAGCCAGCACCAGTGTACTGAGGGGGCCACTGGGGACTTCTGCCTCCGTATCAAGGTGCCTACTCATCTTCTCTTTATTCATGCATGCAGAGGCACAGTCATCCACTCTGGTTAGCCCCCCCCACCCCGAGACCCAGATGTTACAGAAGACCAAGTGCTACTGGCTGTGCACCTGAAGGATGTGACTCGAGTGTCAAAGAGGAGTCTAGCTCAGAAGCCATAAGTCTCTCTATAACATAAATAAAATAAAATTTTTAAGTTGTTTTAAGAGTC
Source organism: Vespertilio murinus (assembly GCA_963924515.1). Lineage (NCBI taxonomy): Eukaryota > Metazoa > Chordata > Mammalia > Chiroptera > Vespertilionidae > Vespertilio > Vespertilio murinus. The sequence goes on from OZ004706.1 coordinate 16,349,416, forward strand.
TATAGGCAGGACATCAGGTCCATAAGAACCTGTTTCTACTAAAAGACCTCTAAGTCGGGCACCTTTCCATGTCTGCCCCTAAATTAAACGGGCAGGCCATTTTTCTTGAGCCTACCACAGTGTGTGCCCACCACAACCTAAACACCGCTCTGGGGTCCTCCCTCACTGCTCTCGCCACGGCTACAGGGCTCACAGGAGGCTGAGGCAGGGCAGCGCACTCTTCCCCACATGTCCCGTTCCCCTGACGGCCAGCCCAGTCGGTGCTGGGAAGGCCCCAGGAACCAAGTTTCTTTGCTGGGAACTTTTCTTACTCTGGAATGAGAATCCTGACCACCTTAGAAATTTACCTCAAAGTTTTTCTGCCACTCCCTTTCACGCTTGGCTTTTTCTTGAGCTTCAATTTCTTCTTCTCTTTGTCGCTTCCTGTGAGGAAAGCCAGACTGTAGCATTTATACGTTACTTAAGTGTGCTAACTATACAAGTTAGCAAACATATAAAGGAAATCGATATCCTAGGATTCTATAAAGATAGCTGTCTTGCCCTAGCCAGTTTGGCTCAGTGGATAGAAGGTCAGCGCGCGGACTGAAGGGTCCCTGGTTCAATTCAGTTTAAGGGCATATACCTCGGCTGCAGGCTCAATCCCCACGCAAGAGGCAGCCAATAGATGTGTCTCTTTCACATGAATGTTTCTCTCTCTCTGACTCTCCTCCTCCACTCTCTCTAAAAATCAATGGGAAAATATCCTTGGGTGAGGATCAAAAACAACAAAAGAAACACAGCTATCTGAAAAAGGGCTCAAAGTACAATAGTGTGGTTAAGGCCTGGGGTGGGGCTGGGAGAAGGGGGATAGAGAAGATAAAAGGGGGGTTACTGGGAGAAATATGTAATATTGTCAACAATGAAATAAGTTTTTAAGTTGTTTCATTAATGTCTCATTTAAAGCATGCAGATAAAACTATGGGGAAGAGATAAATTCCCGTTACAGAGTCAAACCAGACCAGACCACCCAAACCCAGCCAACCCTCACTGGAGGTTCTGCGCTCAGCCATGGCCAACTATCCCGAGAACTCAGGCCACCTTACTTCAGTAGAATGACCATTACAATTACAGAGGTTCTTACTCAAGAGGATCTCGGCACAAAATCCTATCCCAAAATAATTATTGCTTAACACCAATCCATGACAAAAATACATAAACTAAGTTACCAGTAAACTCAATATTTTTTTTATGAGCCGGGGAAAGCATACTTTAGGACAATAGACATTGTATATGTGATTATACTGTGTAATAATACATACTCACCAAAGCTGCAGCCACCAGATACACAGCGAGTTCTAGCCTCAGTAACAATGGCCTCAATAACTCTGCCTATTTCACTCCAGGAAATGAGGAAGAGAGTACACAGCACCCTTGATTATAAACTCCCTGCGGATAGGTCTATTCCGTATTTCCCAAAGTCAGAATTTCTTACCCTTGTCATTCAAAACGTTGGCTGTTTCAGGTAACTATTTTAGATTATCACTTAAATGACATTATTCCTTCTTTAGGAAAATCCCCAAAGAGCAACGTTGGTTAATCTAGGAATTTAAATATGGTTTAAGTGAATATATTGATATATACCTTTCATGCATCTCTTTGGCTTCTCTCTCCTTCCTTTTAATTTCCAGCTCAGCAAAGAGTTTCATGGTCTGTTTGTATACTGCTTGTTTGAACTATAAGAAAGTTAAGAATCAAAGAAAAGGAAATTAAGTTATTTTACCAACTACTTTCAGACGGAGCCCAAGATAAAAGCAGACTAGATCTCGGCAAGGAAAAGGATATTCAAAGAAAACCATTTAATGATGCTCTCTGGGGACAGACAACACTTCCATCTCTGAGATATTTCCACCACTTTCCCCATCAGATGATATACAGGAAAATTGCTCTAGTAAAAAGCACTAGCTACTCATCACAACCATTTGAGATTTTGGAGGACCCTTTCTGCCAAAGACCTTCCAAAACTAACTTTTCTTGTTCTTTTCACAAAAACTTTACAATTACTGTGTGCTAGGCACCAGACTGTACACTAGAGATCGGAAGCTGTTATCCAGCAGACCAGTCCTAGGGGTCTATTAGCTGTGGCGGGGCTGCAGTGGCCCTCCCCACCCATCTCATTGTTTCCTCCCTCCATCTAAAGTCCCTTCCCCTAAGGCACACGGCACCAACATAAAAGCCTGTGTCCTGAGGCTTCCTGGTAGCAGAGTGAGGTCCACATAACTTAAGTTTTAGCCCATGGGATAATAGGAAAAGTGATGTAGCAACTTCCTGGATGTTCTGAGAAAGAGCAGGCTTATCCCTTCTTGCCTCTTTCCTCTCCTCTGCACTCTGAGGGCAGGGCGACATCCTTGCTGGAAGAGTCAGGAAGAGTTAACCTATCAGATAGAAAACAGAACTCTGCCTGGCCGGCCAGACGTAGTCTCAGGGGTTGAGCATCAACCTATGAACCAGGAGATCATGGTTCAATTCTGGTCAGGGCACATGCCCAGGTTGAGGGCTCAGTCTCCGGGAAAGGGGGGGGGGGGGGGGGGCGTGAGGGCAGCCACTCAATGGCACTTTCATTATTGATGTTTCAATCTCCCTCTCCCTTCCTCTCTGAAGTCAATAAAAATATATTTTCTTTAAAAAGGAAAAACAGAACTCTATCTCTGAAACTTTCCCCCCAAACATGAAGTATTTTAAGTATACAAAGAAAGTTAGAAAATAACTCATCATGCAGATTCATAGAGCCTATATCCTAAAATCAGAGACACTGGAGCAAAGAGTAATATGTGAAGAAAAAATAAAGTAAAAGGGCCCCCAAATTTCTTGCTTCTTATAATAATGTTACTGTCTACAATGAAAGCAATGCTGACAACTCCAATCTCTAATAAAGACAAACATCAAAGGAGTAAAAGAGTCTGTCATGAATATTTTAATATCTTTAAAAGCTCTAAACTCTCCTGGGTGAACAGTTACTGGTGACTGTCAATATTTTATATTTTTCTGTTTTCCAAGTTTGCTATCATTAGCATATGTTCCTTTATAATCAGGAAAAAAGACAACTAAAATAAAGCTAGGGTGCTTGCCTGACTGGTGTGGCTCAGCTGAGCACAGACCCAGGAACCAAGAGGATGTTATCAGTTCGATCCCTGGTAAGGGCACAGGGAGGCTCGATCGCCAGTAGGGAGCATGCAGGACGCAGCCTCGATCAATGATGTTTCTACCTCTCTATTCCTCTCCCTTCCTCTCTTTCTAAAAATCAATAAAAACATTTTTTTTAAAATTAGGGTTCTTGCCAAAACCGGTTTGGCTCAGTGGATAGAGCGTTGGCCTGTGGACTGAAAGGTCCCAGGTTCGATTCCGGTCAAGAGTCACCTGTGGCCTGGCTGACATGGCTCAGTTGATTGGAGGATTATCCTGTACACCAAAAGGAGGCAGGTTCGATTCTCAGTCAGGGCACATAACAGGTTTCAAGTTGGATCCCCAGTCAGGGTATGTGCGGGAGGCAACTGATAGATGTTTTTCTCTCACTCTGATGTTTGTCTCTCTCTCTCTCTCCCTCCCTTTCTCTAAAATCAATCAACACATAAATAAATCAAAATAAGAGTCATGCCAAAACCGGTTTGGCTCAGTGGATAGAGCGTAGGCCTGTGGCCTGAAAGGTCCCGGGTTCGATTCCGGTCAAGGGCATGTACCTTGGTTGCAGGCACATCCCCAGTGGGGAGTGTGCAGGAAGCAGCTGATCAATGTTTCTCTCTCATCGATGTTTCTAATTCTCCATCACTCTCTCTTCCTCTCTGTAAAAAATCAGTAAGATATATATTTTTTTAAATAAAATAAGAGTCATCTCAGATTTTTCTCAAAGCTATCTATGCCAGTTGCAATTAATACTATATTGTGATTTAAATATCACAGAAATTCATAAATGTGGTTATAAAAGTGTTTATTGTTTCTTTCAAAACTAAGTATAATACTTTATAAAAATTCAATAAACATAAGACCCTAAAAATAACTGCTACTGAATGAGGTACAGGTGAGACATCTGGAAAAGACTAGGAATAAAATCATAAATATCTAGGACTTTGCTCTTGGTATATTTCACAAGTACCTACATTTTTAAAGTACTTCAAGAGAAATTAAAGTACTAAAAACTACAGATAATGCTTCATGTGTGTGTTTCATAAAATAAAGTCAACTACAAACTCCAATACATACTCAAAGAAAAAGGCCATAGGCCTATGTCAAAAAAGAGGTGAGTTTTTAAAGGGTGCATAAATGTACATTTAATATTTTGAGTTAAAATAAATGTTTACAGCATGTGCGCATCGTTCTTTAGGCTTCCCTCCCTTTAGCTCACCAGAGCCCAGACACACTAGACAAGGTGGCCGTTCCCTATGTAACTCACCAGCTCTGGGTCATCCTCCTCTACATTTGTAGATTTTCCTTCCTTCTTTAATTGCTTTTTTCGCTCTTTCACCTAAAAAAAAATTATTTTTCATCAAAAAATGAGCACTCATAATTTTAAGAATATCCATGAGCCTGCACACACAATAGCTGTGCTTTTCTATGCGCACAACAAGGCGTTTCCGTTGAAAAACGAAGAGCCTCCCCTCCAAACAGCAGAGCACAAAGGACGAGGAACAAGGCCCAGTCTGCCGGGAGGGTGGAGCGGGACCAGAGAGGGAGCTGACCCCAACTCATCAGAACCTAGGCCAGGTCCAATTCACTCAACGTTCAGTTTGTGGTGATGTGTTAAGTAAAGAAAACATTGTTATCAGGTTTTAGAAGCAGCTATAGAATAAATATTGATGTGGGGTTTTTGGGTTTTTTGTTTGTTTTTGGCATTTCTACAACTGCATTTTTTTTTATTTTCACTGTAAAACCCCATAAATTTCACATCATGTTAATTGGTGTTTTTACCACTTTGGCAACTATTGCGATCCAAAAAATAAAAAATAAAATGTTCCCATCCACACAAGAATGGCATCACTCCATTAAGCATCACTCAGTGCTGTACCAGCACAAAGCAGTGTCTCCGAGCTCAGGCAGGCCCCACTGCCACCTTGTGGTCAGACAGACAGGGTGGCTCCTTTACAAGCAAAATGCAGATGAAAGGCAGCTACTATAATGGTTCAAGTACAAATTTTCAGGTACTTTTCTGATTTTTTCAGAATTGGGCCTACACGTTCCATTTCCAACACATGACCAGCAGGATGTAATTATGGTCGTCCATCACCTTTTTACTCCTTTTCCTCACCTAAGCGTGGAGTCATTATTATTATTGGCTATGACGTTGTCTTAGCTTCCAAAGCTCTTCAAAGAAAACATCCATATTCACTCCCGACTGAAACAGCCCTTATAAATGGTCTCAAGATTCTTGACCCGCAAGTAAAAAATTAAACAAAGACCTTTCTTACCTCAAGCAAGCCACCTTAACATTTCCTGCAACTCAGATCTCAGTGATGAAAAAAGAGTAACATCAACTAAATTTATTTCAATTGAGTCCTTCCCTGTTGTTAATGCAAACAGGTAGCTCCTCCTTTTTAAAAAATTTACTCACACCCCCTTGCCAGCCCATGTTCCAACCCCTTCACAGGGACAAGAACAAAAATCAAGGGTCAAGTGTGACCATGGCTGCTCCACTTCTCCACTCTCCACTCTCAAACGGAGTAACGTGACATGTGACATGTAGAGGGAGGACAAAGAGCCACCTCTCAACACAGGACGGTAAGGAAAGAGGTCGGAGCAATGTCCTAACCACTCTTCGTCCTGAGGTCTGGGGTGAAGTAATAGTTTTAGGCACACACTACTCACGACCACCACAGCACAGTGGTGGAGACCACATATGCAATCACAGTTTCAACAGTAGGCATTGCTATGTTAACATTAACCCTCCTACAAGATGCCCAAGGCCTGCTAGTACTTCCTGTAAACACAGCGGCTCTATAAATACTTACAGTGTGTTCCACGTATTCTTTTCCTGCCTGAATTACATCCAGGGCCCTCTTCTTTTGCTCCTGATCCAGTAGCAACTTGTAAGCTTTGTCCACAGCTAATGCAAAACATTGAAATTAACTGTTTCTGCAAACACCCTCTGCAAGTCTGAACTATACTCAGGCAGTGTAAACGGGCTTGTGCCATCTAAAAGCATTCCCTACTTTGTTAAATTATTTACTGTTGTTAAACTACTTTTAAAACATGTAACTAGAGCAATGACTTTCCTTGAGAGCCTTGGAAAAAATTAAATATACACTCAAGGCTACATACACCACATCCAGGTTAAATTCAGTGATAAAATATTGCCAATTATTTTTTATTTTCAGAGAAAAAAAGGATCCTATGCAGTAACAGTCTTTGTTGTCACAAAGAAGCTTTAACAAAGCAAAGTTAAGGTTTATTTGTTAAACAGCGACATTTTGCTTTGGAAAGACAACTGTTCTTCTACTGAAAACCAGCTTCTTCATGACCAGAAGACAAAACTATTACATCTTTTCCTGATCCAGGACAAGAAACAGTTCACCCTAACATTTGACTATATTGTTCAAAAGCAGGTGAATTTACAAATACCTTCAAAGGCCTTTTGTGCTCTGTCAGCATCATCTTGATTTTTGTCGGGATGCACCAAAATGGACAGCTATAAAGGAAAAGGAACACTTACTCTTTGCCTGCATTCTTTAAACCAAACGCTCTAAGGTACTATAGCAAAAAAGACTGTTAGCTAGAAGCATTTTTTAAAAATATTTTTAGCCCTAACTGGTTTGGCTCAGTGACTAGAGCATTGGCCTGCAGACTAAAGGGTCCCAGGTTCGATTCCGGTCAAGGGCATGTACCCTGGTTGCAGGCACATCCCCAGTAGGTGTGCAGAAGGCAGTTGATCAATGTTTCCAACTCTCTATCCTTCTCCCTTCCTCTCTGTAAAAATAATAAAATATTTTTAAATAAATATATATATTTTAATTGATTTCAGAGAGAAAAGGCGAGGGAGAGAGAGAAATAACAATGACGAGAGGGAATAACTGATTGGCTGCCTCCTGCAGGCCCTTTGGGGATCATGCCCGCAACCTGGGATGTGCCCTGATCGGGAATTGAATGGCGACCTCCTGGTTCACAGGTCAATGCTCAACCACTGAACATACCAGTCAGGCCAGAAGTATTTCTTTTTAAATTAAAAAATATCATAAAAAGCCCAGAAATACTGGTCTTTAATAAAATTCAAGCACCAAAAGGTAAATGCACAACGGGGAAACATTTTGGGTTTTAATCCCAATGTTGAGAATAAATGCAAGCCTAGTATCATGAAGATGTTGTGATCACGGGAGGGGGGGGGGGGGACGGACGGGGACGGACGGACACTGAAAACTCCCAAGTTCCTGTTGGGTTCCGTATTCTGAGCACTAAGGAGACTAAAACAGGTGCGGCACATCATCTCTTCCCTAAAAGAACTTCTAACAGAAAACTGTGGTTCTCAGTCTGGCTGTGCTCCAATCCTGTAAAGTTTTCAAAAAATACAGATGTCTATTTTCCACCCTCAGAGCTTCTGAATGAGGCTCTGGCATCTGTTCTTGTTAAGCCTGTACTAGAATGCGTATCAAATAGTAGTAAGGAATTAGTGTTAATTTTGTTAGGTGTGACAAGTAGTTATGCAAAAAAAAATTTGTCCTTTTTTATTTAAGAAGATTCATGCTGGAGTATCAGGTGTCTGTAATTTATTCGCCAAAAATTAAGCCAAAAATATATATATAATGAAGCAAACTGTTGCAAATAGATGGTGAGTATATGGGTGTTCACTGCTTTATCTTTATAACTTAAAAATTTTTATGTCAAAATAAAAAACAAAAATCTCCACAGCTGATTCTTTTAGACATCCATGGTTAAGAGCCACTGACCTACTGCCACTGACAGACAGAAGCCAACTAGCTGGAACAGAGGGGCTGTGTTGAGGAACGACAGCAAGTGGGAATCTAATGCTAAATCCTACATTACTAGAGAGAGAATCCCGGGGTCCAATCCCAACTTCAGTCACGTACTAGCTGTAAGACCTTAAGCAACTCACTTAACCTATCTGCCTCATCTTCCACCTATTATTAGGTGCTTATATTTCATTGTGTTGTTTTAAGGTTGAAAGGAAATAATGCAAGTAAATAACTTAGCATACTGTCTAACCCACACTGACAACAGTTACCATATAAAGAGGACATATACAATAAGACATATTCTAGTGCTTTACTGTACTACCTCATTTAATCCTCATTAACAACCCCACGAGGTAGATACCATTATTACATGCATTTCACAATTAAGGTTAACAGGCACAGAAAGGTTGAAAGTAACTTGCCCAGTTCAAACTTGAAATTTTAGAGAAAGAAAAAAACTGAACATGTTAAGTGCAGAGAACTCAGGAAGAAAAAAAAAACTATAAAATTATATAATGGGGAATGATTGAGTAGGCAAAGGTAAAAAACATCTTAGCTTAATAGCAGATCATAAGATGATTATGAGTGAGCAATGAGAGGGGCAATTACTGTATTCAAGAAGCAAGCATGCCCTCGCTAGCTTTTCTCAGTGGTTAGAGCATCAGGCTGCGGACTGAAGGGTCCTGGGTTCAATTCCAGTCAAGGGCACATACCTCAGTTGCAGGCTTGGTCCCAGCCCATTGGGGTGTGTGCCAGAGGCAACTAATCGATGAGTCTCTCTCAAATTGATGTTTCTTTCTCTGTGTGTCTCTACCCTTCCCTTCCACTCTAAAAACCAATGGAAGCCGAAACCGGTTTGGCTCAGTGGATAGAGTGTCGGCTTGCGGACTGAAAGGTCCCAGGTTCGATTCCGGTCGGGGGCATGTACCTTGGTTGCAGGCACATCCCCAGTGGGGGGTGTGCAAGAGGCAGCTGATCAATGATTCTCATTGATGTTTCTAACTCTCTATCCCTCTCTCTTCCTCTCTGTAAAAATTCAATAAAATATATTTTAAAAAAACCAATGGAAAAAATATCCTCAGGTGAGGAGTAACAAAAAAAAATCAATGGAAAAATATTTTTGTATGAGCATTTTTAGAAAAAAAGAAGCAAGCATAACACTGGGTATGAACAAAGATGTCATGCAGGAGCAAAGCATAATATTTAGCACTGGTCAAGCCCTTTTAAATATGTAGTGCAGTCATTTTCAACCATTTTCATCTTGTAGCAAACAAACTAATTACTAAAGTATTGCAACACATGATAAATATATTTTTTGTCGAAATGACAAACAAAGAAATAGGTATAATTGAATTTTTTAAATTAACATCCTAATTTTTTTTTAATATTTTAATTGATTTTTTGAGAGAGAAGACGGGAGAGGGACAGAGAGAGAGAAACATCAATGAGAGAGAAACATTGATCAGCTGCTTCCTACACACCCCTACAAGAGACAGGGCCCAAAATCCAGGTATGTGCCCTGACCGGGAAACGTACCAGCAAGCTCTTGCATGGGACAACGTTCAACCAACTGAGCCACATGTGGCCAGGTGCAATAGGTATAATTTTGATTCATTCTATTGCATTCATTCAACTGCTATTGTGTTGGCTGTTGTCATTTTTTTTAAATATGTATTTTATTGATTCTCCACAGAGAGGAAGAGAGAGGGATAGAGAGCTAGAAACATTGATGAGAGAATCATCAATCAGCTGCCTCTTGCACACCCACCACTGGGGATGTGCCCGCAACCAAGGTACATGCCCTTGGCCGGAATCGAACCCGGGACCCCTCATTCCACAGGCCGACGCTCTATCCACTGAGCCAAACTGGTCTCTGCTGTTGTCATTTTTTTATTTGATAATCTAAGGGAAAAGAGGTCAGTGTCCCTGACTAAATAGTCAGGTATTGCATGTTTTCAAAATTCTTGCAGCACACTAGTTGAAAATTGTAGTATATAAGAAAAATCAAGACGTTGGGGAAAATTTTGAAAAAACCTGAAATACATAGAAAATCCCATTTGTAAAAACATTTTCGAGAGTGTGATTACTCAATTCACAGAAGGAAAGGCTGGGGGTCTTATTCAACTCTCAAAACTACTTTGTAGCTCAAGTTATTAAACACTAGAGGCCCAGTGCACAAAATTTGTGCACTGGGGGGAGGGGGAGTCACCTCAGCCCGGCCTGCACCCTCTCGCAGCCCGGGGGCCCTTGGAGGATGTCCAACTGAGAGCTTAGGACCACTCTGCCTAAATGGGCAGTCAAACGTCATTACTGCTGCCACAGAGGTAGTGCTTGCCAGCCATGAGCCCAGCTTCTGGCTGAGCACAATGACCACCAGAGGGCAAGGCTCCTATGTTAAGTGTCTACACCCTGGTGGTCAGTGCACATCACAGTGACCAGTCAGTCAGCCAATCGGTTGATTTGCATATTAGCCTTTTATTATATAGGATTAAAATGAACAAGAATCAGACATTGTGGATCTCCTTTCCTAGAGAATTTCTACAAAGCATTCCTTATATTAAACCAGTTACCTCCTGGATAGTCATTTAAATTTACAAAAGCAAATTACTAAGGAATGGGGTCTTAAAAAAAGAAAGAAAGAACTGTTACAAATCATTTAACATGTTCTCTCCTGGAAGCCAGGGGACTTAGTAAGTATGACTCCATGTAAGTGCTACAATTCTACTTTTAAATAAGGGGCTAGACAGATTCTATTTGGATATAAAATTCATTCCATTCAGAGGTAAGCTATGACCATCAAATTACTTAAGATTTTATGTCACTATAAGGTTTTTATCTAAGAGTTACATAGCTTTAAGTTTAAAAAAAAAAAAAAAGTTAGCTGAAACCAGTTTGGCTCAGTGGATAGAGCATCGACCTACAAACTGAAAGGTCCCAGGTTCGATTCCAGTCAAGGGCATGTACCTTGGTTGCAGGCACATCCCCAGTAGTGGGTGTGCAGGAGGCAGCTGATCAATGATTCTCTCTCATCAATGTTTCTTTCTATCCCTTTCTCTTCCTCTCTGTAAAAAAATCAATAAAATATATATATATTTTAAAAGTTAAATGTTGGCCCAAAAGTCATAATAGCAAATTTTTTTATTTTTATTTTTATTTTTTTTACAGAGAGGAAGAGAGAAGGATAGAGAGCCAGAAGCATCGATGAAAAACATCAATCAGCTGCCTCCTGCACACCACCTACTGGGAATGTGCCCACAACCAAGGTACATGCCCTTGATTGGAATCAAACCCGGAATCTTTCAGTTCCCAGGCCGACCCTCTATCCACTGAGTCAAAACAGATAGGGCCATAATAGCAAATATTAAGGAAACCATCATATGCTTACATTTTCAAAATGTTCAAACTCCGTCCATTACGAGAAATAGTACCATACCTGCCGAAACCTCTTTTTTATTTCTTCATCTGTCACTTCAGGATCTATCTGAAGAACCTGAAAGAATCAAAATCAACACTGTAAAAAAAAAATTTTAAAGACTTCATAAATTTAAGAGATGCAATGAAGCTGAATCAACCATAGACACATTCTAATCAACGTCTAGAACAGTACTCAGCCCGAGCCAGTTTGGCTCAGTGGAGAGAACGTAGCCTGTGGACCAACTTCAATAGCAGTCAAGGGCAAATGCCTGGGTTGCAGGCTAGATCCCCAGTGGGGGGCATGCAGAAGGCAGCCAATCAATGATTCTCTCATCATTGACGTTTCTATCTCTCTCCCTCTCCTTCCCTCTCTGAAATCAATTAAAAAAAAAGAGAGAGAGAATATACTCGGCATTCTAGGACTGTGCCTGACACACAGTTCTAAAAATGCTCAAGAAATATTAATGAGCAAATTGGTTAACAATAATAGCTATACTGTTTTAGGTTCTCAATACAGTCATTACTTTCACTCCATCAGAAAAATAATAACTTACCTTATACCCAGAGACATATTTCCAAACTGTAAGAAAATATTATTTCTCCTTCATTCATTAATAAAAGTACCCACCTCCTACCCACTACTTACCTTTGCAAATGTGGAGAAAGCATAGAACTCAACAGAAAAAAAAGAAGGCTGGCTGATTTTCACCTCAACTGAGAAGTGCCCACTCGGTTCCACTTTACATCTATAACTTACATGGCCTGACAGTTCTCAGCCCGGAGAACATCGCAAACACCCGTGGAAACCTGACATCAATGCCTGGGGCCCCCTGTGGGAAAGTCTGATTCCAAATGGCAGAAATATCTGTTTTGTTTTTTTAGCAATACTGTTTTTAAAAATAAATTTAACTATTTCTCTTTAACCTGGGTACCCTTGGTGTTGACATTCCTCATCAAGGGATTCTAATCCCATTACTACAAATACATACATTTATTCAAATATTTTATGCAGTAGCTACTACCTGCTGAATACACTGCTCTGTAATAGAAATGCACAGATAAACAGGCAAGGGAACGTGTGTGGGTTTTTAAAGAACTTTACTTTTCTTTCTTTAAGTTTTTTGTTTTTTAGAAAGAGAAGAGAAGGAGAGGGAGAAAAATAATCATTAAGTAAGGATCAGTTATTAAGGGGGGTAGGAGAGGGGAAAAATAAATCTTGATATGAAAAATACCTACTGCCCTGCCATTGCTCAGTGATTAGAGCATCGGCCTGCGGACCAAAGGGTCACAGGTTCAATTCAGGTCAAGGGCACATACCTGGGTTGCACGTTCAATCCCAGCTGCCCCCCTCCTTGGTCAGGGTGCATGGGGAGGCAACCAACTGATGTGTCTCTCTCATCAACGTTTTTCTCTCTTCTCTCTCTCTCTCTCTCTCTCTCCTTCTCCTTCATTCTTTCCATTCTCTCTAAAAATCAATGGAAAAAATATCCTTAGGTGAAAATTAACAAGAAAAGAAAAATACATACAAGAGAAATTAAAACTGAAAAGTAATCTGCTAAACTTAGTCAGATGCTTAAAGGGTCTTAGGAAAACCTGGCAAGTAACATCAAGATGTGTAGCAAGCTTTCAAAGCATTCGAACAGAATTCTATAGCAGAATTCTATAGCAGAATTATTGTTATGCAATGAAGCTGAATCAACCATAATATTCAACAGACTTTTTAAGAGATGTTCTTATTAATCTGAGAGAAGAAGGGATAGAGAGACATATTTAGGTGAGAGAGAGAAATCAGTTGCCTCCCACACACACCCTGACTAGGGATTGAACCCTAAACCTGGGTATGTGTCTTGACTAGGAATCGAACCAGCAACTTTTCAATGCATGGGGAAATGCTCGACTAACTGAGCTACACTGGTCAGGGCTCAACAGACTTTTGAAGGTTATGACAAGAGCATACTCATTTTAAAAAAAAAAAAAGGAGAGCCTACTCATTTTCAAATGCAAGGCATACAACCGGAGGTGAAGGAGAAAGAACTTTAAGACAGAATTTCCAAGAGTCAGTGTGCCCCTTCATATTTTTCCAAGGGAGAAAGGAATTGGGAAAAACTCAGAGAAAGAATGCAGCCATATAAGATTTACAGATAAAGAGGTAACTGTATATACACAAATATTCAGAGAACTTTACCTTTCCTTGGTTCTGTGGAAAAGGAATACATTAGAGCAAACCAAAGTCCAACAAACCCCTTAAGGTGTCCAAAATGAATGAGAAAAAATGGTAAACTTCCCACCTTCACAAGTGCGCGCACATACACACACACACACACACACACACACACACACACACACACCCTCCCTCCAATAAAACTACCCAAGAACTAATCATGCAAATGTAATTCATAAACTGGTTCCTAAGTTTTTTTTAAAAAGCCTTTATTTATTTATTTATTTATTTATTGGATAATTGGGACTATTTGCAAGTGGACCCTAGGCTGGAGTATATTATTGACATAATGTTGTTTTTCTTAGGTGTGGTCATGGTTTGTGGTTATGTGGAAATGTGCCCTTGTTTTGAAAAGACGATGCTCAAGTATTTAGGCATAAAGAGTCACAATATCTAAAGCTTACTTGTAGATGATTCAGCAAAAAAAAAGAAGAGGGTATGTATACTTAAATACACACACACAAAAAGGTATTTTTCCAAGCTATATCACGTGTGCACTGATTACCAGCAGCCAATTAGCTTTGCCTTCAAAACTAATGCAACTCCCTTCCTATCTTTAAGAGTTGTAGGTAGCCATGAAACACAGTGAAGAAACTGACCAATACCTGTGGCCCAAATCTCTTTGAAGTCAGAGTTATGTATTTACTATAAACTTTTAAGGCTGCTAGATACTGTGCTCACAGACTATTTTCATGGAATTTAAGGTCTAGCAGGTGGGGGGTATCAACAAGTAATGAGTAACCCTTACAGAAACGATAAATGCTGGAGAGTGTTTGAGATCTTGTTCCCCAGCATGTGATGAGTTTGGCTCGAATAAACTCTTATAAAATTTCAAAAGAACAAACAACAAAAATGGTAAGTGCCACATTACCAATATGGCTCTAAGGAAGCACACAGGATGTTCAGATTCTTGGAAGATTTTTCTGAGTTGTTGTGTCTCAGGCTTTGGGAATACTGCAATGAAAAACCCACAGTCTCGGAACACAAAGAGTTAATCAATCATCAAACAGCAACAAAAACGCTTGACTGTGGCAGTTACATAACTTCCCAAACTCGAATGAACTGGAATAGTCTCCTTCTCCGGGGCCTTTGGCTTAAAAGAGGAATCCAGCCTTAACACCACACCTGAATTCTCCGACATGTTAAACATCTTGTTTCTCTAGGTGCTGACCAAGATAAACAGAAAATAAAATATGTGGTACCGTCTGCTGGAGTCTTAAAGTTAAATTAAAAGTTTTTTAAAAAAGGAGCCCAGCTGGTGTGCCCCAAAAGGTCACCAGTCCCATTCCTGGTCAGGGCATATGCCCAGATTGAGGGTGTGTTCTCCAGTCGGGGAACGTGAGGGAGGCAGCAGATCAATGTTTCTCTTTCACATCGAAGCTTCTCTCTCGCTTGCTCCCTCTCCCTTCCTCTCTCTGAAATCAATAATGCTTTTTTTTAAAAAGGAACATGAAAAGGGTAGGACTGAGCTCAGCACAGGTCCACTGGAGCTTATGGAAGGAAGCAGGAGAGAGCTCTTCACCTAAGAATAATTACAGAATGCGTAAGAAAGATGACTACATAATGGCTGAAGGCTTGAAATGTATTCAAATACAGAGCTGTTGAGATGGCAGTCAGGAAAAAAATGCTCCCTAGAAAAGGATCCCTATAATAAGACTCTTCATTCCCAGATAATTTCTGCCTTTTCTACCTGCTGCTCAGTCAAGTGGTATATAGAAAGACTATTCACATTTCAATTGACAGCTGAGATGACAGCTACACTGCATTATCCCTAAATCATTTGAATACCTAATTCTGACTTGAGTCAAAAAACAACTTAATGACACCCTGGCCAGTATTGCTAAGTGGTTAGACAGTTGGCCCTGGCACCAAAGGGTCTTGAGTTTCATTCCCGGTCAAGGGCACATAGCTGGGTTGCAGGTTTGCTCCCCACCCCCCATCGTCACCCCCCATCAGGGCACATGCAGGAGCCAGTCGATGTGTATCTCTCACATGAATGTTTCTCTCCCTCTCCCTCCCCCTTCCTTCCACACTCTTTGAAAAGCAATGGAAAACGTATCCTCATGTGAGAATTAACAAGAGAAAAAAAAGCAACTTTATGGCACCCATCCAATAAAGTGGCCAGCATATCTGTATGAATAGAAAAGACAAAAGTTCTAATGGGCAGTCACGGAATCCTACCCAAATACAATCTCACACCTTCCTAAGTGTGCCCACTTCATGCATCCAAATATGTTTCCTATAGTCAAGACAGGAGCTACGGAGTAGTGAGTTCCACTTCCAGAGCCATATTAACTAGTAGGGCATAAAAATCCTAGCTTTTCATACTGGTCCTGAGTATCTTCACTCATCAATCCGATCTCCACAGAAACCCTAATTACCTTAACAAATAAATGGCTAAGTTACATGATTACTTGTTCCCTTTTCATGTACTATATTCAATTTAAAAGTATAACTTAATAGGGGGAAAAAAGGTATGAGTTATAGGAAGAACATACCAACAACTTTTTTATTATCTCCTCAAATTATCTCCCCCTCTGCCTGCGCTCCCTAAAATCTTATAAGTATTTTTAAGGTTTTTATCTTCCCCTTCTGTTTCTGACTAATACAATCCACAAACCGGAACCAAACCCAGGGCCCTTCAGTCCGAGGGCAGACGCTCTATCAGTAAGCACACTGGGTAGGGCCAAATCTTGATTTGAAATACATTCTTCACTGAAATGAACCAGGGCTCCTCTGTGAAATAGTTAATTCCTGGCTGGGTCAGGAAAAGTATAAGAGTGCCTAGTAATCCAAGAATGATGAAGAATATTAAAAAGACAGGAGCTCACTTGAAAGGTAACCTACTAGCCAAACTTGGGACAATTTGAGCATCAAAATAAATATCTAAATATAACCCAGTAACTAATATAAAAAAATCCCAAGTCCACACTGACAAATAAATTAATAAAGTGAAACTCTGATTAAGGACAGGATATTTATAGTCTCAAAATACTTCCCCATAAAATACTAATTACAGAAAAGAAAAAAAAAGTAACTTCATGAAAAACACCTAGCGGGCAACTCATATTTTTGTTTTTTTAATTGATTTGAGAGATTTGTTATTCTACTTATTTATGCATTCATTGGTTGTTCGTTATGTGCCCTGACGGGGGATCGAACCCAGCCCTTGGCACGTCAGAACGGCACTAACCAACTGAGCTCCCTGGCCAGGGCTATCAGGCAGCCTTTTTTTGGTTAATCCTCATGGGAGGGTATTTTTTCCCATTGCTTTTCAGAGAAAGTGGAAGGGAGAGAGGAGGAAAGGCGGGGGGAAGGAGGGAGGAGAAAGGGAGGAGGAAGGGAGAGAGATAAGAGAGACACATCAACTGGTTGCCTCCCACACACAACTGAAACCCAGGTACGTGCCCTTGACAAGGGTATCAAATCCATAATCCTTTGGTGCATAATCCATAATCCAATGCAGTAACCACTTAGCACACCAGTCAGGGCAAGCAGGCAACTCTTCAAGTGATCAAGTTAACACGAATACCGTATTTGCCGGCGTATAAGACGACTTTTTGGCCCTGAAAAATATGCCTCCAAGTGGGGGGTAGTCTTATACGGCGAATATATAACAAACTCTGTATTTTGAGTGGAAATGTTAGGGGGTCTTCTTATACGCCCAGTCGTTTTATACGCCGGCAAATACATATTTTTCAGGGCCAAAAAATCGTCTTATACGCCAGCAAATACGGTAGTAATAGGATAAATCAAAATCATGTGCCAATTTTTAAAAACATGTTTTTATTAATTTTAGTGAGAGAGGAAGGAGAGATAGAAAGATCAATGGGAGAGCCGAAACCGGTTTGGCTCAGTGGTAGAGCGTCGGTCTGCGGACTGGGGGGGGGGGGGGGGGGGGTCCTGGGTTCGATTCCGGTCGGGGGCATGTACATTGGTTGTACATTGGGCACATCCCCGGTAGGGGGCGTGCAGGAGGCAGCTGGTTGGTGTTTCTCTCTCATCGACGTTTCTAGCTCTCTATCTCTCCCTTCCTCTCTATAAAATATCAATAAAATAAATATAAAAATTTAAATTAAAAAAAAAAGATCGATGGGAGAGAATCAACATCGATCAGCTGCCTCCTGCACATCCCCACTGAGGATCCAGCCTGTAACCTGGACATGTGCCCTGACCAGAAATTGAACCTGCAACCTCTTGGTGCATGGGTTGACGCTCAAACACTATGTCACACCAGCCAGGCAATCATGTACCACTTTATAAATTGCAAAGACATGGATGCAGTATCACTTCTGTGATATTCCTGCCAACATTGCATAAATCTAACATGAAGAAATATCAAATAAGCTCAAGCTGAGAGACTTGCTACAAAATAACTGGCCTGTAATCTTCAGAAATGTCAAGGGCACAAAAGTCAAGGAAAGACTAAGGAGCTGCTCCAGGCTGAAGCCTAGAGAGACATGACACCTAGATGTAACAGGAGATTCTTAACTGGATCCTTTTGTTATCAAGGTCATTATTGATACAATGAACAAATTTTAATGGGGCTGAGGATTTAGGATGGTTATAGTGTGGTTCAGTAGGAAATGTTATTAGTAGGAAGAGCATAAAATATTCCAGGATGATGGGAAAACGTATTGACAAGTTTCAAGCAGTTCAAGAAAATCTCCATAGTATACTTGCAACCTTTCTGCAAATCTGATATTTTAAAATAATTTTTTTTTTTTGGTCTTTTAACTTTATTAGCATTTAAGAATGGGGAGAATGATGGGTGGCAGGGAACAAAGACTTGGGGAGCAAGTGGGAGGCACTATCTCACTCAGAACACATGGTCCTTACAGATCTTCAAGGTGGAGGATGTGAGAGGGGGGGGAAACAGATCTTCTCTCTGCTAACAACTGCAAACTCAGGGAGAAACTCTGGGGCCAATGACAGGAGGAAGCAGGGTGGCACTGCTCCCCCCAAGGGGTCAACTTCTAGACCTAAGGAGCTGTGGCCCCAGTGAGAAAAATTACCTGGGGGCTGTGCTAAGACATGGCTGGGCAGGGGCTGGGCAGACCAGGTCAGCCAGAATCAGTCAGTCAGTCAGTATCCGTGCCCCTCCCTCACTAATCCCCAGAGGCCTCCGATAGGGCAATTCCAGTCAGTGGCTCGTGCCTCTGAAAAACAGAAATAATGCCCTGGCCAGCGCGGCTCAGTTAGCTGAGCATCATGCCATGCACTGGGAGATCACTGGTTCCATTCCCATCCGGGCACACGGCTGGGGAGCAGGCCCCATTCCTAGCAGGGGCATGAGGGAGGCAGCCATGCCCCTCTCCCTCTCTCTTCCTCTAAAAATAAAAACGTGTTTAAAAATAAAAAAACTACATATTACATATATATATAAAAAACACAAGAAGCAATGGATGAACCTTGAAAATAGTATAAGTGAACTAAGCCAGACATAAAGAACAAATGTATGATTCCACTTATCTGAGGCACCTAGAAGAGGCAAATTCAAAGACAGAAAGGAGAACAGAGGTTACCAAGGTACTGGGGGTTGGAGGAATGAGAAGTTCTTGTTTAATGGGCTTGGGATTCCTGTTTTAAATCATGAAAAAGTTCTAGAAATGGATGGTGGTGATGGTTGCACAACACTACACATATTTAATGCCACTGAACTCTATACCTACAACTGGTTAAAATGGCTACTCTTACATTATGTATCTTTCACCACAATAGAGTTTTTTATAAATGCTCCATAAGTGTTACTTTTATGTTAACAATATTCAATTTATAATTGTGAATAATTAGAAGCTAATTTTAAAATCTTACAAAAAAAGAATTGTTTAAATAGAGACTTTTAACATGTTGCAAAACTATATTTTATGTAACAACGCATTTAAAATAGCGTAAAGTAATAAATAAGTAGCATGAAGTATCTATATGATCCTCCTTATTTTTAAACTAGAGGCCTGGTGCATGAACATCGTGCACAGGGGGCAGGGCAGGGGGAGGGAGGGCCCTCAGCCCAGCCTGTGACCACTAGCACACTGGGACCCCTCAGGGGATAGCCAGCAGGCAGACATCCCTCTCACAGTCCCGGATCCCGGGCTCCTTACCGCCCACCTGCTCACTGCTCAGCTGCTCCTTAGCGCTGCTGCACACGCCAGCCATGAGCAGGGCTCCCCACAGGGGGAGCACACTGACCACCAGTGGGCAGCGCCTTATTTGAGCATCTGCCCCCTGGTGGTCAGTGCACATCATAGCACCTGTTGTTCCGGTCATTCCACCATAATGGTTACTTAGGCTTTCATCATATGGATAAAACTATTAAAACGTTTGAATATAAACAGCAAAGAGTAGCTAAAATTTCTCTTAGGGAGAATTATACATGAATGTTTATCCTTGCTTTCTTTATATTTCAAATTTTAATAAGAAATATTATACATGTTATAAAACTAAGAAAACCCAAAAACTGTATCTCCTTGTGATCATTTTTTAGTTGTTGGGATTTTTCATATTTTTTTAAATTGTGGTGAAACAGAAAATTTTAACAAGCAAATTAAACTGAAGATCCTAAATTTATCAAAGCTAGCAATCCATTTACATCTGAAAATAAACCCATATATATTTGGGTTGCTTAACGATGTTGGAGAATATCTGACAGAGCAAAGACTATCTCATTTTCCTTAACATGCTACCTCTCAGGTTCTGCTCACAATAAAACCATCCAAGTTCAATTCCAACTATACCACAAATTAGTTGTGTGTTCTGCTATAAGTCTGCCTGCAACTATGCAAAGCTCCCCGTCATGACACCACGGCAACATCAGACAGCTCACCTCAAATGGGTTCAAATTGAAGTAGGAGGAACCAGGACGGGTCAATCTTTCGATCTGATTTTTGGATGTTAGAACTGAATCTCTTTTCTCTATCTGTTTCACCTAAAATAAAAGAGATAAGAACTTCATTAGTATAGGTCAAAAATAAATCCTGAATTGTCACCTTAAGCTATTTTACTAACCACTTTGAGGAATAATTATAACAGCTACCATCTGCTGAATTTTAATAATATGAAAACTTTACACATATTTATTCCTCTCAACAATCCTACACAGTAAATATTATCATCCCCATTCTACAGATAAGAAAACTGAGACTTAGAGGAAGTAACTGAGTCCTTCCCAATTACCCAACTTATGAATAAGAATTTTAATCTTAATAGTTTGATTCCAGAGCAACCATTCAGAGATTCAAAGTCATATCCACCGCCTTCAGTTACCACTCTAATGATAGAAGATGTACTCAAGTGTATTCATACTTAATTTATAACTTTTTAAAAGAAAAAAATACAAGTACACTGAAATATGTATTAAAGGCAGCAATTAAAAAGTTATGTGGGAGAGAGCAAATAATTCTGCCTACCTAACTCTAACAGAGTTAGAAAAATTCCTGGCCCGAAGACAATTCGAAGGAGAACAGGCCCCAGGAAGTCCCAGGAAAACACCCTTGGTGCCACTATCAGAATTGGAATGCTGGTTGAAATGAATATCTAGTATATTATTTACTACCATCTTTATTCCTCTGATCAAATGAGTCTGGATCAAGAATTTCAACAACATAAAAAGCCATTCCTTCTCAGCATCTTCCCTTTTCTCTCTCTTGAAAATAGCATGCCTCCCCAAAACCGGTTTGGCTCAGTGGATAGTGTCGGTCTGCGGACTGAAAGGTCACAGGTTCGATTCCGATCAAGGGCATGTACATAGGTTGCAGGCACATCCCCAATGGGGGATGTGCAGGAGGCAGCTGGTCGATGTATCTCTCTCATCCATGTTTCTAGTTCTCTATCCCTCTCCCTTCCTCTCTTTGAAAAATCAATTTAAAAATATTTGGAAAAAAAAGAAAATAGCATGCCTCTTCCCCACCCCCAACTTCTTTCTCAGGCTTATTTTTCCTCATGGCACTTACATGGCTACCTGACATTATACAGTATATCTGTTTACTGTTTATCCTTCTCTATAGAAGGCAAGCTCTACGAAGACAGGCCTTTTCTCTCTGCTGTTCGTTATCCTATCTGCAGCATATAAACAGCGCACTAGTGCATGTCAGGTGCTCACAGACATTGAATGAGGACTGAGGCGTCGGTCCTCCTTGCCGTGCTTTCTCTCATCAAATTCAAACAAACCAGATCTGCTCTTTTCTTTTCTTTTCAAACTAAGAGTTAGTAAGTGAAACAAGTTCCTTTATAATTGCTGAACACTTTCACGTGAATCAGGCATTTCAAAAGGACAGGCTATAATGGATGTGCTAGTAATTTCCCTTTTTAAATGTAATTCTTGGGAGAAACTACTACTTAACACTGTTACAAAACAGCGCAGATGAAAGGTGATAGCGACCCACACGGTAGCTCACAGCCAGGTGAGGAGCAACTCCTCAAATCCATGCCAACCTAATGAGCTCCATCTTCTGCCTTAAGCCTTAGAGAGATGCTGATATATATATATATATATATATATATATATATATATATATATACATATATATTTGATTTTTCACAGAGAGGAAGAGAGAGGGATAGAGAGCTAGAAACATCGATGAGAGAGAATCATCCATAAGCTGCCTCCTACACACTCCCCACTGGAGATGCGCCCGCAACCAAGGCACTTGCCCTTGACCGGAATCGAACCCGGGACGGGGCCCTTCAGTCCGCAGGCCGATGCTCCAGCCACTGAGCCAAACCGGTCTCGGCGAGATGCTGCTGCTTATGAAACTCCTTCTTATACATTTACTCCCTTAACCCTCATGAAAACTCGTCTCAACATTAACTCGCTTTACAGGCATGGCAACGAGATCTGCAAAATCACTGCCTTGAGAGAATTCAGTAACCGCCATGCACGAATCCAACCCGAGGTCCTCTGGCTCCAAGTGGTATGCTTTTCCTTCGTTTATCCATTCACTAGCTTGCTCAACTAACATTTACTGAACAGCCACATGCAGTAGGCGCCGGAAAGGCGACAGCAAGCGAAGCCCGGGTCAAACGGACCCCGGCCCTGCCAGGACACAAGCTGCTACAAACGGCCTCAGCTGCCGGCACCTCGGGCTTGTCATCTGTAAAATGGAGGTGCCCACCTGGCGTGACGCACGGTGCCCGGCGCTCGCGAAGGGCACACACAACCGCTGATACAACTCATTACAGCGGGCTGTGGAGAGCGTGCTTTCGTTTAAAGATACAAGCGGGGCCGGGACGGGACGGTTACGCCGCCCCGGGAAGGCCGGCCCCGGCTCCGCGGCTCGGGAGCTCTACGCGCGCCCAGGTGCTTCGCTGGCCAGAATCGCCATCTGCCCGCAGAAGTCGGACCCCGACCCCTTTCCATGGCCCAGCGGACCCCCGGCGGCTGCCAGGGAGAGACGCACACACACCCCTAACCCCGCGCCGCCCCGCAGGCCCAACAGCAGGAGCCGCCCAACGGTCCAGGCCAGGAGGGCCCCTGCCCTCGCCGGGGGGGAAGAGCGGGCCCGGGAGGGGCCGCCCGGTGCCACTCCTCATCCCGCGTGGTTCACCTCACTGTAGAAGGTCATAAACGCCTCCTCGGTGCTGCCTCCGCCGCCCGAGGCCCCGCTCTCCCCAGAAGCCGCCATCTTCCCCGGGCGCAGGCACCACGTGACTCCTCTGCGCAGGCGCCGCTCCCGTGATGCTCGCGGGCCGCCTCCAGCCTCGCCTCCAGCCCCGCCCCCCTCCTTAAGGGGCGCGGAGCCGGCCTGGCGCCGCCAACTGGAGACTCCTTTATTTTTTTTTTTTTTTTAAGTTAAGGTGAAACACACACGACACAATTCACCGTGTTATTTATTTTTTAAAATATATTTTATTAATTTTTTTTACAGAGAGGAAGAGGGAGAGGGATAGTTAGAAACATGGATGAGAGAGAAACATGGATCAGCTGCCTCCTGCACAGCCCGTCCTGGGGATGTGGCCGCAACCCAGGTACATGCCCTTGACCGGAATCAAACCCGGGACCTTTCAGTCCGCAGGCAGACGTTCTATCCACTGAGCCAAACCGGTTTCAGCTAACCGTTTTTATTTTATTATTTTTATAAAGACAGGTATTGTATCTTTTTTAAAATATATATATTTTACTGAATTTTTACAGAGAGGAAGGGAGAGGGATAGAGAGTTAGAACCATCAATGAGAGAAACATCGATGCACATGCCCTTGACCGGATTGGAACCTGGGACCCTCAAGTATGCAGGCTGATGCTCCATCCACTGAGCCAAAGTGATTAGGGCGAATTAACCGTTTTAAAGTGAACAACTCATTTGCCTTTTAAAAAATATATTTTTTTTATTGATGTTTTACAGAGAGGAAGGGAGAGGAGAGGGATAGAGAGTTAGAAACCTCTCCCATCCCCTTACTTCCCAAGCCCAGACAACCATTCTATGTCCTGTCTCTATAGATTTTACATGTCCTGGACATTTCATATAAATGCAGCCATACAATATGTGACCTATTGTGTCTGCCTTCTTTCAACTTAGCAAGTTTTGAAGGTTCATCTAAGATATTGAACGTATCATTACTTCATTACTTTTTGTGGTTGAATAATATTCCACTGTTCTTTTATTCATTCATCAGTTAATGTACATTTGGGTTGTTTGTACTGCTATGAACCTGAAGTTACATGTACTTGTTCAAGTACCAATTTTCTACTGGGGGGCAGTAAGGGGAGATGTATATACCAAATACCTAAAGTGAAATTGCTGAATCATATGGGAATTCTATATTTAATTTTTGAGCAACTGCCAAGCTGTTTTCCACAGCAGCCTAAACATTTTATATTCCCACCAGCAATGTTGAAATTTTAAAATTTCTCTATTTTTTTTTTTGCTACAGTCATCCTAGTGCCTAGATGGATCTTTTATACAAACTCTGTAAGACCCTCCACTGGATGCCCAGCCTAGGAGATAATCAAGAAATAGCAATATGAGAAGTAGAAACAGTTTCTGAAAGTGGAATGGTACTTAAAGATCATCTAGAAACACACCAAATTATTATCACCAGGTAGGAATTATAAGTGATTATTATTTCTACCCTGCTTTGTCTTTTTCCAAATTTTCTGCAATGAACATTTGAAAATGTGCCCCACTGCTATTTTCTCCCAAGTCATACAAACCAGTTCTGGCATTTTTCCAACCAAAAGATGATTAATAAAAATAGTTCTACCGTCGAAATCGGGTTGGCTCAGTGGATAGAGCATCAGCCTGCGGACTGAAGAGTCCCGGGTTCGATTCCGGTCAAGGGCATGTTCCTTGGTTTCAGGCACATCCCCAATGGGGGGTATGCAAGAGGCAGCTGATCGATGACTCTCTCATGGATGTTTCTAGCTCTCTCTCCCTCTCCCTTCCTCTCTGTAAAAAATGAATAAAATATATATTTTTTAAAAACAAGTGTCATAATCATGAGTAACATAGATAATCTGGCCTAATTCTCTCATCTACAGGAGAGGGAAACAAAAACAAAAACTGAGTCCAAAGAGAAAATATGACATGGGCAGGCAAAGGCTATATAAACTACAATTTTCTTGTTCATATTTGTTCATGGCTGAAGGAATGTCAAGGCAAAGCCTTCCCTAGACTCCTACTTATGCTCTTCATTGCACCACACCATTTGATAACATATTGATTAATTTTACAAATACTAACTTAATGCCTATTTGATCCCGACTCTGATAACTTCAGAAAGTGAAAAGTGCAAAGAGAGAGAAAGAACAAAACAGGGAGCTATGGCAGAATGACTAAGGAGATCAGGGATGGCTTCTTGCAGGTGACATGTAAGCTGAGACTTCATGGTGAAATGGCAATGCAACAAAAGGACATTGATACCTCTTAAGAGACCAAATATACATACAACATTTTTACCCACAACCCAACTAAATCCGGTTATCTTGGACATAGATATCCACACTCTAATCCCTATAGCATCTTACCAAATCTGTTTTTAATCTTACTATTCTTATAGCATCTTTGCTGTTGTTGTTAATCTCACCAGAGGATATTTTTCCCCATTGATTTGAATGAGAGTAGTAGGAAGGGGGGGGGGGGGAGAGAAATATCCCAAAGGCGCCCCAACTAGGGGGAAAGGGGTGCAACCTTGAATCCAGGTACCTGTTCCCTTTTTTTTTTTTTAAATATATTTTATTGATTTTACACAGAGAGGAATTGAGAGGTATAGATAGTAAGAAATGACAATGAGAGAGAAACATCCACCAGCTGCCTCCTGCACACTCCCCACTGGGGATGTGCCCGCAACCAAGGTACATGCCCTTGACCGGAATCGAACCCGGGACCTTTCAGTCCGCAGGCCGACGCTCTACCACTGAGCCAAACCGGCTTGGGCAGGTACCTGTTCCCTTGACCCGGGATCGAACTCGTGACCCTTGAGTACATCGGGCCCCTACGCTCTAACCACTGAGCCACCGGCCAAGGCTCGTATAGCTTCTTGCGGACCCTAGCGGTCCAGGAAAGGGAAGGTTTCCTTCGGGTGTTTAACCGTAATAAACTTGGGATTGGAATCCGGGTGTGAAAGGTGGATGCCACGCCTCAAATCTAATGGCTTCTGGCCTTCCCTGGCCTGGGGGGGACTTGCCTCCTACGTCCTCCATTCTTGTTTTCTTATCCTGTGGCCCAGGAGACCTTGCTAGGGATTGGCTAAGAACAGGCCCGCCTCCTGCTCAGCATTGGCCGCGAACCCCAGAAGCCCCGCCTTCCCCCTTTCATGATTCGCTCCTCCCGGCTTCGTCCCGCCTCTCCCCGGACAAGACTGGTCGCCGGCCGCCGGCGCCGTTAGCGCCCACGGGAGTCGGCACCTCTGCGTCCGGAGCGGCTCTGACAACATGGCAGCCTCGGCGGCGGCGGCGGCGGCACGGCTGGCTGTGCGGGGAGCGAGGGCCATGCAAGCAGAGGGCTTCGGCTGCGCACCGGTAGGCCCGCGGCGGAGGCCGCTGCCCCGGCCCCGGGCGCTGGCGCCTCTCCCCGCCCCGACATCTTTCTCCATGTCACGTCTCTCTCCGCAGCCCGCTCGCTTCTCCTCGAACTCCGGCGCCATTCGGGAGGCCGGCGGGACCTTCGCGAAGAAAGAGAAGGCCGAAGAGGAACGATACTTCCGGTGAGGCCCCCGGGTCGGCGTCCAGCCCTAGATCCCGCAGAGCCTTCCTCCCCGGCCCTCCTAAACGTCCCGGCGCCTTTCCCACCCTTCCCCGGCGCCGGTCGCCCCGCCCCCGCTGCAGAGCTCCCGGTTTCCGGGACCCATGACACCCTTGCTCCCGGTGACCTGCCGACTAGTCCCAGGGCCCCCGATCCAAGCCATTTCCACCTGCGCTTCTCTGGCCCGATTCCTCCAGAGTCATTCCCCATCCCCACCCGTGGAGCTCTTCCCAGATCGTACAAAACGCCCCCAGATCCTTTCCGTTCTGTGGATCCAATCGCCCGATACTGGCAGATCCTCTGAGCTTACTCCCTGCGTCAACACCCAATATGTATCCTTCCAGCGTGTTTTCTCCTCCACACGCCTTAGCTCTGCTAGCCCCTAAGGGATGGATCCCCTAGACCTCCAAAGGCCTAACTTGGCTAGAGGGCATGGGTCATTCCAAATTTGAAATTCCCTTCCTCATTTCCTGGAGACTTTTGGCCGGCTCCGCCCAGTATGGAGCGGGGCCGGGCCGGTGTGGGTCAGTGGGTGAGCATCACCTGTAAACCAGGACGCCACCGTTCGATTCCTGGTCAGGGCACATGCCCAAGTGACGGGCTCTATCCCCAGTGTGGGGGCGTGCAGGAGGCAGCCAATCAGGGATTCTATCATTGATGTGTCTTTTTCTCCCGCTCCTTTCCTCTCTGAGATAAATTTAAATTATATATATATATATATATATATATATATATATATATATATATATATATTTTTTTTTTTTTTTTAAGAGTATGGAATGGGGCCCTAGCTGGTTTGGGTCAGTAGGTAGGGCCTCTGGAGAGGGATTGGCATTTGGACCGGGTCCGGAAGGGCAGTATCTTGGTTGCAGGCTCCTCCCTGTCAAGAGACCTGGTCTGGGCTCATGCAGAAAGCAACACAAGGATGTTTCTTTCTCTCTTCCACTCGTCCTAAAAATCGATGGAAAAATATCCCCGGGTGAGGATTAACAACAACAATAAAAATAAAAGAGTATGGAGTAGGCTAGGCCTCTACATTTTTACCAACGCTGAGTTATCTTTTTCTGACTTCTCTGCACAGTAAGGAATAGTGTAGAACTTATCTCTGCTTCTCCTTTGGCCATCTTTTCACTTCTGCCCTCTCTTCCTCACTCTCAAGAATTATCACCTTGGCCCTGGCCTGTGTGGCTCAATTGGTTAAGCCTCGCCCATGCTCGGAAAGGTTGCTGATTCCATTCCCTGTCAGGGCACAGGCTGGGGTTGTGGCCTCTTTACATGAATGTTTCTTCTTTCTCTGTAAAAATTAACAAACCATTCTTTAAAAAGAACAAAACAAAAAAACAACTATCACCATGGCCCCTGACGTACCAGAAAGTCAAAGTACAGCCCTTAAAGACCACCTACTTGGGTTCCTGTATATTTTTTAATAGATTTTTTATTTCACACATGAAGAGAGAGGAAGAGAAACATCAATGATGAGAATCATTGCTTTGCCCTAGCCAGTTTGGCTCAGTGGATAGAGCATCTGCCTGTGGACTGAAGGGTCCTAGGTTTGATTCTGGTCAAAGGCACATGCCAGAGTTGTGGGCTCCATCCCCAGTAGGGGGCGTGTGGGAGGCAACCAATCAATGATTCTCATCATTGATGTTTCTATCTCTCCTTCCTTCCTCTCTGAAATCAATAAAAAATATTTTTTTAAAAAAAGATTAATTGATTGGCTGCTTCCCACATATCCCCTACTTGGGATTGAGTCAGAAACCCGGGCATGTGCCCTTGACCAGAATCAAACCCAGACCCTTCAGTCTACAGGCTGAAGCTCTATCCACTGAGCCAAACCAGCTAGGGCTCTCTCTTCTTTTTTTTAAAATCCTCACCTGAAGATGTTTTTTTTGTTTGTTTGTTTGTTTTTAGAGAGAGAGAGAGAGAGATCAAAGTGAGAGAAACATTGACCGGTTGCCTCCCATACACACTGCAATACAGATTTGAACTCACAATCTAGATATGTGCCCTGACCTTTCGATGTACAGAACAACATTCCAACCAACTGAGCCACCCAGCCAGGGCTATATTGTTTCTCAATTGGACTGCCAAGTGCTGCCCATGCAAGAGGCCCCTTTTTCCCTCCCTCCCCCCTTCTTTTTGGCCTTTACAGTGGGCCATGCATTTCTCTAGGCAAAGAAAGCTCTAGGTAATTTAGGATACATTGCAAATATTTGTCCTTTCACTATACCCCTTTGTCTACTCATTTCCCCAAAAAGGGATTCTGTCCTCTTGGTTCTTCCTCTAATAAGGTATTGGGGACATACATCACACCTCTGGAGCTTTCTGCTCTCGTGAGGAATATAAAAGGAATAGCTCGTGAATGATGGAATTTCAGGCACCAGCACCAGAAAAATGGAGTCATTTGGTCATTTCCTACAGATGAGTACATGTTTAGGTAGAGTGTTCTTTCACTAGGGGGGCTTGAGCTAGAGAGGATGACCAGCCAGACTCCGTGGGTCTGGGACTCCTTTGCCTTAGGTATTGCAGCTCCTGCTGAAAGATCTCTTTGCAGTGATGGATTAGGATTAAACCCAGAGTCACTGTTTCTTGTAGAGAGCGGACTAAAGAACAGCTGGCAGCCTTGAAGAAACACCATGAAGAAGAGATCACGCATCATCAAAGGGAGATTGAGCGTCTGCAGAAAGAAATTGAGCGGCACAAGAACAACATCAGGAAACTGAAAGATGGTAGTGATTAAGTGCACGCAGTTTCCCATAGAATGACTACATTATGTCCACTTCTATGAAGACATGCACTGGTAATGAATATCTATCTATGCTGCCAATGATTATAATAAATTGTGATCAGTGAACTGTGTCCAATGCCTTCTACTGTCTGGAGAGGGGTGGGGGAACACTAATGCTAAAATGTGCCAGACAGGGTATCTGCAATCGGGAGCTTAAAGACAAAGCACAGCATGTGTCTCATGGGGAGAATTGGGGGAGGCAAGTGTGAATGGGGGAGGCCCCTTTCCCTGTCTGAGTCAGAAGTTCAGAGAAAGCTTGAAGGGTAAACCCCAATCCAAGGTCAAGAGCAGCCTGGAAAACAGATGAGTAATTGCTTACAAGATGCAATTCAAGAAACCACCGAAACCGGTTTGGCTTACTAGATAGAGCGTGTCCCAGGTTCGATTCTTGTCAAGGGCATGTACGTATATTGGTTGCGGGCACATCCCAGTTAGTGGGTGTGCAGGAGGCAGCTGGTCAATGTTTCTATCTCATCAATGTGGTTTTTTTGGATGTTTGTTTGTTTTAAATATAAATATATATTTTATTGATTTTTTTACAGAGGGAGAGAGAGAGAGAATGAGAGAGCTAGAATGTCAATGAGAGAAACATCAACCAGCTGCCTCTTGCACACCCCCTACCAGAGATGTACCCGCAACCAAGGTACATGCCCTTGACGGGAATCGAACCTGGGACCTTTCAGTCTGCAGACCGAGGCTCTACCACTGAGCCAAACCGGTCTCGGCCTCATCAATGTTTCTAGCTCTCTATTCCTCACCCTTCCTCTCTGTAAAAAATCAATAAAATATATTTTTAGGGGGGTGGGGATTGGTAAGGTATGTACACATATAATACCTTAATTTAAAAAATGAGAAAAAAAATATTTTTTTTTTTTAAGAAAAAGAAGCCATCAGTCCCTTTTGCATTTATAAAATGGATTAGAGAACTCTTCATATGAACTAGTTATCCTTGTTCTAATTATTTCTGTGCAGATTGAAAGAACTGGAATTAGAAATGATGTGTTGCCTATGGTTAGTAAGAGTTGAAATTTGGCATCTAGAGTTTTTTATTTCTAATCCAAGTCTATTAATAGCAGAGAATCACAGTTATATCCTAGGTTATATCAAGCTTGCTCTTGATTCAAAATAAACTTTAACAAACTAGTAGTGTAACTCCTCTAAGCCAAAACAAAAATTTATGTTTGAAGTGATTTTTAGGGCCATTGGCAAGACATTTTCAATTCAATGATTCAATAGATCATTTGTCCCAGAATTACTATGAACAAGTTGTTGCAAGACCCTAGTATTACTTGTACACTAGAGCTATTGAATGATAAAACCTTGGACAAGTCACTGACCCTGCTCTTGCAGACAAGACACTAGATAGCCCATTCCAAAACACTTGTCCATGATGCTGCTGATGCAACGTTTGTAAATAGTCCCGAGGTGTCAGTACTGAGATTCAAGTGGCCAGTAACAAAATGACCTCCAAGGAGAAGTACAAGAAATCATTCTAAAGTCACATGCCTTATTAAACATTTTACAACAGTACAAAATTTGGAAAATTTTACAAATGACAAGGAACAAGTAACATCTTTCATTTTGCTTTTTAAGAAAATCTTCACCTGCCCTGACCAGTTTGGCTCAGTGGATAGAGCGTCAGCCTGCGGACTCAAGGGTCCCGGGTTCGAGTCCCAGGTTCGATTCTGGTCAGGGGCATGTGCCTTGGTTTTGGGTACATCTCGGGCAGGCGGGGGGGGAGGGGGGGGGGCCTGCGGGAGAGACAGGGATCAGAGAACTCTGAGCAGATCTGTCTAAACAGCTTCCTAACCTGTGTCAGAATCGTCGGGGCCAGCCCAGCTGGGTGTCCCAATGGTTGAGGGTCCACCTATGAACGGTTAGTTAGATTCCTGGTCAGGGCACATACCCAGGTTGTGGGCACCATCTCCAGTGTGGGGCATGCAGGCGGCAGCCAATCAATGATTCTCTCATCATTGATGTTTCTATCCCTCTCCTCTCTAGAATGAATAAAAATGTATTTTTAAAATAAATATTTCAAAGGAATTTCACACAATGAACTTAACAATTGCACAACAATTTATATTTATAGAGCACTTTACAAATACTTGAGTCATTAAATCTCATATTTCTGGCGAATGTGTCCATACCATTAGTTTAATTTCACAGCCAAAGGAGCTGAAGCGGGGGACTGTGAAGTAACTTTTCAAGGTCACACAGCCAGGCTTGTGCTGAGCCCAGACTTGACTTCAGAACTCCCAGTCCCACAATCTCGAGTTGCAGTCCCAGGGTCGTGGTTCAGCTGCCTGTTCGCTCCCTCCTCGATGTGAGATGGGTCAGGGAGCTTGCCTGGAAATCTGGGGATGAGTGGCAAAGGCAGAGTGTTCCTGGCAGTAAATGTTGGAATGCCAGTACTTGGCATTGTGTTGGATTTTGGCTGTGACGTGAATCCCATCAGCATGTCAATGCATGCCTACGATAGTGCAAACACATTTGCAGTAGAGCTGGGTTTAGATTTTCCCATCAGTAAATACAACGTTGTCATCCTCAACCCAGGCTTCGCATTGAAATACTGGGGAGTTTTTAGTTTTTATTTTTATTTTTTATTTTTTTGTCTGTGTGTTTGTTTTTCTTGTTCTTTTTTAAAAATATATTTTATTGATTTTTTTACAGAGAGGAAGAGAGAGGGATAAAGGGAAACATGGATAAGAGAGGATCATCGATCAGCTGCCTCTTGCACACCCCCTACTGGGGATGTGCCCACAACCAAGGTATATGCCCTTGACAGACAAACCTGGGACCTTTCAGTCTGCAGGCTGACGCTCTATCCACTGGGCCAAACCGGTTTCGGCTTGTTTTCCTTTTTTAGGGAGATTAAAGTTTATTTATTTTTTAAATCTTTTTTTAATTAAATTATTATTTGTGTACATATCTTATCATTGGCCCCCCCTCCCATACATGCCCTCCCTCCCCAGTTTTGTGTCCATTGATTGTACGTATATGCATGTATACAAGTCCTTCGGTTTATCTCTTAATCTCCCCCAGATCTCCCTACCCTCCCCACTGTAATTTGACAGTCTGCTTGTTGCTTTACTGTCTCTATATCTATCTTTTGGTTCATCAGTTTATAATGTTCTGGAACTCCCATTTGACTCAGTAATCCTACTCCTAGGAATATATCCCAAGAAACTAGAAACACCAATCAGAAAGGATATATGCACCCCTGTGGTGATAGCAGCACAATTTACAATACCTGGGATTTGGAAACAGCCTAGGTGCCTGTCAGCAGATGATTGGACCAAAAAACTATGGTACATCTTCACAATGGAATGCTATGCTGCCATAAAAAAGAAGGAATTCTTATCATTTGCAGCAACCTGGATGGAATTGGAGAACATCATGCTGAGTGAAATAAGCCAGTCAATGAAAAAGAAACACCACATGACCTCACTCATTTATGGATAATACTGGGGAGTTTTTATTTTTATTTTTTAATACATCCAGTTATTTTTTTAAATATAGTCTATTGATATTTTACAGAGAGGAAGGGAGAGAGATAGAGAGCTAGAAACACTGATGAGAGAGAAACATCGACCAGCTGCCTCTTGCACACCCCCTACCGGAGATGTGCCCGCAACCAATGTAAATGCCCTTGACCGGAATCGAACCTGGGACCTTTCAGTCCGCAGACCGACGCTCTACCACTGAGCCAAACCGGTTTCAGCTCTGGGGAGTTTTTAAATTAAACCAATGCCTCAGGACCAGTTAAATCCAAATCTCTGAGATGGGGGCCTGGGCATGAGTATGTTCAGAAAGCTCTCTAGGTCTTTCCAATATGTGGTTCGAGTTGAGAACCACTGGTGTAAAGGATCCTTCCAGATGTGCTGCCTAAGGTATGGGCTGCAGGTTCCCTGCATAAGGACACCTAGTTGAAGGGGCCAGTGAGGACTAAAATTCCGCTCACCAAGCAGTATACTAGTACTGTAATTTAGGGTAATATTTGTTCTGAAAAAGAGTCACCTTTTGTCGTCTGATTTCCATCAAGAGGACTCTGGGTCATTCCACTATTCTCAAATATGCATTGCTGCATAACCCACATAATCCATTTTCAGTTCTTAAAATTGTGTAGATTAAAAATTAAGCCCTGGCCAGGTAGCTCAGTTGGTTAGGGCACTGTCTGGATATGCCAAGGTTTCTGGTTCATTCACCAGGCAGGGCACATGCAAGAATCAACCAACACATGCAACAACAAATGGATGGTTCTCTCTCCCTACCCATCTGTCTCTAAAAATCAATAAAATATTTTTAAAAGTTTATATTTAGCATCTACTGTATGCTGGGCACTTGATGTACACTGGGAATACAACTACAAAACAATCAAAGCTCCTGTCCTTACGGGACCCACAGCGGACTGGGCAGGACGAGTGACTAGACAACCATGTGGGAAGTATTCTGATGGCGGTGAGTACAGAATGCTTGGGGAGGATACTGGACAAGCTCCGCCCAGCCCTGGGCTTAAAGGGCCCTCACAGTGGAAAAGGTGTAACAGCCACCAGATAAGAGGGAGGGGTAGCATGCTGAGTGGCAGCATGTGAAGAAGCGTGGACTTGGGGGAATTCACAGATCAGCCTGTCCAGCTGGAACATGGAGGGGGATGATGGGGAAAGAGGAGGTAGTGTGGTTGAGAGAAGGGGGCTGAGGGTATCCCCATTTGAAAGCATAATCACTGTGTCCCTCTTCTCAGTCCTTCCTCCTTTTTTCTTTCAGCCTCCCTCCCGCCCTCCTTTCCCTTTTCTTTTTTTTTTTAATATATTTTATTGATTTTACACAGAGATGAATTGAGAGGGATAGAGAGTTAGAAACATCGATGAGAGAGAATCATTGATCAGCTGCCTCTTGCACACTCCCCACCGGGGATGTGCCCGCAACCAAGGCACATGCCCTTGACCGGAATCGAACCCAAGACCTTTTGGTCCACAGGCCAACGCTCTATCCACTGAGCCAAACCGGTTTCGGCTCCCTCTTCTTTTTATGTATGGTAGTCCTTTATTAGAGCAGAAAACACCTAAACCGCTTGCATCCTACTTCAAGGAATCTTTAACTCCAAGTGCTGGAAAGGAACAAACAGCTTGGGACGAGGCAAAGAAACAAAGAGCATGGGGTGCCATACGCCACTGCTTCGCTTGGCGCCACCTGGCACACACTCACAATGAGCAGCTTCCACAGATTCCTCCTTGTTCACGGCTCTTCTGTAATTGGGTAAAATTCACGTAACAAAGAATGAATCCTTAACCATTTAAAGCGGTGGTCACCAACATTTCCGACCTCACGGACCACCCATTGGCAACCACTGATTTAAAGTGTGAAATTCAGCCCTAACCGGTTTGGCTCAGTGGATAGAGCGTTGGCCTGCGGGCTGAAGGGTCCCAGGTTCGATTCCGGTCAAGGGCATGTACCTTGGTTGTGGGCACATTCCCAGTAGGGGGTGTGCAAGAGGCAGCTAATCAGTATTTCTCTTTCATTGATGTTTCTAACTATCCCTCTCTCTTCCACTCTGTAAAAAACTTTTTTTTTTTAAATATATTTTATTGATATTTTACAGAGAAGAAGGGAGAGAGAGAGAGAGATAGAAACGTCGACGAGAGAGAAACATCGACCAGCCGCCTCCTGCACACTCCTGATTGGGGATGTGCCCGCAACCAGTGTACATGCCCTTGACCGGAATCGAACCCGGGACCTTTCAGTCCGCAGACCAACGCTCTACCACTGAGCCAAACCGGTTTCGGCTGTAAAAAACTTTTTAAAAAATAAATAAATAGTAAAATTCAGTGGCATTTGATATATTTAACATGTGCAAACACCACCTTTAGCAGTATGAGTGTATTTTTATTACACCCCAAATGCAATACCCATTAAGCAATCATTCTCTATTCCCCTAGCTACCCTACTACTAGTCTGCTTTCTATCTCTAAACCTCTCTATTCTGAATATTTCATATAAATGAAACCATATAGGTGACCTTTTGCATCTAGCTTCTTTTACTTAGTGTGATGTTTTCAAAGTTTATCCACGTAGCATATTTTAACACTTCGTCCCTTGTTTATGGCAGACTAATACTCTATTGTATAGATATACAACTTTTGGTCATCCATTCACTAGTTGATGGACATTTGGCTTGTTTCCACCTTTTGGCTATTGTGAATAGTGCTTCTAAAAACATTCATGTACCAGTATTTGGACATCTGTTTTCAGTCCTTTTGGATACATGCCTAGGAGTGGAAATTGCTGAGTCATGTGGTAATTCTATGTTTAACTTATTGACAAACTGCCAAACTTGGTTCCTAGCAGCTGCAGTGTTTTACAGTCCCATCGGCAACGTACAAGAGTTCCAGTTTGTCCACATCCTCACCAATACTTGTATCTGAATTTTTGATGTTGAGGCAAGACGTTAGGACAATTTCCTTGGCTAGTGGAATGGGGGAAACTGAGACAAGTAGTGAAAGAAGGTTGAGCAATTAACATCCTGCTAGCCAAGGTCTTATCTCCCCTAAGCAAGGATGCTTAGGAGCAGATGGTTTACACCTCTGCTCCCCAACTAGAGAGTGATTGGTTTAAATCACCCTCGTCAAGGAGATAGATAACAGGACCCAGTCAGTGCCATCAGTGCCAGCCAAAACCCAGAACAGATGAAGTCAGGGAAATATATAACACAACAACAACAACGAGAACCAAAATAAAAGTAAAGCAGTGAAGCTGACCAGAGAATGACACCAAACTCCCCTCTACCCTCATTTTGATGCACCAGCTTATTAAAGGGCACACCTAGGAAGCTGTTGAATATTCTGTTGAGACCTTCCCTAAAACTCCCACCTTCAGAAAACATAAAAACCCTTCGGACAAAGGATGCCAGTGCCTGGTCTGCCTTGAGCACACCTTCAGGCCCTTCCCCCACCCCCCCACTTCTTTCCTGGGGGTTATATCTTTGCTTTCTTTCTCCTAAGCTCTGAGGATTCTCATGAGACTTGCAACCAGGGGAGCAGCAGGCAGCAGCAGCTTATCCCAGACTAACCCCCTGAACCTCAAAAGGGGTCTCCAAGGGCCCCCCTTTTGCCTCTGTAACTTATTTCCTGAGTCCATGCAGCCCAGCAAGGCTCACTTCTGCCTCTGTGACTTCCTTTCCTGAGTTTAGGTAGTTCATCCTAGGTTCACTCCTGTTGCTGTGATCTTGACTCTTTTATATTATATTTATAATTTTTTACAGAGAGGAAGGGAGAGGGATAGAGAGTTAGAAACATTGACCAGCTGCCTCCTGCACACCCCCTACTGGGGATTTGCCTGCAACCAAGGTACATGCCCTTGACCGGAATCGAACGTGGGACCCTTGAGTCTGCAGGCCGATGCTCTATCCACTGAGCCAAACTGGTTTTGGCTCTTTTATCTTTTTAAAAAAATATTTTTATTGCCGAAACCGGTTTGGCTCAGTGGATAGTGTCAGTCTGCGGACTGAAAGGTCCCAGGTTCGATTCTGGTCAAGGGCATGTACCTTGGTTGCAGGCAAATCCCCAGTAGGGGGTGTGCAGGAGGCAGCTGGTCGATATTTATCTCTCATCGATGTTTCTAGCTCTCTATCCCTCCCCCTTCCTCTCTGTAAAAAATCAATAAAAACATTTTTAAATATTTTTATTGATTTCACAGAGGCAGAGAGAAAAACCTCAACGATGAGAGAGAATCTGACCATGACCCCCTGCTTCATAGGTTGACATCCAACCACTGAACCACACCATCCAGGCTCCATTGATTTTTAGAGAAAGTGAAAGGGAGCGGGAAGGGGGAGAGAGAGAGAAACATTAATGTGAGAGACAAACATCCACTGGTTGCCTCCCACAGGCACAATCGGGGCAGGGATCAAACCTGCAGCCCAGGTACTGCCCTTGACCGGGAACCCTCAACCCTCAACCATCTGGTGCACAGGCCAACACGCCAACCACTGAGCCCTGCCAGTCAGGACTCCACTTGATTATTAACATTTCCTCTGCCGAGGTCACTCTTTGGTAAGTGTTCACATTGGACACCATTATCTCCGCCGCCCTTTAGAGACAGTTTCTTGTCACCCCCAAACATCTTCCTTCCAAACCCCTGCCCATCCAGCCAAACCATTGGTCACAACTCATCTGGTATATATTTATTGAATGCCTACTGTGTCAGGCCTGTGCTAGGTGCCAGGAACACAACAACAACAAAACAGAACCCTGCCCTCATACAGCTTCAATAATGTGAGGGAGGCAAAAAATTAACTATATATGTTAGGTGAAAGAAGAAATAAAGTTGGGTAAAGGGACATAAGTGACCGGAGGTGGACTATTTTATAACGTGTGATCTGAAAAGGTGATCACCTTATAGAGTGAGCTGATAGGGTGAGGCCTAAAGATCACATTAGCATAAGCTATGAAGGTACAAAGTGTTCCAAGCCGAAGTCTACTGGCAAAGGCAAAGAAACCCGAGACGAGTGGCTTAGGGTGGCCAGAAAACAGCAAAGTGGCCAGAAAGTTGGGGCTCAGTGAGCAAGGGGAGTGAGAAGCTGATGAGAGCCGTATAGGAGGCTGCACATCTGGTAGCAACCATGTCCACCTCTGGACATTGCATTCCATTTGGCTTTATTCAGATCGGCTGACTTTGGCCTGGTCTTATCAAGAAAAATAAGCACCTCAAGTTAATGAGTAAAGAACCAAATGAGGTAGTTAAAAGTGCCGGGGTAGTGAGATGAGAAACCCTGGTTCTAATCTCCTCTCTGTCACTGCCTTACCCTTTGATCTTGAGCAACAGTGTGTTTGAGCAAGAGTAGAAGGAAGTTCAGACGGTAGGGAAGGCTCAGGACCATCGTGGGGCTTTGAATTCCTTGTTAAATAGTCTTGACCCCATTCAGGGGTTTCACACTCAGGCAGATAAAATAAGTCAAAGAGGTCTGTGTGTTGTCATTATGGGAACTAAAAACTGGAAAAGACAGGTTCTGCTACTTGGTCTCACCAATGGCCCCAGGAATGCAAACCCAGTGTTCACACATCTTCCTCTTTTCTTTCTTTTTTCTTTTTTAAAAATATATTTTTATTGAATTTTTACAGAGAGGAAGAGCGAGGGATAGAGAGTTAGAAACATCGATGAGAGAGAATCATCAACCAGCTGCCTCCTGCACCCCTCCCTCCCCCAAATGGGGATGTGCCAGCAACCAAGGTACATGCCCTTGACTGGAATCGAACCTGGGACCTTTCAGTCTGCAGGCCAATGCTCTATCCATTGAGCCAAACTGGTTTCGGCTCTTCCTCTTTTCTAAGAAAATTGGTAAGTTGGGGAATTTATGTCAACTCTCCTAATATTAAAATCTTAGCAACTAATCCTATTTTTTCATTGAACCCAGAGGACTGAACAGCTTATGTCAGCAGACCAAATATGACCCATTGAATGACCATACGCAGCCTGGACAATGGGAGCCATGAAGAGTTTTAAGGCCAGTGGCGACTTGGTCAGACTACTTTCAGGTGTCGGGGCTTATCTGAGCTACTTCTGTTTCTGCTTTTATCTTCTTCATCTGTCTGATCCTGGCTGTCAGATTTGGGGTATTATTCATCCCTGTTCCTCACCCCAAGCATAGCACCAGGCCCTTCACAGGCGTTGCTATGGATTGGATTGTGTTCTCCAAAACATGTATGCTGAAGCCGTCACCCAGGGGCATGGCGTTTGGAAATAGGGTATTTGGGAGGCAATTAGATTTAGATGAAGACATGGGGCCCTCATCGTGGGCTTAGTGACCTTGTAAGAAGAGACAGCAGAGAACTTGCTTGCTAGCTCTTTGCCATGTGAGGACTCAGCAAGAAGGCAGCCACCTGCAAGCCAGTGAGGGAGCTCTCACCAGAACCCGACCATGCTGGCACCTTGATCTCTGACTTTCCCCTCCAGAACTGCGACTAAATAAATTTCGGTTGTTTAGGCTACCCCATCTTTGATATTTTATTATGGTAGCCAGAGCTGCATAAGACAGGCATCAATGACGTTCACAGAAGCAACTTTATTTTAAAATTTAAATTATATATATATTTCAGAGAGGAAGGGAGAGGAAGAGAGAATAGAAACATCAATGATTGAAGAGAATCATTGACGGGCTGCTTTCCACAGTGGCTGCACCAGTCTGCATTCCCACCAGCAGTGCACAAGGGTTCCTTTTTCTCTGCATCCTCACCAGCACTTGCTGTTTGTTGATTTGTTGATGATAGCCATTCTGACAGGTGTGGGATGGTACCTCATTGTTGTTTTGATTTGCATCTCTCGGATGGTTAGTGACTTAGAGCCTGTTTTCATACAGTCTCTTGGCCTTCTCTATGTCCTCTTTCAAAAAGTACCTATTTAGTTCCTTTATATAAAAGTACCTATTTAGTTTGATTTTTATAACCAGTGTGGGGAGTGCAGGAAGCAGCCAATCAACAATTCTCTCTTATCACTGATGTTTCAATCTCTCTCTCTCCCCCTTCCTCTCTGAAATCAATAAAAATACATATTCTTTTCAAAAGCAAAACAGGATAAATGCATCCACGAGTGGAACAACAGATTGCTGTGTCTCTCATTCTCTTCCCCTCTCTCTAGGGTCAATTAAAAAAAAACAGAAATATTATAGAAATGAATAAAAACTCTTACAATTTCTCTATCTCCCTCCACCCCAGAGGTAACCGGATGCTAACAATTTGTTGCAAACTGCCCATTAATTCCAGACTTTTCTTGCCTCTGTGTAATCATGTACATGTGTGTTTTTGAGATCACTCTATATGTATGATCCTGCAACTTGCTTTTGTTTTAACCTAATATTCAATCCTGAACCCATTTTCATTTCGCGTAGAGCAGTAGAGCTGCGTCCCTCCGTTTCCGTGCTGCGTGATGTTTCATCGTGAGGACGAATCTGTTTATCACTCCAGCCAGTCCCCTTCGATGGGCATTTTGGTCGCTTCCAGGGTTCGCTTTGACAATAGCGCGACGAACAAGTGCAATACCAGCTTAAGTCCGAAAGCCTGGAACACATTAAAAAACACCAAAGGTGAAAATATTCGGGTCGTCCCTTCTGTACCTTTATGCTTTTCTGTAGACCCCAAATTTTCTTAAATAATACATGTCACATAATTTGGAAGGGAAACACTAAGTTATAACCAAAATTTCATTTAAAAAATTAAAAATATATATATAAAAAAATAGAAAGTGGGGGAGAAAGAAACAAAAAACAGACTGGGTAGTCCCGGCCCCCCTCCCACGAAGGGGCGGGCCTCCAAGGTCCGCACCAATCAGAGCCCGGTTGGTAGGCAGACCCAGGAGCCTTTGGAGACAAACCCCGCCCCCGAAAGCCTCCTCGGGGGTCAGCTTTTCCAGCGCCTGGAAACCAGCGGGGGTCCGCCGTGCGCGCCGCTTCGGGCCGCTATTGGCTGCCGGGTGGCCCCGCCCCTCCTCCTGCTCACTGGCCTGGGCGGCTTACGTAAGAGGAGCCTGTTGCTGAGCAAAAATAAGTGGTGCAGCCTTTCCTCCCGAGAGACATCACAGAGAGGGGGGCGGGGGTTCGGGGGTGAGGATTGGGGACATCTGTAATAGTGTCAACAATAAAGAGAGAGAGAGAGAAAGAGAGAGAGAGCGCGAGCCTTTGGGTGAAAAAAGCAAGAGTCCTAACCACCGCTTATGTATTCAGTTCCTGCTCCATGCCAGGCTCCGTGCTTCACACTCTTCAGTATTAATGGTTATAGTCACTTTTCTTGAACACCCACCGTCGCCCCCCGCACGAAGTTCGGTCCTTTCAAATAACAGCAACAATATAAATAACCATCATAACGATTACAGTTTACTGAGCCCTTGATCTGCATCAAGCCTTGTTAAGGGATTTGTGTGCATTAGCGCTCATCCTCACAACAGCCCCAGCGGATTGCCCCATTTTACACAGCAAACACGTTCCGAGAGGTGATGTGACTTCCGTGGGTTCACACAGCTGAAAACCTTCAGCGCTGATATCCTAATCCAAGAGCAACTTTTTTTGGGGGGGCGGGGGGGCGGGGGATCTTAAAGGTAGGAAGAGGTGGGCTGGGAAGGGTGGTAGGAGCCAGGGGCACTGCCCCAGGGACAGCCTCGGGGTGTGAGAGAAGTGGATGTAGGTCCGCTAGAAGTGGAGAGGGGGAAAATAGAGGAAGACTCTGGAGCAAAGAGAATTGTTCTTCCTGGAAAGGTGTCACTCCTGGGGCAGCCTTTGTCGGTGGCCCTGGACGTGGGGGTCTGGAGCCCGAGGTTCTAGTCTCCATTCTGTGACCAGCTTTCTGAGGACCTTGGACATATGAGTTATATTCTCTCTGGATCTCGGGCTTCCTGCCTATGAAATGCAGGAGTTAAGCCAAAACAATGGGAAGCCAAAGTGCATTCAGGCTGGAAGGTCCCCGAGGAGTCTGGTCTGGCCCCTCCTGGGAGCAGGGAACCTTCAGCATCCATACGATCTTCACTTAGCTGTGGCCTGGCCACTTTTCAGGACCTGCGGGCTGTGGATATGGGACCTGACAATCCCATAAACTCAAACCGGTTTGGGGCAGGCACCTCAAGCCGCCCTTCTTCCCAGTCCGTTCTGAGCTGTAGCACGGCCCTGCCTGTAGGGGGCGCGAAGGACTCATTCAGCCAACAAAGCCGACCTAAATTCATAGTGAATTCTCCAAACCACTCATCTGGTCGGTTTTTGTATTTGATTTGTTTTGTTTTTATTAAGAGGTGTGGCCGAAACCGGTTTGGCTCAGTGGTAGAGCGTCGGTCTGCGGACTGAAGGGTCCCGGGTCTGATTCTGGTCAAGGGCATGTACCTTGGTTGCGGGCACATCCCCGGTGGGGGGTGTGCGTGCAGGAGGCAGCTAGTCGATGTTTCTCTCTCATCGACGTTTCTGGCTCTCTGTCTCTCTCCCTTCCTCTATGTAAAATATCAATAAAATATATTTTTTAAAAGAGGTGTGAGTTTTTTTTGAAACCTGGTGTCTGTCCATAGTATATAATCAATTAAACCGAATTCTATGCATTGCCCAGTCCTCTCCACAGAGCTCATTTCCAATTCCTTTGTTTTACAGATGAGAAAACAGGTTCTAAGAGCTGGGGTAAAAAAAAAAATTCTCTTTAAGTTATACAGCTAAATACTAGGATTCCTGGGGCAGTGCTCTTCAGAGATAGTTGGCTCTGATTCAGAGAGTCTGTTTGTTCTGCCTCCTGGAGCACAACTCCAGGGGACAATTTCAATTTTAATTGTGTAGCTCCTCAGCTCGGCACTAGCTCCGCAGCTCGGCACCTGTCGGCGCGGGAGGACCTCCCTCAGCCTCCACCACAATGACTGCTTAATGAGTGATTGAGTGGATGAATGTGTGAATGAGCCACAGAGGGTGAGTCCGCTCTGGCTTTATTAAACCTGTAGGAGTTGGGCTTTTTTTTTTTTCCAGGGAAAGCTCCCCCAAGGCAGGAATTGTATTCTGAGATGGGGGGGGGGGGTGTGTTGTGGACAATGAGAAGAGCTTAGAAAATTACATATGGCTGATAAATCATAGCCCCAGGTATGGTCAGAGACAAAGCAAAGCGACCCCAAAATTTGGAATTATAAAATTAATTCAGAGAATGATCACAAAACAGAAGAGACTTCCATTAGAGCTAAAATCCGAGAGAGGGTCTGAAGCGGAGGAAACCAAAACCATTTCAAAGGCAATGTAGACGTAGCTTCAGGACTGGAATGTGACTGAGGAATAATAAAAGCTTTGGTCAATCAGTGGCCTCAGCATGGCTGATGCAAGAGGACAGAAAGTATGGCAACAGAAAGTAGAGGTCCTTCCTGAACCAAAAATATTAGTCATGCCCTAACCGGTTTGGCTCGGTGGATAGAGCGTCAGCCTGCAGACTGAAAGGTCCCAGGTTGGATTCTGGTCAAGGACATGTACCTTGGTTGTGGGCACATCCCCAGTAGGGGGTGAGCAGGAGGCAGCTGATGATGTTTCTCATGGATGTTTCTAACTATCTCCTTTCTTCTCTGTAAAAAAATCAATAAGATATATTTAGGAAAAAAATACTAGTCATAGGGGAGGGGAGGAATAAACTCAGCCGTGGGGAGCGGGCCTAAGCCAGCAGTGGAACATCCTTAGCACTGCCACAGAGACAGGAGAGGCTCCTGCTACTGCTGCTGGCACACCAGGTGAGCCCTGCTTCTGGCTGAGCAACGCTTCCCCTATGGGAGCACACTAACCACCAGGGGGCAGCTCCTGTGCTGAGGGTCTGCCCCCTGGTGGCCAGTGTGCGTCATAGCAACCAGTCCTTCAGCAGTTCGGTCAATTTGCATATTAGCCTTTTCTTATGTAGGACCTATTAAAAATAAATAACTAAATAAATAAGCTCTGGCACAGCCTGGTAGAGTCAAAAGAAGATATTATAGTACCCTGAAGTTTCTTCCCTTTCAAAAGTGGTCAACAACATATTCCATTGTTTGTGGTAAGGTATGTAGACATAACAAGGCTGCATCATGTTGAAGACCAGTGGCATAAAGAGGTAGAAACAATGTGTTGAGGAGTGGGAGAGAGGACTTTGAGCTGAGCTGAAGAAGCAATGTTTTCTGTAGGAAGTGGCGTTTCAAAGCCTTTATTCAGGCCACAAACATGAATGAAGACTTTGAATGCTGGGTAGGATTTCGGTAGGCAGAGATTTGCAGAGGGAACTTCTGGAGGAAAGGCTTGGAGGCCAGAACATTGAGCTAGGTGGCAAGTGGCAGGAGACCAAGATGTGGACCCTATGTTCAAATAACTCAGAATCAAAAGGGTCAGGTAAGACCTGCCCACAGAAAATTATAACACAAGGTAGAAAGTGATAGGTCTTATAAAGGAGATCCAAATCAAGTGCCTTGGGTGAGATTAATTTCCTTCTCCCAAGAAGTTGGAGGCAGGCGACCTAGCCATAAGGGTCATCTTTGGGATCCTAAGCCTAGACTCTGAAGTCTCAGAGGGGACCTTGTAGGTCATGTAGTCCACTTGCTCCAGCCCTG
Source organism: Vespertilio murinus (assembly GCA_963924515.1). Lineage (NCBI taxonomy): Eukaryota > Metazoa > Chordata > Mammalia > Chiroptera > Vespertilionidae > Vespertilio > Vespertilio murinus. The sequence goes on from OZ004706.1 coordinate 16,394,000, forward strand.
ATTCTCTATTCAGGGTTGACAATGGCTTTACAATTGAAACAAAAAAGTGGAGCTCTGAAGAAAAACCGTGAAGGAAGAGAATCTGTGGGAAGGAGATTGAAGATTCAATCAGCTTACAGGTGCTGAGGGGCTGGTGGGAGAGACTTTTCTCCCAAAGGGAGAGTTGAAGGCCAGGAAAGAAATGAGATCAAGGACGGAGACTAGGTCTGGAGAGACGAGGGATAAAAACAAACTAGGGAAGCATCCATGTTCCAGGGGTGGAAGGATAAAGAGGAGGCAGAGAGGTGAGAAAAGATCCAATGGATCGCCTTATCACAAAGTTTCTAGAAACGGGTGTCGGGGGTGGAAACTCAAAGGAGCAGTAGGGGCACACCTGCAGCAATAGGGACTGAAGTTAGACTGGTGGGGGGGGGGGGGTTGCCAAGGACATTTCAAAGAATGAAAGCTTTCCCAGAGACTCTACAAATAAGGTGGATTCTCTGTGTCTGAGACATTTTAAGGGCGGAGCCCTCCCCGGAGACCAGGGGCACAAGGGTGTGCCCAGATCTGGCTCTGTAATTAGCCACCACCTCTCCGAACCCTAAACCAGTCCCTCCAGGAACTGAAAAGCTGCAGAGCGTACTTGGGGAGGGATTTCACACCTGGCTCCACGGCCCAGCCCGGTGAGGTCCCGTCTCATCACGCAGCTGGGATGACTCCCGGGGCTGTCACTCTCCTCGGGCATTGTCAACAATCTGACTAAAAGCCTTTTGCAAAAAGTTTGCAGCATTCGTGCGCGGCTGACTACAGCTCCCAGAGTTCCCGAGCGCTCCCCGGCGCGGATTGGCTGAGCCGCCGGCTCCCGAGGAGGGTGTCGCCCCGCCTCCCTAGGAAACAGGCACCGGATTGGCCGCGGCGCGGGGCTTTTGTGGCCCCGCCCTCCCCCGGGGACCGCCGCGGCCGGCGGCGGCGCCGCTGGTGTCAGAGCGCGGCGGAGGCTGGCAGTTCCGCGGCGGGGATGCCGAGCAGCGCCGCGTCCGCCCGCAGCCCTCGCCACTGCGGACCGGAGAGGCGCCCCGGGCCGTGAGAGACCCGGCCAGTCCCAGGCTTCCGAGCCCCCGCCGCCCCGGGAGCCGGACGCGAGGCGAGGCGAGCGAGGCAGCGGCCGTTCCTGGGCTCCGGGAGGAGGCAGCGTTCGGGAGCCCCGAGAGGCGCCCCGGCTTCTAGAACCTGCCCCGCGGCCCCCGGTCCCGGCTTCCCGAGGGCGCCCGGCCACCACCCCCTCGGGCGCCCGGGTCGGCGGCCCGCCGCGCCTGGGTCCTGGCGCACAGCATGATCGTCGCGGACGCGGAGTGCCGCTCGGAGCTGAAGGGCTACCTGCCGTTCTCCCGGGGCGGCGGCGGCGGCACCGGCGGCGGCGGCACCAGCGGCACCAGCAGCAGCCCCGGGGCCGGAGAGGTGAGCCGCGGCCGAGCAGCGCCACTTTCCCCTGGAACCCCGAGCCTCGTCCGCGCTCCGGGCTAGCCCGGGCTGAGTCGGGGCGCAGCCCCCGGGTCCCCCCGCCTCCCCCCCCCCATTTCCTCCGCCCCCGGCTCGGGAGGGAGGAGTGCAGCGCGTAAACCCGGAGTGGGGTTGCATCAACTGGCAACCTCGACCCTCTTCGCCCCTCCCCTTCCCCCGGGCTTGCGGAGCCTCCCGGGCCCCCGCGGACTCCGGCCAATGAACGGAGAGAGAGCCTTCTCCAGGCGGCCTGGGGTTTGGGCTCCGGCCGTGGGAGTCGTCAAGTCCGGGCAAATCTCCGCCGCGGCGGCCCTCCCGCTCCCCTCCCCGCCCCTCCCGGAGTCTCCGGTCCCCGGGCCCGGCCGGCGGGCAGGCGGCTCTTTCTAGGGAGGATGCGTCCCCGCTCCCGTCCCCCGGCGCGGGGAGCGGGGCATCTGGGGCCGGCCGGCGAAGGCTGACCTCATCCCCCGCCTCCCCCCCCTGCACCCCAATTTGGAAGGGGGCGCAGTTGCTTCCGGGCCTTGGCCGGCTACCGGGTACGCGGCGGCGGCGGCGGCGGCGGGCAGAGCTCTGGGGAGAAGGCGAGCACCCCGGGCTCAGCCCCCACATCCAGCGCGGACTGGGCTGTGCCCTGCCCAGTGGTCTGAGGTCTCCAAAGTTTGCTTCGCGGGGACCCCCTTTGCCGGGAGGTGGGACTAAGGCTGGGCCTCGTCTGACAATTCGCTTCCCCTGCTCCCCGCCCAATCACCGCCCCCCCCCCCCCCATCACCACCACCATCAATAATAGATTCCAGGCTCAGGGTTTTGCCTTTTCTCCGGACTAGACTAGCAAGATACTAGTGTGAGCTACACACTGTAGTCCCATTTTACAGGATGGGAAAATTGAGGTCCGGGAGGAGGGGCTGTGGCGAGGCCTTCCTCACTGCCACCACGGAGTAGCTAGCTCATTTATTTTGTTTGGCCCGGGTGTCTCTAGGATTTCCGAACGTGCTTGGCAGCGCGGGGAGATTTGTTTGTTCCTCTGGGTTTCTGGCCGGAGAGGCGGCAGGGTGTGACTGCGGCCGGGAGGGAGGCAGGCCCTCGCAGGCACTGAATGGCCATCCCGGGAACGGCTGGGGTCGGGGGAGGTCCTGCCTCCAGCAGTGGGTGGTCTGTGCCCTGCGTTCTCTGTGACTCTGTTTACCCTTCCCCACCACGGTGTAGGAGCCACAGGTGGAGGGATAACCAGCTGCTGCCCATGCTCAGCTGTGTGACTTTGACCAAGTCACTGCACTCTGAGTCTGTTTCCTTCTTTGTGAGAAAATGGGAAGAGAGCCTGGCCGGCCTGGCTTAATAGTTGAGCATCCACCTATGAACCAGGAGGTCGCAGTTCGATTCCTGGTCCGGGCACATGCCTGGTATCAATGATTTTCTCTCATTATTGATGCTTCTGTCTCTCTCTCTTCCTTTCTCTTCCTCTCTGAAATAAATAAAAATATATATTTTAGCCAAAATCAGTTTGGCTCAGTGGATAGAGCGTCGGCCTGCAGACCAAAAGGTCCCAGGTTCGATTCCGGTCAGGGGCATGTACCTTGGTTTCGGGCACATCCCCAGTGGGTGGTGTGCAGGAGGCAGCTGATCGATGTTTCTCTCTCAACGATGTTTCTAACTCTATCCCTCTCTCTTCCTCTCTGTAAAAAAATCAATAAAATATATTTAAAATAAATAAAATATGGAAATACAGTTAAATCCTCATTTAACATGGTCTATGGGTTCTATGACTTTATGCAAGATGATGCACAAGGAAACTAACCTTACCATAGGCTAATTGATAAAACAAACAACATTGAATGAAACAATGTTATTTAAAAACCTGGTGTAATTTTTTTTAAGATCTTTTCATTGATTTTTTTTAGAGAGAGAGAGAGAGAGAGAGAAACATCATTGGTTGCCTTCTGTATGTGCCCTGACAAGATCAAACCCGCCACCCAGGTATGTGCTCTGACTGGGAATCCACCGGCAACCTTTCAGTGCACAGGACGATGCTCAACCTCCTGAACCACACCAGCCAGGCTGCAGTATTCATTAAGAGCACCTAGCCCCGCCAGAGTGGCTCGGTTGGTTGAGCACATACCTGGGTGGCGGGTTCGATCTCAGGTCAGGGCATGTATGGAAGGCAACCGGTCCATTTTTCTCTCCCTCTCTCTAAGCATATCCTCAGGTGAGGCTTAGAAATAGTAATAATAAAAATAGGAGCACCTGGGCAGAGCTCTGAGTTCACGAACTAGCCCTCCCACTCACTCGCTGTGTGAACGAGGCCAAGTGATCAACCTCAGATCTGCATCTTCCTTTCAGATTTGATAGTATCTCTGAGGTCCAAAGCACAATACCTGGAACACAGCAACCTTGTCAAAAACGCTAGCTCTCGTTAGGATGTGGCGGTCATCTATTCATCTCTTCCCCAGCGTCTCACAGGGTGTGTGTGAGGTGGGAGTTGGTCCAGGCCTCTTAGGGCCGTGCCTGGGAGGTGGTCTGGGCGAGCTGTGGAGGAGGGGCCTTTCGAGGGAAGCCACAGGCTGAGAGGGGCAAGTGGACCCTTTCTACGTATTTTCTCTCAAATAGGACCTTGGGAAGATGTCTGCGTTAAGTGGGTTCCTTAGAAGACAGCAAGGTGGGAACTTACAAAGCCTGGTGGCCCGAGGTCCAAGGGAAGACCCACCTGTATGGTCCCCTCACTTCACACCCTTTCACGGGGTTTGTGCCCTTACCAGGGGTGGGCAAACTTTTTGACTCGAGGGCCACCATGGGTTCTTAAACTGGGCTGGAGAGCTGGAACAAAAGCAGCCTGACCATGCTGGCACTCTCATCTTGGGCTGCTGGTGAAGGAGCGGAGGGGAGAGCAAGAGAACCCTCCGCTCTTTCGGCTCCGCGGGCCGGAGAGAACAGCCGAACGGGCCAGATTCGGCCCTCGGGCCGTAGTTTGCCCACGGCTGCGTTAGACACTTCATTCACTCTGGTATTGGCAGTATGTGTTCAGGCTCAAGAATCACTTCCTCAGACATCATTTCCTCGGGGACGCCTCCCCCCAATAGGTAAGGCCCCTCTGCATAGCCTCTCCCAGGCCCCCTTTGTAGGAGCTTTTGTCCCAGTGATGGTGTGACAGCTGTGCAGTCGGGCATTTCTCGTCCGCTGCCCTTGCTGGGCTGGAAACACTCCGTTTCCACCTCCCAGCGCTGTCTTAGCGCCTGGTGAGCGCTGTAGCTGTTTGCCCCTCTTGGCTTAGCTGACCCTTGTGAACTGCGCAGGCTTTGAAGTTGGATCTGAGCCGCGCTTGTCTGGGTCAGGACTCCAACAGCTTCCGTGAGCTGTCTCTGAAGAAGGGATGATAGGACCTATTTCTCTCTCCGAGTGGGAGAAATCTGCCAGGTCAGACGTGTAAGGCACTTAGCCTAGCCCCACCCCGGGTCAGTGAGGCACCAGCACACTCCCCTCCCCCAGGCTGGTCAGAGGCTCTGTCTCCCTCTCAGTGTAAACCAGGCATGTATCTGAGCAGCAGACCATAGCTGCTCCCGGGGTGGGGGTGGGGAGTCTCTGCTCTTTCCCAGCTGGCAGAGTGATTTCGCTGGGGTCTGTAGCTGAGTCCTGGGGTGCAGGCTGTGCGTAGGACACCAGGAATAAAGGCGGGGGCTACTCCAAGAGACTGGGCTTAAATCTCAGGCTGGCCCCCTGTCATCTGGTACTAAACCTTTGGAACCTTAATCTTTCCTCCGGTGCAAAATAGAGCCCCCCACCCCCACCCCCAAACTGATGAAGATTAGATGGAAACTGTATACAAGTGCCTAAGCGAATAGAACAACTGACCTTTAGCAGGCACTGAGCTCTGAGGTGGTCATCCTCTTCTCACAACGTGCCCGAAACCCTCCCAGCGGGCTGCCTCCTTATGTTCTTGCCGCCCCGAGGGACCGGGGATCTGCCCTCTGCCCCTTTGGTAGCTCCCCTTCCCCCTCTGTTTCCTTCCTTTAATCTATAACGTGGGGGTCGGGGGAGGATCTTGCCTTTAACATGTGTGCTGCAACTGCACTGTCTCCTATGGTAGCTCTTAGCCACGTGTGGCTATTTACATTTTGAGAACTGTTTTAAAAATTTAAAGTTCAGGTTTTAGTTGCACTGGTGACATTTCAAATGCTCAGCCCCCATGGCTAGGGGCTACCATCTTTGACAGGGAGATAGACTATTCCTTCATCGAGAAAGTTCTGTTGGACTGCTCTGTGCTAGACTCCGGGGTTAAGAACAGGAAACTAGTTCCAGTATGCACCCTCAAGGTAAGAAACGACGCAGTAGGACAGGTGCTGTGACCGGGGGTACTGGATTTCGGGGGACATGGGCAGGGGAGAAGGAGCTCCTCCATCCTGGTGACCCCAGATGCAAAGCCTTGGGGCTGTTGAGACCTTGAGAAGTCCAGAGAACGGGACTAGTGTCTGCTGTTGAAGAACCCTGGTTTGGATCCCAACTCTGCTACCTCCTTGGCTGGGTGACTAAAGGTGACTCTCTCTCTGAGCCCTACTCCCCATCTGTAAGACAGGCACCCTACTAGTAGTAGCTTCTGCCTTAAAGTGCGTGTGAGACACATGCTTAGCCAGTGGTGGTCACGGCTGTTATCTACCATTATCATTGACTCCCGGTCCCAGGGACCAGGGGAGAGCTGATGTGGGGGCATCGTCTCTTGGCATCTCGGCCCTGTCTACTTCCTCTGAAGTTCTGGGTGTCAAGGTTAGAGAAGCATTCCTAATATGAGAGCACCGGCTTAGAATCTACTTGGTTTTGCCTTGAAAGCTTTGCAATTTCTGTTTGCTCTAAGTGGAATGCTAGCCCTGCTGCCTAATCAATTCATTTGGATATTTGATATTAGATATCAACTCAAAAGTTACCTCGTCCTGGCTCAGTGGTTTTCTCTGTCTGCTCGGCCTACAATATTGCATGTCACCCACCCCCACCCCATCACTGCTTTATGTAACTTACTTCATATAATCTAGGATTTGAAATCCTAGTCATAATTTGTTTATTTGCCTTTTTCTGTTAGACTGTAAATTCTGTGAAGGCTGAGCCTTTGTCTTTTTACGCCTGTGCGGTGGCTACCTGAATGTAGTCATCAAAAACATTTGTTGACTGCACAGATTAATTTTGGCTCCACCTGGAAAGCCCTTAGCCCACTGCCTCACACACCCTGGCTATGAACTATGCTGTGCCCACCCAATTAAATTAGAATTGCTGGAGGGCCGAAACCGGTGTGGCTCAGTGGATAGAGCGTCTGCCTGCGGACTGAAAGGTCCCGGGTTCGATTCCGGTCAAGGGCATGTACCTTGGTTGCAGGCACATCCCCAGTAGGGGGTATGCAAGAGGCAGCTGATCGATGATTCTCTCTCATCGATGTTTCTAACTCTCTATCCCTCTCTCTTCCTCTCTGTAAAAAAATCAATAAAATATATTTTTTTAAAAAGAATTGCTGGAGGTGGAACCTTGCGCCTTCACCTGAGGATATTTTTCGATTGATTTTAGAGAGAGTGGAAGAGAGAGGGAGGGACAGAGAGAAACACTGATGTGAGAGAAACACATCTATTGGTTGCCTCCTGCATGCGCCGGGCCTGGGTCCAGGCAGGAAAGGAGCCTGCAGCCAAGGTACGTGCCCTTGGCCAGAATCAAACCCAGGACCCTCTGGCTCACCGGCTAATACGCTATCCACTGAGCCAAACCGGCTAGGGCGCACTGGTATTTTTTTAAAAAGCTTTCAGAGGGATTCTAAAGTGCTGCTTGGGTTGAGATGCCATTGTTTGAAAAAACAAGGAGGTTAATGATAGCTGATTTCTATTAAGTGTTTACTGTGATAGAGGTAAGTAAGGGCATTATCTCATTAAATCCTTATGACTACCCAGCAAAAGTAGGCACTATTAGCCCATTATTTGCTGAGGAAATTGAGGCTCACGTAGGTAGCAGATGGTGGAAATGTCATTGGAGCCTAGGCAGTTGTTGTCAGAGCCCCTAACTTTTACTGTACCCCATTACCATCCTCCTCCTCATCGGGGCTGAAAATGCTGTTGGATCCAGACTTATCACTTAAGACCCACCGGTTCCTTCCCTTGACAGCTCATGGGGCAGACCTGAGAGTGAAATGGGACTGACTCCCTGCACTCCAGTGGGCCCTCTCTCCCCCCACCCCCCAACCCCAGCTCTACCCTGCCCTTCCCCACCCCACCTGGCGGTGGTTTTCTCTGTCCTCACATCCCCTGAGGGGGAGGCCCTTTCTGTGGAGTCAGCAGTTCTTATCTCCCACACAGAGCTGTTGGGCTTTTTCTCTTTGGTGAGGGAGGAGGGGAGGCTGGAACGGAGCGCTTGGGGCTTCTGGTGGTTTCTAGGCTAGACTTGCACCCGCCCGGCCTGGTAGCTCCCAGAAGTGTGGGCTGAAAGGGACCTGAGTAGTCAGCCCAACGATCTCCTTTGTCCCAGCTCACGGCCCAGAGAGGTTAGGTTACGTGCTCAGGGGCACACAGCAGGTTAGCGGCAGGATCATTCACACCAGGGACTGCCAGGTCCCACCGCTCTTCCCCTGCCCTCCCCAGAGCCCCCGACTCTGCCCTCCTCAGGGCGTCTGGACCATCTGAGAAGGAAGGTGCAGTTATATTTAGTTCCTGGACAGGTAGGTCTATTGGTAATAAGTCTGGATTTTAATGAGATGGGGCGAGTTATTTCTGTTTCTGTCCAGTGAAGGTATAACCGCTTTGGGTAATATCTCTCTCTCACTCTCTTTTAATCCTCACTCGAAAATTTTCCATGGTTTTTAGAGGGGAGGGGGAGAGACAGAGAGAAATAATCTATTGATGTGAGAGACACATTAATTGGTTGCTGACCAGAGCTGGGGGTTGAGCCTGCAACCAAGGTACATGCCCTTGACTGGAATCATATCCGGGACCCTTCAGTCTGCAGGCCAGTGCTCTATCCACTGAGCTAAACCGAATAGGGCCGGTGAAGTCTTTGTAAGGCCAGGCCAGTGCTGAGAGCCCCCCTTGCAGTTCTTAAAACAAATGAATAAGTAAAACATCCTCTGTGAACCTCACCTCTAGGACTTGGAGCAGACTTGGTGGGTACACCATTGGTGGTTTCCAAAGAAGCTCCAATACATGCATGTCCGAGGAGCTGCTACTGTCAGCCATGCATGCCCTGCGCTGATTCTCCTGAAGTCTCTGTGCTTTCTTTGTGTTCTTAATTCATGGCTAGTGTGAATGACCTGGCCCCGCTGTCCACACACAGTGATCTGGTAGTAGGGAGACCTCATGCAGACAAGTAGAAGGCAATGTTTTCAGAAGCAAAAGCACTGGGAATTGTGGGGTCACAGAGAAGGGTCTGAAGTTTCCCGGGCCCTGGAAGGCTGTGAAAGTTAGCTCCGCAAAAGGAATGATCAGTGGGAGGACAGTGGGCCGGATTCCCTCTAATTTACCTCAAAGCCTAAGGGAGGGGGAGGCAGAGTTTTAAGCCAGTTGATCAGATTTGCACATGAAGTTTACTCTGGCTGTAGAAAGGTTGCCCTCTTTAGAAACCACCAAGGTCACACACTCACTAAGTCTGCTCCTCCTCCTAGAGTTGGTGCTCAGGGGGCATGTTTTATTTATTATTTTTTTGTTACTTTGGTAGAGGAATGGGTAGGATGGGGCAGGGAGACCATTGGTGAGGCTGTGGTTGGTAGTCCAGACAAGAGATGGTAGCGGTCTATGAGGTGGTGATGGCGGGAGGGATGAAGAAATGACAATTTATCTCCCAAATGACTCCTCCGTGCAGGTTACACAGAAAGGAGGTTTTCAAAGTTCACTGTAGCCCCTTGGGTGGGAAGAGAAAACCAGAGAGAGCATTTTCCTTTTCTCCTCTCTTGTACCTCCAACTAACCACGCTGTGTTTCCTTCTAGGAGCAGAGGACGAGGTGGGCTCGGGGCGGCCCTCGCGGACCCAGCGCCTTCATCCCCGTGGAGGAGGTGAGCCCGGAAGCGTTAGGAACTGTTGGTCGCTGGGAGGGAAGAAGGAACGTGGGACACTGAGTTGGTGTCTCTTGAAACAGCAGTTTTGAAACGATCCCTTCGGGTTCCTGACGCAGAACAGCTCTAGGAAGCAGGCACATTAGCCCCATTTTGCTGGGAAGAAACAGGCTCAGAGAGGTAGATACAGTGGCAGTAGCAGCTCGGTAATGAGCAAACGTTGGATTCCCAGGACAAGGCCTGCTTTTCCCCAAGAAGGTAGAGCCATCTGTGTTTATCTTCGCATTCTCGACTGTGCATATATTTAAGTTTTATTTTACTTCAGAAGTATATGTTCATTATAAAAAATTTCCCCAATGTTTCAGAATCTCCCTCTCCCCTGCGAAGTAATCAGTGTTACTTAACCATTTGCCATTGTTTTCTGGCGTGTTTTTTTTTGGTTTATTTGTTTTTGCCATACAGAACCAAGGTCATAGTTTACAGCATGTTTTGGGGGGAGTTTATTGTTCTGTTTTCTCACTACAACAGAGACCTCTTTCATTTACTGAGTCACATCATCCATTCTTTTCTTTTCCCCCCATGTTTTTAACAGATAACTGTGGAATGATTAATCTGTGTCCAGTACTGTCCTGGGTGCTGGGGACACCACAGATAATAGGACAGACGAAAATCCTTGCCGTCAGGGAACTGACACTCCCGTGTGGAGTTGGTGTGTGTGGGTGCCTTCAAAGCACATGCACAGAGCACTTTTTAAATAATAGTTGTCTTCTTTTTCCTGGGAAACAACTGTTTCCTTGTCCCCTTCTCTCTCCTAAACACGTGGGCCAAGTAGTTAATGAACTGTTAACAAATGTCTGAGCCCCAGTTCCCTCCACCCTTTGTAAATGGAAAATAAACAACCACTAGCTAGTTATGCATGTCTGCAGCCCGGAATGGGAAGCTCAGGTGTTGTGCTTGTATTTTATATTTTCATTTAGAAATAACCACTCCTGCCCTAGCCAGTTTGGCTCAGTGGATAGAGTGTTAGCCTGCAGACTGAGGGGTCCCGGGTTCAGTTCCAGTCAAGGGCACATGCCTGGGTTGTGGGCTCATTCCCGGGGGTGGGGGGGGAAGGAGGGCGGTTGGAGGCAGCTGATCAGTGATTCTCTCATTATTGATGTTTCTCTCTCTCCCTCTCCCTCTCCATTATTCTCAGAAATCAAAAAAGAAAGAACCACTCCTCTTTTATAATAAAGAGAAGAAATAGGCTTTGGGGTCCATCCGGATTTGAATCCTGGTTTTGTCATTTACTAGATCTGTCACCTTGAGCAAGGAATGAAACCTCCCTGGGCCTTGATTTCCTCGTCTGTCAGTAGAGGGAAAGTAGTGTTCACCTCGCAGGATAATTGGGGGGAATCAATGAGATAAATCAGGGGACATTCTAAACTCAGCCCGGGATGGAGCTCGCACTCAGGAAGGGTCAGCTGTTTTGCCCCCACTTCCCATGGCTGAACGGTTTTGCACTGTTAGAACGGAAGCTCCATGAAGGCCGGGGAAACTGTATTTTCATCTCTGTGCCTGAGTTTTTCTGTCTAAAAATGGAGACTGGAATGATCTCATACGTGTAAGAATTAAACGAGTAAATACATATAAAGTGCTCACACAGTGCTTGGCACCTAGTAAGCATTATAAAAGTATTGGTTGTCACTATGTAAGGTATCTGGTAAGTATTTGATCACTTAACAAAATGCCTTTTACCCCCTTACTCTTTTGGGACATGGTTGTTTTCAGTTTCTTGCTGTAATGGATGTGTTGGTCTCTTCGGTGGAAGGACGGGAGGGGAACCCATCTCTCCTCGCCTTTGCCTGGCAGGTCCTGCGGGAGGGGACTGAGAGCCTCGAGCAGAACCTGGGCCTGGAGGCCCTGGTGTCCTGTGGGCGCGTGGACAACCTGGCAGTGGTGATGGGCCTGCACCCCGACTACCTTAGCAGGTTCTGGCGCCTGCACTACCTGCTGCTGCACACAGATGGGCCCCTGGCCAGCTCCTGGCGCCACTACATTGCCATCATGGTGAGCCTGTCCGACCCCGACTCCCCCCACCTGGCGGGGGGTTCAGTCCCCAAATCTCTTTGCTGGGGACTTTCCGAACTGATTCCCTAGATGAGGAGGAGGAGGAGGAGAGGAAGGCCCTGGCTTTATCTGACTATGGAATTTTAGAAAAGAGGCATCTTCAGTGCCTGCACCACAGCTAGGGAAACTGAGGCATAAAGGAGTAAATGCCCTGCCCAAGGTCACAACAAGCCAGCGGCAGAGCTGGGGTTAGAACCCAGATTTCCCGCCTCTCAGGCAACAGTGGGGTCTAGGGTGTCACCTTCCATGGGGCACTCGCGCTGAACGGGGCACAGAGAGAATAGCATGGCCTACGCTCACACTACCGGTGTGCCCTGGCCCCCACAGGCTGCCGCCCGCCACCAGTGTTCCTACCTGGTGGGCTCCCACATGGCCGAGTTTCTGCAGACGGGCGGCGACCCGGAGTGGCTGCTGGGCCTCCACCGGGCCCCGGAGAAGTTGCGCAAGCTGAATGAGATCAACAAGCTGCTGGCACACCGCCCGTGGCTCATCACCAAGGAGCACATCCAGGTACAGTGGGCAGAGAGGCGGGTCCCCGAGGCAGCTCAGGGGCCGGGCTGGGGCCTGGCAGCGAGCCCGGGGCGGGCACTGAGCCGCCTGGCCCTCTCTCCTCTCCAGGCCTTGCTGAAGACGGGGGAGCACAGCTGGTCCCTGGCTGAGCTCATCCAGGCCCTGGTCCTGCTCACCCACTGTCACTCCCTGGCCTCCTTCGTGTTTGGCTGCGGCATCCTCCCCGAGGGGGACCCGGAGGGCAGCCCTGTGCCCCAGGCACCTTCACCCCCCAGCGAGCAGAGCAGCCCCCCGAGCAGAGACTCGCTGAACAATTCCGGGGTAAGTCACTGGCCCGGGTTTGCGGGGAGAGGAAGCTGGCACGGCCTGTCCTCCCTAACAGAAGCCACAGCTTCAGTGCCTCCCAGTGATAAGCCTCAGAGAAGCTATTTGACTTTGAAGTTCCACTTCCTCATCTGTACCGTGAGGACAGAGACCCCTGCTTCATAACGAGCTGTGAGGGTTAGATGAAATAGCCGTGTCAAATCCCTTACCTGTGAGGGTAATTGATGCTCAGAGACGACATGTCTGTTCTGCAGTTTTGTGTTTATTAAATTATTGATTTATTTGAGACAGACAGAGAGAGGAACATCTATTTGTTGTCTCACTTATGTATGCATTCATTGGTTGATTCTTTTTTTTTAAATATATATTTTATTGATTTTATTACAGAGAGGAAGGGAGAGAGATAGAGAGCTAGAAATGTCGATGAGAGAGAAACATCGACCAGCCGCCTCTTGCACACCCCCCACCGGGGATGTGCCCGCAACCAATGTACATGCCCTTGACTGGAATCGAACCCGGGACCTTCTAGTCCACAGACTGACGTTCTACTACTGGGCCAAACCGGTTTCGGCTCATTGGTTGATTCTTGTATGTGCCCTGACCAGGGGTCAGACCCACAGCCATGGTGTGTCAGGATGGCGCTCTCCCCGAATGAGCTACCGGGGCCAGGGCTGACTCTGTAGCTTCTTCCACTTCCCTTGGGGCAGCATGACCATGAGCTGCCCGTTCAGAAAGGCCTGGCGCGTGGGAACGACGTGTGGAATTTCTCGGGGTGGCCGCGAGAGGAGTAGATGGTCATCTCTGGGTCCCCCCGGCAGGGCTTCGAGGCTGCCCGAGACGTGGAGGCTTTGATGGAACGCATGCGGCAGCTGCAGGAGAGCCTGCTGCGAGACGAGGGGGCGTCTCAGGAAGAGATGGAGAGCCGCTTTGAGCTGGAGAAGTCGGAGAGCCTGCTGGTGACCCCCTCGGGTACGGATCACAGGCGTCCGGGTTCGGGCCTGCCCCCTCCTCCTGCCGTCTCCGCTGAGGAGTGGGCACCTCTGTGTACTGCATCCCTTGTATTTTGGGGTCAGATCTGAGTTTGAATCTGGCCTGTGTGAGGCTTCCTATCAGAGGGACCCTAATAAGTCACTTCCTGCCTCGGGGCCTGTCTCCTCACACATAAAGGATTGATGTGGAGGGTAAATGGAACAAGAAAAGCAAAGCCCGGCATGCATGGCTCCATAAGTAACCGCTGCTGCCATGGCTGCTGTCGTTACTGGGGCCTCGGCCCTGGGCCGGACCCGCCCCCTCCCGCTGGAACCCTGGTTCCACCCACTGTAGGGAGGGGCTTCTCTGGCCTTAGACTCGGCATTGCCCGGCCCCACATTGATGATTACTCAGGAGTGAGATCTCTGTGCCCCATGCCTTGGCCTCACTGTCATCTCTTTCTGATATTCTCAGCTGACATCCTGGAGTCCTCCCCGCACCCAGACATGCTGTGCTTCGTAGAAGACCCCACTTTCGGATATGAGGACTTCACCCGGCGAGGGACTCAGGCGCCTCCTACCTTCCGTGCCCAGGTGGGCTCTCCCCACCGATCTTGGCATTGCTCCTGATTTACAGTCACGGGGTGGACGGTTTGAGTGATTAGAGTCGGGTACCTTCTCTCCCTGGGTCATGAAGGGACCCATCGGTGCCCTCAGTGCATCCCTCTGGCCTCTCCGGCCCAGACTAGGCAGTAGCTGAGCTTTGTGGGGTGGGAGCTGTGCTCCAGAGGACGGGCTCTCTGGCCAGCCCTGGGCCGTTTGTTGACCCCTTCCCACGTTCCCCAGGATTATACCTGGGAAGACCATGGCTACTCCCTGATCCAGAGGCTGTACCCGGAGGGCGGGCAGCTGCTGGATGAGAAGTTCCAGGCCGCCTACAGCCTCACCTACCACACCATGGCCATGCACCGCGGAGTGGACACCTCCATGCTCCGCCGGGCCATCTGGAACTACATCCACTGCGTCTTCGGCATCAGGTGGGCACCGTCTCCTCGTCCAGGACGTGTGCACTGCACGTCCTCAGTCCGCGCTCAGTGCTTTCCTTGTTTTGTGTTTTTCTTTTTCTTTCTTCCTGCCTATGCTATTTTTCAAAGCAAATTTTTTCTTTGCTGATTAGAAAAGATAATAAATGTGCTTACTGTTTGAACCTTATAAATGAAACATTTTAATCCCACTCCATAGAGATAACTGTATTTATAATCAGAGAGAGAGAGATAGAAATACCAGTGATGAGAGAGAATAATTGACCGGCTGCCTCCTGCATGCCCCACCCTGACCAGGAATCAAACCATGACCTGCTTCCTTCATAGGTCGATGCTCATCGCTGATCCACACAGGCTGGGCTATGAAGTTTTTCTATATTGCTTCTTTTCTTCTTATGTACCGTATTTGCCGGCGTATAAGACGACTTTTTGGCCCTGAAAAATATGCCTCCAAGTGGGGGGTAGTCTTATACGGCGAGTATATAACAAACTCTGTATTTTTAGTGGAAATGTTAGGGGGTCGTCTTATACGCCCAGTCGTCTTATACGTCTGCAAATACGTATTTTTCAGGGCCAAAAATCGTCTTATACGCCGGCAAATACGGTAGTTGCTTCTGTATAGTTGAAATTACAATTTCATTAATATATGTAATATATTAATTAAAATATATTTATATATTTATTAGTTAATATATATTTATATATTTGATGTTTGTAAAGAGATGCAGCCTGATTTTTAGTAAATTTAGAAAACATAACAAAAAGAAGAAAATAAAAACTATCCATGTTAACCATCCTTTCTTTTTCTTGTCAAGTATTTCCTTCCTGTCTGTTTTCCATGCACAAGTAACCAAAACATACATATAATTTTATGAAAACAATATTTTCTTGTGTATGTATCACTTATTTTACTTAGTCAGACATGAGCACATTTTAGTGAACCATGATTCTTTTCTCATTTAACAGTTTAGTTCAAGCATCAAAAAAAAAAAAAAAATAGATCCCCTAATTTTTAAAAGGGCATAAATGTGAATTTCTGTGTATTCCTAACTGTTAATCATATTTCACTGGGTGGATTGAGTTGTACTTAATTGGCTGCCATCCCGCTGGTCATTGTCAGGTTTCTAACTCGGAGGAGACCAAGGATGGACAGGCACAGGCTAGTTCCTGCCCAGCTCTCAGGTGCAGGATCTTCCATTCTCCAACATGAGCCTTGATCTGGTACCTTTGTCTGCTGACTGTCTTTCAGTTTTTAGCCCGTCTTTCCCATCCACCCGGATTTGAGATGACTCACTGGCTCACAGGACTGGCGAATGATAAAGTAGCTTCTAGACCAGGGGTGGGCAAACTTTTTGACTCGAGGGCCACAATGGGTCCTTAAACTGGACCGGAAGGCCGGAACAAAAGCAACCTGACCATGCTGGCACTCTCATCTTGGGCTGCTGGTGAAGGAGCGGAGGGGAGAGCAAGAGAACCCTCCGCTCTTTCGGCTCTGAGGGCCGGATAGAACAGCCAAATGGGCCGGATCTGGCCCGAGGGCCATAGTTTGCCCAGGCCTGTTCTAGACTGCTCACCAACTTGCTCTTTGACTTGAACAACTTAATTGTCTTCTCCAGGCCTCAGTTTGCCCATCTATAAAATGAGTACCAGCTCCCTTTTGCCCTTTGCGCCTTCCTTCTCCAGGGTAAATGCTCGCACTCACCCCCTGTCCCACCTTCCATGGCCTTTACTGCAAAGCAGTAAATATGACCTTGGAGCCAGGGAGAGCTGGGTTTGAATCCCGTTCCCACTGTGTGGCCCAGGACAAGTGACTTGACTTCTCTGAATCTCAGTTTCATCTACAAAACGAGGCTGATGAACACAATACACTGTATGTAATAGTGTTGTAGACAGTAGTGTACAATGGTTTTAAGGCTTCCTTGAGTTCACATGGTACATAGTTGATACCAAATAAGGCATGCTTATTCTCTACTCATTCCTTGGTCTGTGATATATGACATCAGCTATTTTTCTAAGAGGAACCAAGCTTCTAGTTGCTTCCTCCCTTCCTCCTTTTCTCGTTGCTCTCTGTTCCTTCTTTCGCAGGGTGGGGCTGGGAGAGAGGAGCCAGTTCTGGAAGCTGAGGGTGAGTGACGCTGTTGGGCCTTTTCACCAGGTACGACGACTATGACTACGGGGAGGTGAACCAGCTCCTGGAGCGGAACCTCAAGGTCTACATCAAGACGGTGGCCTGCTACCCGGAGAAGACCACCCGGAGAATGTACAGACTCTTCTGGAGGCACTTCCGCCACTCGGAGAAGGTACGGACGGAGACGGGGGGATCTGGACAAGCCCGGCCGGTGGAGAGGGCAAGGGGCCGACCATTTGAGGTAGCCAAGACCGAGTCTGTACTGCCAGGAAGGGTACCTGGGCATATTATACTGGGTTTAAGTACTCCTCCACCAAGTGATTTCAGACGCACTGACTCGCCCATAAGGTGGGGGAATGTGCTCTGCAGGGTCCTCCGTGGCAGCCAGCAGGACCTGGGTTGAAATCGTAACGCTGTCACCCAGTAGAAGGAGAACCTTGGAAAAGTCACTCTGCCTCCTCGAGCCTTTTCACTTTGACAATTAGAATAAACACCACCTGCATTTCATTTGCGGGGAGGATGAGATGGGATAATGAATGCAAACCTCCAATCCCACAGTGCTCCGTGGCAGCTCTTCCTCTAGCTTTGGGGGATAGAGATTAGTCAAACAAAGATGAGGATGCTTGACATTCCTGAGCAGCCCTTGCCCCACACGGCTCAGAGCCTCAGGAAATGGAAGGATGAGATGAGTGGTCAGGGATGGCGGCAACGTGGGAGGGATGGGGACAGGGACGGTGAGGACGGACATCCTTTGCTGACAAGCCCTCCTCTGTGCCCCAGGTCCACGTGAACTTGCTGCTCCTGGAGGCCCGCATGCAAGCCGCCCTGCTCTATGCCCTCCGCGCCATCACCCGCTACATGACCTGACTCCCGCACGGGACCTGGGCCCGGAGCCGCTAACTCTCGAGGCATCCTCCTCTCGGCAAGAAGTTTTCTGTCTGGAGACGGACCCGGTCCCTTTCTGTCCCACGCCCACCCGCCACGCTCTGGGGGTGGGCTGTTGTGTGAGGTGCAGCCCCCACGCCACACCCTACAGCTCCTCACTGGGATGGACGGGATCTCTGGGATCTCAGCTTTGGCCCTGGGAGCTGGAAGAGGACCAGCAGATCCCCGGGGGCCGGGCCCTCTTCCTGCCCCTGAACCCAAAGGCGGAAGCACCGGAAGTACAATGGGCGGAGTTGGGATTTATGTACTTCCGGGTTGGGCCCACCCCACGCACTGTGGCCTCCCTGGGCTGGAAGGGTCCCCGCTGGCCCCTGGGAGAGAGGGAGAGGGGCAAACACCTCCAGGCACTGACACTCCAAGCAGCTCCCCTTTCCTCCATCATTCCAATCCCATTCCCTCTCACCTGCCATTAACCCATCAATGTGAAAGTCAGGGTCACAGCCGGTCTGTGCATCCACCTCCCCAAAAACCTGTTCAGCTGGGCAGCCAGAAGGCCCTTGTTTCCTGATGGCCCCCGTCCTGTTTCATCTCCTTTGATCTCTGACCTCCCCCCCTCCCCCCACCTGGTGGTGTGAGGCCCCCAGAGAGAGACCAAGCACATCGGAACAGTAGATTATCTAGAGAATTTGAGTAGCTTTGTTGGTCACTTTGCCTTTTGAAGTGAAGAGAGTATTCGATGATACATTCTCTGTATTTTGGTCCTTTGGGGATGAAGTCCAAACCTCTTTGGGGCTTCATCTCTAAAGGTCTGAGCAGGAGGCCGGGGGCAATCTGTTCCCCCCTGAGCTTGCACCTCTCGTGTCTCCCGAGCTCTGCTGCAGATATTTGCCAAAAACTCGATCCTTTCTAGGTGGCCCAGGGCCCCGGGGTAGAGCTCAGAGACCCCAGGGCTGTGCGGGCCCTGCCGCTGGCCAGGTGACCGTGGCTGTGTTGCCAAACCTCCTGGACCCCGATTCCTCCGTTTCAGACTAAGGGGAGGGGAGACTTTTCATGCCTGAGTCTCCACTCTGGGTGTCTCAGGCCACCCTGCCAGCAGCGAACTGCACAGGGGGCAGGATTCTGAGGTCCCCGGGGGACTCCCGCTCTTGCAGTCAGTCTCCGGGCTGCCTTCCGAGGACCACCCGGATGCTGTCCCCTCGGCTCAGTTTTAGGTGGGTTACTTGGAGGCAGGAGCAGCCAAGGACTCGCCCCAGGCACTTTCTATAGCAAACAAGCTGTGAATTAGGACTTCCCTTGCCCTTCTCCCCACGGTCTGTGCCGCCTCTGGCCGGTCAGGAGGGACTGAAGAAAGGCAAGGGCCACGATGCTGCTTGCTTCTGGCCCCCCTTGCTGGGGTGGGGCAGGAAGGGAGCCTGGTCAGCGGGCCGCATTTCATACCCATGCTGGCATGGGCAAGCGACTGGCCCCCTCAGACCTCACAGCCCTCCCCGCGGTGAAGCTGGGCAGGAGGGAAGAGGCCCCGGCCCGGGTTTGGAGTCTAGGGAGGCCATGATGACTGTAAATGTTCTGTGGGCGGACAGGGAGGGGTATTCAGTGTTCAAATGCAGGAGTCTCTGGCTTTGCTACCAGTTCTGTATGAGAAATAAAGGTTCACCGAGGTTTTGTTTTGTACTGCTTGTTAATGGGCTATTTTTCTATTTCCTAAGGGTCATGGTTCACCTCTTAGCAGGAAGCTGTGATTGCATCATGGACTTGACCTGCTAGCCCCAACCCTACTGGGCACTTGTGCCCAGTAACTGCAGGATTGGGGGTGGTTGGCATGGAAACTTCTGTACCTTCGCTATCTAGTCCTTTCACCCATTGGCAGCCGGCCAGGCACTATGGAAATGCAATGGGCATGTTGTTGTGTGTGTGTCTTTTTGTTTTTCACTAAGTCTGGCCCTTGACTGGGTACTTGGAGGCCATTTCTCTGCATATGCGAGGGAGTTGGGACAGAGGGAAAGTGACCTTGCTGAGACCACGTAGTAAGTGGGGAAGCCCCATTCCAGCGGGGGTCTGCTTGACCCTAAGGCCTGGGCATTTAGCCTTCCTGTATTGTCCACTATTAGGCTCCCCTGTGGCAGAGGCGGGCTGTTTGAGACTCTGGGGGCTCCCCTTCCGTCCCCTGCCCCCCACATTATGCTTATCTGCTTCTCATCCTTCCCTCGAGCACCAAGGAGAAGAGCTGGGCATAAGGAGGTAGATGTGACTCCCTAGCCCCAGGCTGTGCCGGTGCCATTTAGCAGCTTTTGAACTCTGGGCACAGGGAGCTTGGGACAACTGCTTCATGACTAAGAGTGAAGCCCTCTCTTGCTATCTTTCCCACTTGCCTTCAAAAAGGAAAATGCCCTCCTCCAGGAAGCCCTCCCTGACTGACTTTGTGTTCCCTTTTCCTTCTGCCCTTTTCATGTTTGCAGCGTCCTCACATTTGTTCTTCCTTCTACAGCCATTGAAGAGAATGTGAAAGTAAAATCAGATCTGGAGTACGAAACCGGGATCTTGTCCTGACTCACTCACTTATCCTGGGGCCAGGGGAGGCCGGGAGGGTGTCAACCAACTGCCTCAAGTTCCTCTCCCATGAAAACGGCATTTTCATTTCCAGGGAGCACCACTGAACGACTGTTAGATGTATTCAAATGTAATCTCTTTTCACAGCTTACTTTTCATACTTACCCGGGGTCCACAAACATTTTGTGCTTCAGGATCTCTTAAAGGACCAGTGGTTGGAGGTAGAGCTCAGAAATCGGCGTCCTTAGCAGCTTCCCTGGTGTGCTGATGCCCAGACCATGCTTTCATTCAGTAGATGTGGTGCGCACAGTATGCAAACGTCCTGGACACAGAACAGGGGACAAAACAGGACGGTTCCTGCTCCCTTGGCATGTACTGTCTAGTGCGGGAGACAGACAGACGTTAGATCATTACACAACTAATTACGTCATTGTGATGGGCACCTCCAAGATGAAATACCAGGTGCTTTAAGAGCACGTACAGCCTAACAGCAGAGCCTGTTCTCCCAATGAAACATGTGGTGCTTTGGCAGACACTAAAACACACCCAAGAAGAGCAGTTTCCCACCCAGTGGAGCACAGTGGAACCCCAGGGCTCCGTGGAACAGTTGGAAAACGACATTCCTTTGAAGGGTGCTGTGGTGAGCATCCCAGACTGTCTCTCATTCCTTCCCCCTCCCCCACTCAACCAGGAACAGCCCCAGGGGAGGCCTCTCTGGCTGCCTGGCCCATGGCTGTGCCCCTTTGGGCAGTTTGTCTCCAGCCACTGACCGGGACGGGAGTCTGCGAAGGCCTGGCCCCTTTACCTCCACTGCAACAACTCTGTGAAGGATTTTCCCAGCTCCCTTCAGGATCAGCCGAGGCCACCATTACATTTCTTCTGTCCAGCCCTTTTCCCGCTGTTCTATGACGCCGGCCCCCAGGGCGCCCCCTGTGTGCAAACTTCCATCTCAGACTCTGCTTACCAAGGCACTTGACCTAAGACACTCTCTTATCACAGATGGTGAAAATACAGAGCAGAGGGGGGAAATGACTTGCTTGAGGCCACACCTGGACCTGCAGATCCTCTTCCTAGTTTGTCACCACGCTGCTGCGTCAGTCCGACAGCTTCCTGTCTCTACTTCTCTTCCTGAGGTTGGAGGCCGCAGCTGCAATGCTGGAAAGGCCGTCCCCGCGCTCGTAGCCGGAGACCTTGGGCAAATCACTTCCCCTCTTGGGGAGGTTAATATGTACAGCCTGGAGGCTCCTGTTCTCCCAGGTCCGCCTGTGGCGGTGTCCCTGCTCCCGAGGAAAACCGTGGCTCAGCTGGTTCCAGCAGCAGCAGTTCTCCCCTCGTGTCTGAGTTACTGCTGACCTCACTGCTGGTTCCGGCTCAGGGGAGCCATGAGCTTCAGTCCCAATTCTGAGCCGCTACACTCACATGTCAAGAAGGAACCCCTTTTCTTTGTTCATGTCAACATTATCGAGTGCTTGTTTTGTGCCAAACCTTGCCAGATGCTGCCAGTAGAGCGGTGAACGAGACACACACAGTCCTGGTCCTCATGGGCCTTAAAGTCCGTGGGAAAGATGAGCATCACACAAAACCTTGTGGTGAGTCCTGGGAGAAGAAGAAGCACAGGAAGCCGAAACCGGTTTGGCTCAGTGGATGGAGCCTCTGCCTTCGGACTGAGGGGTCCCAGGTTCGATTCTGGTCAAGGGCGTGTGCCTTGGTTTCAAGCACATCCCCAGTGGGGGGTGTGCAGGAGGCAGCTGATTGATGTTTCTCTCTCATCAATGTTTTTAATTTTCTGTCCCTCTCCCTTTCTCTCTGTAAAAAAAATTAATAAAATATATTTTTTATTTTTTAATATATATTTTTTATTGATTTTTTAGAGGAAGAGAGAGGGACAAAGAGTTAGAAACATCGATGAGAGAGAATCATCGATCAGCTGCCTCCTGCACACCCCCACCGGGGATGTGCCCGCAACCAAGGTACATGCCCTTGACCGGAATTGAACCTGAGACCCTTCAGTCCGCAGGCCGACGCTCTATCCACTGAGCCAAACCGGTTTCGGCAAAATATATATTTTTTAAAAGAAGCAGCACTGGGAGCTATGAGAGATGCAGCAGGGGAAACCCCACATTCAGAGTGAGAGCGCCCAGAGAAATAGCCTGGACCTAAGACATAAGCCAGGATGGGAGGGAAGAGAGGAGTGTGGGACAAAGCCAAGCGGAGGAAACGGGAGGAGCAGGCAGCCTGACGGGGACGGAGGGGCAGAGGGAATGTGAGAAAGGGTGAGGCTGAGGAGGAAGACCACGGCAGATCTGGCATGGTAAGAATGTTAGACTTTATCCAATGGCCAGTGAGAAGTCTTCAAAGGAAATTTTGTTGTTACAAAATAGATGTTATGAACTGAATGTTCATGTCCCCCTCCAATTCATATGTTGTAACCCCAAATCCCTGTGTGCTGGTGTGTGGAGATGGGGCCTTTGGGAGGTGACTAAGGCATGATCATGAAACCCTCATAATGGGTACAAGGCCCTTAAAAGAAGAGAGCGAAGAGATCTCCCCCCTTCCCTCCCTCTGGTCCCCTGCCATGTGAGGACATAACCAAGACAGGACCTCTTATCAGAACTAATTGGCTGCTACTTTGACCTTGGACTTTCCAGTGTCCAGAACTTTAAGAAATACATTTCTGTTGTGTAAGCCACTCACTCCAAGGTATTTTTGTTATAAATAGCCCCAAATTGACTAAGACAATAGATAATATTTCTTAGAAGAAGAAGTAGACAAAGTAATAGGGCTTATTTAGGACTTCTTTTAAAAAAATATATTTTATTGATATTTTACAGAGAGGAAGGGAGAGAGATAGAGAGCTAGAAACATCAATGAGAGAGAAACATCAACCAGCTGCCTCCTGCACACCCCCCACTGGGGATGTGCCCGCAGCCAATGTACATGCCCCTGACCGGAATCGAACCCGGGACCTTTCAGTCCGCAGACTGACGCTCTACCACTGAGCCAAACCGGTTTCAGCTATTTAGGACTTCTTATGAGCCAAGTACTCCAGTAGGTATTTCTCAGCCAGGATCTCATGGCCTCATTTAATCCTCACAACAGCCCTAGACAGTAGAGCCTATTATGATCTATTATCTCCATTTTATAGGTGGGCATAATTGAATCTGGATTCAAAAGTCCTCTCATCCAAAGAGGGTTCTCCCATCCCCCCACTCCCAGAGCATACATCTACCTCCTTTGACCTAAGCTTACCAATTGCATCTGTGTTTCCAAGACATTTCTTTCTGTCTAATATTATAACTATTTGTGTGGCTCACTCATCATCTCTCCCCATTCGATTGCAAGCCCGTGGAGCAGGACTGGCATGTCGTAGGGGCCAAGTAAATAAATTAGCTGTGGAGCCCTAGCTGGTTTGGCTCAGTGATTTGAGCATCGGTCTGCAGACCAAAGGGTCCTGGGTTCAATTCCGGTCAAGGACATGGACCTCAGTTGCAGGCTCCTCCCTGGCCCAGGCACTGGTCGGGGCACATGAAGGAGGCAACCAATGGATGTGTTTCTCTCACATCAATGTTTCTCTCTGTCTTTCCCTCTCTTCCACTCTTTCTAAAAAAAATCAAAGGAAAAATATTCTTGGGTGAGGATTAAAAAAAGATAAAGTGTGGCATATATATTTGTATCTACCAGGATGCCTGGTCTAGTGCTGGGTCCTGGCAGCGGTGGTCCTGGAATAACAGCCTCCGCGTGCTGTGGACTCGGCCTCCTCTCGGGCTGTCTTTCCCTGGCTGGTTGTCTGCTGTGTCGGCAGCTCTCAGACACCGTGTCAGTCTGGTGTTGGTCTCAGGGGGGAGAAAGGGGAAAGCGTGGACTTTGGAACCAGACAGATGAGTCTCAGATCTGAATGCAAGTCCATCTGGAATGAGGCAGAGTATAAATAAACAGAACCAAGTATATGACCTTTGATACTTTTCTTTAATTTCCTCATCTACAAAATGGGAACATTACCGTACAAAGTTATGGCTGTCGGGATCAAATGAGAAAATGCTCCCAGAGAGCCTGTTTCATTTACTTCCTCCCTTCGGTGGGAGATAGGGATGGGGTCAATGTTGTCTTCTTAGACTAAAAACCTGTTTCCACACACTGTGAAGTGGGACTTGTGAAATGCAAGATAACATAGCATTCCCACAACCCGGAATGTTCTCCTCCAGACCTGTGTGGGGCTAGCTCTGTCTAAACCTTAAGTTCTCACTTTACTATAATCTCATCAGAGTTCTGATGGGATCCTGGTTTCTCAGTCTAGCTCCGCTCCCTCCCATTTCTTTTCTCTTTAGCCTCTGCCATTATCTTCATTCTCTCTTACCTGTCTCTTTGTTCACGGTTGCAACCCCAGTGTCTACCATGGTCCAAGAGTAAGTGTTCATTAAATGCTTTTTAATTGCAATAAATGTTCATGGATCGCTTGTTGATTATCCAGTGACTATTCTAGGTAATCCTGACCACAGCCCTGGGGCATAGGCAGGCAGCGATTTACCCATCGTACAGCTGTGGCTGATGAAGTCTAGCAATAGTAATGCTTCCCCAGGAATTTCCAAAGGAAAGCAGCAGGGGTTCTAGACATGTTGGCTAGTGTTATTTCTACCCACCCCTCTACCGCAGTAAGTGGGAAGGAGCATTGGAGGCCCCGATACTAACCTGGGCTCTGTTCCAATCCGTGGCTATAGGATTTAAGTAAGTTTCTTTCTTTTCTGAGCCTTATTTTCCCCAACTTTAAAATGGGAAGAATAAATTAATAAAAAAACTTTTTTTGGGGGAAGAGTAATCCTTGCTCTTACTGGTTGATGGTTAAGATGAGAATCAGATGAGCTAATGGGCTGGAAGCATTTCATAAACTGAAAACACTATACTTGTTTATTGAGGTTTTTCAATATTAATATGCAGCCCTAGATGATTTGGCTCAGTGGATAGAGCATTAGCCTGCAGACTGAAGGGTCCCAAGTTCAATTCCAGTCCAGGGCACATGCCTGGGTTGCAGGCTCGATCCCCAGTAGGCAGAAGGCAGCCAATCAGTGATTCTCTGAAAATTTTCTCTGAAAATCTCTCCCTTCCTTCCTCTCTGGAATCAATAAAAATATATTTTAAAATATTAATATGCAGAATTAACATTTACTTCAAAGATAAATCTCTGGACTGGAGAAGCCAGGGAAGTTTCCTAGAAGCCATGTCATTTCAGATTGGATTTAAACATAGGTTAGATTTAGAGAAACCAAAATGGCAGCATGGGTAAACACCTGAACTGCTGCTGAGCACAACTTTAAAATTGCAACTAAAAGACAAAACGGACATCATCCAGACCCACAGGAAGGCTGGCTGAGTGGAAGTTCTACAACTAGAAGGAAAGTGAAAAGCACACTGAAACTCAGAGGAGCTGCGGAAGTAAAGACAGAGGTATGGAGGCACGCACAGAGAGGGCTGGCAATTGAGTATGCAGCTGGCTTTCACAATCAGGAGGGAGACAAAAGCTCCCGACTGCTCTGAACTCCAGTTCCAGGCAAGACTCTGGGGACCCAAGCTCATACGGGGAGAAACTGGACTGTCTGACAGTGGGTGAAACTCGAGGGTGGCTTTCTCTCCGAGGTACTTGCAGCGATTACTGCAGGACACTGAGACACATGGGCCTCTTAGGGCAGGCCTGACAGAAAGCCATTGCTGTTTGCTCCATCCTGAGACTCTGCCCTACCCCAGTTGTGTGCAGAGATTTTGCATAAGAATGGCCTGGTCCTTTGAAATCTAAACTTACCTAACAAACTGCAGCTGAGTCAGAAAAATCCAGAACATCCAAAAGAAGCCCAAGGCCCCTCAGCAGCTTGCATTGCTTCACAGCTGGGCCTCATCTGGGCACTTCCAAAACCCAAACAAAGAAGAGGAATCTGAAGATCTCTCTGTAGCTCCTGCTGGGTGACCTTAGGCAGAGGCTAAATTAACACTTCCTTGGAGATCCAAAAGCCAGTGTACCCAGGGGTCAGAGTAGGACCATCCAGATTACAACTCCTCAGATCCATAAGAGACACACTCAGGGAGCAGATTCAGTGAGCACCAAAGCCCCACTGAAGCAAGTCTTGCCTCATGCGGGTGTCTCCAGTACAGAAGTTCTCCCATCATAGACACAGCTGATCCTCACAGCCAACTGGCCTGGAGGTCAATTTCTCCCAGTGATACCCTCAACAATCAAGGTTTAACTACAACAAGACTGTGCACACAGCCTACAAAGGGGTGCACCAAGAGTGTCCACTTCAGGTAACTGGGGAGGCTGAGCCATTGAGCCATATTGGACAACTAGCACACAAAGCCACTCTATCAACTCAGGGAAGCAGCCAAAATTTGGAGACAAAGAAACAGGTCACAAATGAAATAAATGGAGAAAAGCAAATGACTTTGATATAGATTTCAAAACCACGGTTATAAGGTTTTTCAAGAATTTTCTAGAAAATGATGATAAATTTAGCAAGACCTTCGAGGATATGAAAAAGGACCAACTAGAAATTAAGCATACACTGACTGAAATAAAAAATACTATACAGAGATCCAATAGTAGACTAGCGGATCACAAGAATCAAGTCAAAGATTTGAAATACAAAGAAGCAAAAAACACCCAGCTGGAAAAGCAAAAATAATCCAAAAATATGAAGATAGTGTAAGGAGCCTCTGGGGCAACTTCAAGTGAACCAACATCTGAATTATTGGGGTGCCAGGAGAAGAGAGAGAGCATGATACCGAAAACCTATTTGAAGAAATAATGACAGAAAACTTCCCCCACCTGGTGAAAGAAATAGACTTACAAGTCCAGGAAGTGCAAACAAAAGGAATCCAAAGAGGGCCACACCAACACACATCATAATTAAAATGCCAAGAGCAAAAGACAAAGAGAGAATATTAAAAACAGCAGGAGAAAAACAGTTAGTTACCTACAAGGGAGCACCCATATAATTGTCAGCTGATTTCTCAACAGAAACTATGCAGGCCAGAAGGGAGTGGCAAGAAATATTCAAAGTGATGAATATCAAGAACCTACAACCAAAATTACTCTACCCAGCAAAGTTATCATTCAGAATGGAAGGTCAGAGAAAGAGCTTCACAGATAAGAAAAAGCTAAAGGCCGAAGCCGGTTTGGCTCAGTGGTAGAGCGTCAGTCTGCGGACTGAAAGGTCCCAGGTTCGATTCCGGTCGGGGACATGTACCTTGGTTGCGGGCACATTCCCTTGTGAGGTGTGTGCAAGAGGCAGCTGGTCGATGTTTCTCTCTCCCATCGATGTTTCTAGCTCTGTAAAATATCAATAAAATATGTTTTTTTAAAAAAAAGCTAAAGAAGTTCATCACTGCCAAACCAGAATTATATGAAATGCTGAAAGGTATATCTCTCATCATTGATGTTTCTAT
This sequence comes from Vespertilio murinus, assembly GCA_963924515.1. NCBI lineage: Eukaryota > Metazoa > Chordata > Mammalia > Chiroptera > Vespertilionidae > Vespertilio > Vespertilio murinus. Next base: position 16,421,418 of record OZ004706.1, read on the forward strand.
CTCTCCTTCTCCTTTCCTCTCTAAAATCAATAAAATATATATTTAAATATATTTTTATTGATTTTTTTACAGAGAGGAAGAGAGAAGGATAGATAGAAACATCGAGGAGAGAGAAACATCGATCAGCTGCCTCTTGCACACCCCCACTGGGGATGTGCCTGCAACCAAGGTACATGCTCTTGACCGGAATCGAACCTGGGACCCTTCAGTCCACAGGCCAACGCTCTATCCACTGAGCCAAACCGGTTTCGGCAATAAAAATATATTAAAAAAAGAAAAGAAAACAAAAATACTAATCATCTCTACCCTTACAGAGTACTACTGTTATTTTTTGTAGAATTTGTCTTCTAGATCTTCCTTCTATGCTTAAATATGCTAACAAAGTGGCAACATGTTAAACAGTCTGTTTTACAATCTGTTTCCCCCAACCACAGTATCTTGTGGAGCACATTTCAGTTAAATGAGTGGTTCTCATCCTGCGACAATTTTGCCCCACGCATTTGGCAAAGTGTGGAGACATTTTTTTGGTCCGTATAATTGGGAGGGTGCTACTAGTATCTAGTGTAGGGGTGGGCAAACTTTTTGACTCGAGGCCCACAATGGGTTCTTAAGCTGGACCGGAGAGCTGGAACAAAAGCAACCTGACCATGCTGGCACTCTCCTCTTGGGCTGCTGGTGAAGGAGCGGAGGGGAGAGCAAGAGAACCCTCCACTCTTTCAACTCTGTGGGCCGGATAGAACAGCCGAACGGGCTGGATCCGGCCCTCGGGCCGTAGTTTGCCCACGGCTGAGATTCTAGTGGGTAGAATGCGGCTAAACACCCTCCAGTGCACAGGACAGCCCCTTATAACAAAGAATTATCCACCCCAAAGAATCAATAGTCTCGAGGTTGAGGATCCTGAATTAAAGTACATAACATGTTCAATACAACACTTGGCACATATCAACTGCTTGGTGAAAGGAAAAATAGTAAATTTGGGGGGCGGGGGGATGTTTCCAGAGGCAGGAATGTGAGCTTTGTGGATCTAGATCCCCAGGGGGCTTTCCCCAAATACCTAGCCGTAAGGCTGCTACGCAGAAGTGGTTTTATTGCCACAAACACCTGGGCAAGCAAAGGGTGAGCAACACCTTCACGAAGGAGACCTACAGCCTTGGACCTTGGACTCTCCTGAGTCGGGGAGGATGGGAGGGCTCACACATCCCCCCTCCCCACCCCGGCGGCATCTGCCTCGGCCAGAGTTCCAGCTGTTGTCTGGGTTAATGCAAACAAAGACCTTTGGGCTGTCCCAGATTCAGAATGCATCGCCCAGGCGTCCCTCCCAGTTTACAGGAGCGCTTGGAAGACATATTCTAGGTCAGCAGGAATTAAGTGGGGCCCCCAGGGTGTGTGTGTGTGTGTGTGTGTGTGTGTGTGTGTGTCACGTGGCTGATGACACAGGCAGGGTGGATGGGAGAGGGACAAACCACAGTCCAGGGGAAAGTGCAGCCAAAGCAGAATTTGATTCAATTCCTCGGAGTTAAGTATTTAGCAACATCCATTCGCTGCCACTGTGTGCCGGGCGCTGCCCCTCTCCCCGGGGCAGGCCCTTTGGAACGATGGTTAGGAGCAGAGGCTATTGAGAAAGGGGCATTGGAGACCCAGGTTTGCCAGCATGAGCTATTTGACCTCTATAAGGCATGTCATGTCTCTGACACACATTCATACACATGTGCTCAATAAATTAAGTGTGTTTCAGTCCTCACACAAAAATCTGAGGTAAGGGATATTATCACCCCTGTTTTACAAAAGAATAACCCAGCCCTGTCACGTGTGGCTCAGTGGTTAAAGCGTCAGCCCATGCACCAAAGGACTGCGAATTGGATTCCCTATCAATGGCGTGTTCTCTCCTTGCCCTGTCTGCGTGGGTGCAGGAGGCAACCAACAGATGCATCTTCCTCACATCAATGTTTCTCTCTGTGTGTTTCTCCCCATTACTCCCTTCCTCTCTCCCCCTCCTCCCCTTTCTCTGAAAAAGCAATGGGGGGAAAAATATCCTCAGATGAGGATTAACAAAAATAAAAATACACAGACAAAACAAAAGAATAAACCCTGGGCCAAACAGGTGAAGGAGCTTGCCCAGTGTCACAGGACTAAGTGGAGAGGAGCGCTGTGACAGATTTTTGGAAAACAGAAAGATGAATAAGAGCCGAAACCAGTTTGGCTCAGTGGATAGAGCATCGGTCTGAGAACTGAAGGGTCCCAGGTTCGATTCCGGTCAAGGGCATGTATCTTGGTTTCGGGCACATCCCCGGTTGGGAGTGTGCAAGAGGCAGCTGATGGATGTTTCTTTCTCATTGATGTTTCTGACTCACTCTCCCTTCCTCTCTGGAAAAAAAAATCAATAAAATATATTTTAAAAAAGAAAGAAAGAAAGAAAGGAAGGAAGGAAGGAAGGAAGGAAGGAAGGAAGGAAGGAAGGAAGGAAGGAAAGAAGGAAGGAAGGAAGAAAGAAAGGAAGGAAAATGAATAAGATGCAGTGCTTGTCTTCAACCAACTTAGAGTCTCCTAGGGGAGGTAAAGACAGGCCAAAGTCTAATCCCAAGCCAAGAAACAAGGAGTGAGGAGCTATCCAAGAGCATTAGGTGGGACAGGGCAGGCTGGAGGCCAGTTCCAGGTGGGGGCAATCGGGAAGGCTCCAAGGAGGACATGGCAGTTCCACTGATGGTCTTTGGAGACGGGTAGGCTTGAAAGTAGGTAGCCAGCTTCTTCCTTTGGAGTGATGTCCCAAGAAGTATGACCAGTGGGTTGGGCCTTAGGATGCGTGTCTATAGGGGCAGGATAAATTAGGGAAAAACTAGTTGTTTGGTGGAAATGGAAAAGGGATAATGTTCAAAATAGTTAAAAACTGATCAGAATGGATCCTGGGTTGTATGCAACCCATGACCACGCTGGTGGGGACGGCCTGAACACCATGCTGAATATCCTGACAGGATGCCACGTCTACCCACCCGGATGACTTGGCAGCATTTGGAAACAGCCCATAGTTTGCTTTAGAGACCCACGTGCGCTGCTCTCATTCTATATGGTTCTGGTGGGCCTGGCCCACCTGGATGCCTCCAGATGCGGGGCCACAATCAAGTCTGGCCTGCCCACTTGGAGCACAACAGTGACTGATACAAAGATGAAAGCATAACCCAGGCGAGGGCAGTGAGAATCCTCCTAGCACTTTGTTGGAACTTTGGTAAAAAAAAAAAAAAAGCACACACACACACACACACACACACACACACACACAAAAAGCAGCTCTGGCCTAAACTGGTTTGGGTCAGTAGATAGAGCGTTGGCCTGTGGACTGAAAGGTCCCAGGTTCAATTCCAGTCAAGGGCATGTACCTTGGTTGCGGGCACCTCCCCAGTGGGGGTGTGCAGGAGTCGGCTGGTCGATGTTTCTCTCTCATCGACGTTTCTAGCTCTCTATCTCTCTCCCTTCCTCTCTGTAAAAATATCGATAAAATATATTTTTTTTTAAAAAAAAAGAAGGAAAAAATGTGATAATTACTGAAGCAAGCTCTCTAGTGGGTAGGAGAATAGAAGTGAAAGTATAGGAAAGTAGAGGGAGCATCTATGAACCCCTCTTGTCAGGGAAAGAGGCACTTGAGCTTTTGCCATGATTTAAAGAGACAGAGAATCCGCCGAAGCCGGTTTGGCTCAATATATTTTATTGAGTTTTTACAGAGAGGAAGAGAGAGGGATAGAGAGTTAGAAACATTGATGAGAGAGAATCATCAATCAGCTGCCTCCTGCACACCCCCCACTGGGGATGTGCCCACAACCAAGATACATGCCCTTGACCAAAATCGAACCTGGGACCCTTCAGTCCACAGGCTGACACTCTATCCACTGAGCCAAACCAATTAGGGATAGAACCTGGGACCCTTCGGTCTGCAGGCCAATGCTCTATCCACTGAGCCAAACCAGTTTCGGCAAAATTAACCATTTTAAATGTCATAGTTCAGTGACATTTAGTATATTCACAATGTTGTACAACTACCACCTTCAATTCCTAAATATTTCCATCTCTCCAGAGTAAAAACCCCATAACCCATTAAGCAGTTTCTCCCACCCCCTCTCCTCCAGCCCTTGGGAACCACCAATCCGGGTTCTGTCTCTGTGGATTTATCTCTTCTGAGTGTTTTAAGTGAATAGAATCATAAAATATATGGCCATTTGTGTTTGGATTCTTTCACATAGCATAATTTTTTTTGAGGCTTAACCTTGTTGTAGCATGCATCAATACTTCATTCCTTCCCATAGCTGAGTAACAGTTTATTGAATGTGTATATACACAGTATGTTTATCCGGACACCCACTGATGGACATTTGGGTTGTTTCCACCTTTGGCTGTTGTGAATGATGCTGCTATGAATATATGTGTATATGTACTTGCTTGTGCGCCTGTTTTTAGTTATTTTGGGTACATAGGAGTGAAATTTCAGGGTCATATGGTAATTCTATGTTTTACTTTTAGAGGAACTGCTGAATTGTTTTCCACAGAAGCTCAACCACGGTGTGATCCCACCATCAATGTATGAGGGTTCCAAATTTCTCCACATCCTTGCCAACTTTTGTTATTTCTCATTTTTCAAATTAAAGTCAATTTGGTGCATTTGAAGTGGTATCTCATTGTGGTTGTTTTGGGTTTTGTTTTGTTTTTACTTCACTTGCAGCTGAAAACACAGAAATTGATATGAGTGTCAAGAGTAGTGGAATTACAATTGTTTTAAGTATTTTCTTCATTTTGATTATATATATTGTCTAATTTTTTTAATGACTGCAAGCCAAGGAGTCTGGGCAGCCACCAGAAGCAGGAAGGGGCGAGAAATGAATTCTCCCCTGAAGTCTCCATAAGGAGCCAGTTCTGCCACCTTGATTTTAGCCCCATAAAACCCATTTGTGACCGTTAGCCTCCAGAACTGTACATTTCTGTTGTTTTAAGCTATTAAATTTGTGGTAGTTACAACAGCAATAGGAAACTAATCAAGGCTGTAGTTGTTTCATTAATTATAAAAATTAATGCTTGTGACAGAATGGAATATTACTCAGCAATAAAAAGGAATAAAGTATTGACACGTTGCAGGTGGATGAATAAAAACATTATACTAAGTGAAAGAAGCCAGTCACAAAAAAATTACATATTGTATGGTTCTAACTGTATATCAGTGGATGACTGTGAAACAAATTGTGTATATACACATACAATAAAATATTACTGCCCAGCTGGTGTGGGCAATGGTTGAGCATTGACCTATGAACCAGGAGGTCACAGTTCGATTCTGGGTCAGAGCACATGCCCAGGTTTTGAGTTTCGGGCTTGGTCCCCAGTAGGGGGAGTGCAGGAGGCAGCAGATCAATGATTCTTTCATCATTGATGTTTCTATCTCTCTCTCCCTCTCCCTGCCTCTCTGAAATCAATAAAAATATACTTGAAAATAAAATGATAAAAATATTAGCCATGGCCGAAACCGGTTTGGCTCAGTGGTAGAGCATCGGTCTGTGGACTGAAGGGTCCCGGGTTCGATTCCGGTCAGGGGCATGTACGTTGGTTGCGGGCACATCCCCGGTAGGGGGTGTGCAAGAGGCGGGTGGTCGATGTTTCTCTCTCATCAACGTTTCTAGCTCTCTATCTCTCTCCCTTCCTCTCTGTGAAATATCAATAAAATATATTTTTAAAAAAACATATTAGCCATAGAAAGGAAAGACGTTTGCATGCTACAACATGGATAAACCTCAAAAAGCATTATGCCGTGTGAAAGAAGCCAGACACAAATGGCCATATATTTTAGAATAGATAAATTCACAGAGACAGAACACAGATTGGTGCTTTCCAGGGGCTGGGGGAGAGGGCATACCTGGATAACCTCCCCATCTCAATGTCCTTAACTTAATCAAACCTACAAAGTCTCTTGTAACATTCACAGGTTCCTGAGATTAGGGGGCCAATTACCCATCTACCATACCCCTTAATTTAAAATGTTTTTCTCATTTAATACTAGAAAATAAATATTGGAATCAATAGGAGAGCAACGATACGACCAGCCTGGGGCATGTATATATGATAATGGTACTTCTTTCTTTTTCACCATGTCTAGCTAAGTGGGAAAGTGGCATTGCCACATAAACCCTTAGCTCAGGAGGTGCAATTTCGGTTTGGAGTGGAAAGGGGGGCACAGGATCCTAACTAACAATTTATGAAGAGTTTTCTATGTTCCAGGATATTTATACCTTTTATATCTAAAAGATAATTTTGTAAGGTTGGCATTTTGTAAGATAAGGAAACTGAAACTTAGCAAGGGTAAACCATCTGCCCAAGGTCACAAGTACAATAAGCAGCAGAGCCGGGATCGGAGCTCAGGTCTGCATAAGGTGGACACCAAAAGTCCAGGCGCTGGTCACCTTATCAAGAAGCCTCTTGAGAAACAGGCGCTTCCCAGCCTCGAACACACTCCCCTCTTCCTGACATCGGTCCTGGACAGTTGTTAGACCAGAATAACAACCGAGAGATATATGTAAACAACGTAGGCACCCCAGTTCAGTCATCTGTGACGCCTTAGGGACCAGAGTTCACAGTGTGTGCTTGGTACCCCTGTCAGGGATTTGACAAGCAATGTGTTTGTTAGACATGATGTCCCTTCAAGACTCAGCCAAACAGCCCCAGCCTGCCCGCACTGACCAGCAGAACAGGTCCTCAGGCTGAGTCACTGCCCAGGCTGTTTCACAACCTGTTTGTGCGCTGAGGTGGCGGAGGCAGGGAAGGTCACTGCGGCTAGTGTCTTCTTGAGTTCCTGGACAGACAGGTGCAAGGAGAGCTTGGCTCACCCCATCCTCTCAGAAGTTTCTTCCCTTTCTTCTAGGCTCTCTCTCTCTCTTTTTTTAAATTTGAAATTAAGATGTGTTTAAATATTGATATTCATTGATTTTTAGAGAGAGAGGGAAAGAAGCATCAATGTGAGAGATAAACATCAACAGGTTGCCTCCTATATGCCCCCTACTGGGGATGGAGCCCACAAACCAGGCCATATGCCCTGACCCAGAATGGAACTGGGTGACCTTTTGGTCTACAGGATGATGCTTAACCAACTGAGCCATACCAACTGGGGCTCTAGGCTCTCTTTTTTATTTTAGCTACAATCCTGAACCAAAGGGAGTTTCAACAAGCCTCGGTTCCACATCTGTAAAGTGGGAAATGTATACATATTTAAATTATTGTGCACTCTACATACACTATACTAGTAATTGTTGGTCTTGAAACTTTTTTGGTTGACCTGGATGTCCTTTGTCTTTCATATCAAAATCATCACTTTTAAAGCGTTTGAACCAGCGTTCACAAGTATCTTGAGATGGAGCATGTTCACCATAATCTTCCTGAAGTATACAATAACGTTCAGCAGCACTTTTCTTCAAATAAAGTAATGAATTAAAACTTCCCACAAATGCTTTTTGGCACGAAATTTGACATTTTTAAACGTAAAAGTATCTATGATGTTAACACCTTCAGAAAATTTGGCATATGAAGTTTTGAAGCTTGCTGTCAATACAACACAATAGCATACATATAAAATCGCATATATATCAACATATGTGTAACTCCATCTATTGGGAGGGGGAGAAATCCGCATTAACTGGTACAACCAGTATAATTTAGCTTTTACCACAGACCAATGAGGTAGATGCTATTATTTCTTTTACAAATGCACATTCTGAGCATCAGAGATGTCATATTCCCATAACTCGTTAATGCAGGGTCAAGAACCAAACCCAAGTTTGTATGACTAAAGAGCTAGGGTACAGAAGGAAATAACAAGAAAAATTCTGCTCAGGGCTTGCTATTCTATGCTGAGTCATTTAGGTAAGTCCCTTCTGCTCCTTGGACCTTGGTTCCCCCCTGTATTCTTTGGGGTGGAGGAGAGGGAGCTAGACTAAGAGGCTGAAAGCTCATTTTTAAGTTGATAATCCTATGATTTCATATTATAAGGTCTTTCCCTAAGTCACCCATTACAGGGGTGGGCAAACTTTTTGACTCGAGGGTCACAATGGGTTCTTAAACTGGACTGGAGGGCCGGAACAAAAGCGTGGATGGAGTGTTTGTGTGAACTAATATAAATTCAAAGTAAACATCCTTACATAAAAGGGTACGGTCTTTTTTTAAATTTTATTTCAATAGCTTAGAACAGCCATCCACGCCTGCATTAGACTCTTCCCTACACAGCTCATTCTTGCTTCTTGTCGAAGAGCAGAAAACTCCGATGAAGAATTCTTCTAACTTGGAGATTTATCAGGAAGTCTCAGCTTTGGTTTACAGTTTTTTAATGACTTGCATTGACCCATGTTCACATCCATAAAATTGGGGTGACTATAAAACCAGCAATCCATTGCAGAACATACCACTGTGTCCATTTCTTCCTTCGCTTATCCTAAGCTTTTCTCTGCCATTATGATTTTTACCATGGCCACATTCTCATTCTTTCCCCCAATGAAATGAAAATAGAAAACCCTAAGAACAAATGAAAAAGCCAATCAAACACAATTCCTAATCAGTTCCCTTGTTCTGACATTTTTTCTCCCTTCCTTCCAAACCTGTTAGGGTCTTATAGAGGTCACACATGTCCTATCATCCCTGACATCCTCATCCTCCAGCAGGGTTTCACTTAGATTTACAGATTTTACTGGGTGCTCTACTCTATTCACTCTTCTCTGCTTCCTAATGGAGTTAACTATCTCTCTTACTCTGTTTATTTATTAATACTTATTGTGTACCAACCCTGTGCTTAGAGTGACTTTCTAATTTTTCAAAATGTAGAAAGTAATTTTGTTTTAAATATTAGAATTTTTTCTAAAACATTATAATTTCTATTCAGTTGGTGTGGCTCAGTGGTTGAGCGTCAACCCATGAACCAAGAGGTCATGGTTAGATTCCTGGTCAGGGCATATGCCCGGGTTTTTGTCTCAATCCCCAATAGGGGGCGTGCAGAAGGTAACTGATCAATGATTCTCTCTCACCATTGATGCTCCTAGCCCTCTCTTCATCTCCCAACATTCTCTGGAATAAATAAACCATTTTTTTAAAAAGTAAAAAATAAAATGTTATTATTTATTACACTGAGCATGTAAGGCTTTTGTTACCAGAAAATTAATGTAATTTTTTAATTATTTCAATCAATTTTATTTATACTAATTTAAATGTACAGCTTGATGAGTTTTGACAAGTATACATACGTGAGTAATCACCACCACAATAAAAATATAGAATATTTTCATTTTCTAAAAAGTTTCCTGTGTCCCTTTGCAATCAATTCTTCCCATTCCTCACTCCAGGTAAGCAGAAATCTAATTGCTTTCACTAGAGGTTAGTTTTATCTGCTTTAGAACATCATATAAATTAAATCACAAACTATATATTATTTTATGTCTGGCTTCTTTCACTTAGAATGTAACATTAACCTATCATGTTGCACATATCAGTTTGTTCTTTTTTATTGCTCAATAACATTCCATTGTATGGATTATTATAATTTGTTTATTCATGAACCTGCAAATGGACAAGTGGTTTAAGTGTTTAAAAGATGTTTTTATTGGTGTGAGAAAGAGAGGAAGGAAGAAGGATAGAGCAACAGAAACATCGATGAGAAACATCAAACAGCTGCCTCCTGCGTGCCTCTTCCTGGGGACTGAGCCCCAAACCAGGGCACATTCAGTGACCTCTTGGTTCGACGCTCAACTACTGAGCCACACTGGCTGGGCTGTTTTAAGTTTTGTGGGTTTTTAAAAATAACACATACTCATCAAAATTTTGGAAAATAGAGACAAGTGGAGGAAAAATAATCTCTTGCCTCATGAACCAAATAGACAATTATTGTTAGCATTACGATGTTTTGTTTCTTTCCTTTATGCTCAGATGTTTTGGAGATTCTATATAGTTAAAATCACATTGCACATATGCCTTTGTAATTGCCTTGGTTAGCTGACATTGTAAGCATTTTTCACATATTTCTTCTGTAACCATTTTCAATGCTAATATTACTAAAATGTAGGCTCTATCAAGGGAAGAATTTAGGCTGTCATGATTTCCCCCCCCCTCCTTGATCTTAGAAAGAGAGAGAAACATCAATTTGTTGTTTCACTTGTTTATACATTCATTGGTTGATTCTTATATGTGCCCTGACTGGAGATCGAACCTGAAACCTTGGCCTGTTGGTACGACACTCTAACCCATTGAGCTACCCAGCCAGGGCTGTCATGATTGTTCTTCTAGTTCAACAGCCCAGAATAATGCCTGGCCTACAAAGGGCACACGATAAGTGTTGACTGAATTGTATTCTCCAGATTACCTGGCTATGTTCATACAGAGACATGCCAGTTCTCCTTAACATTTTCCATTAGTTCTCTCTTTAATGTTTATACCCTGCCTCTCCAGCCACGCTACTTGAAGGCAGTGTCTAAAAACACCTACTACAGCTCTAGCCAGTGTGGCTCAGTGAATACAGCACTGGCCCTCCGACTGAATGGTCCCGGGTTTGATTTCAGTGAAGGGCACATACCTCGGTTGCAGGCTCCATCTCAGCCCTGGTCACGGTGTGTATGGGAGGCAACCAATTGATGTGTCTCTCTCACATCGATGTTCCTCTCTGTTTCTCCCTCTCCCTTCCACTCTCTCTAAAAATCAATGGAAAAATATCCTCCAGTGAGGTAACAAAAATAAAGAAATAAAATGAAAACATTCTTTAAAAAAATTAAATAAAAACACCTATTATATGCGAAACATGTTGTATAAATCATCTATACTCTTCACAGCATTCCTATTAAGTAGAAAATCTTCCTGTTTTACAGATTAAGAAACAGACTCTGAGAAATTAAGTGACACCAGCATGTAGCTGAGTCTAGACATGGCCCATGTTTGTTTGTTTTTAACCCACATTTTATAGAGTCCAAATCCCACAATATTGGGAATAGTTTGACTTTTTAAGGATACTTGCTCTGTGCCACATGTAACACGTCAAATCCTCAGAACAACCTCAGAGGGAAGTACCATCTTGGAGAGCTGAGAATAGGCGGTTCACAGAGGCAGAGTAACTTGCCCACGCTTACATGGCTAGCCAGCGGCAGAAATATTAACCCAGTCAGCCTGACTCCATGGCCCGTCTTAAACACTATACACTAGCATGTGAACCCATGCCCCTCTGCTTCTCCATGCAGCCTTCTTGGTCCTCTTCATCTCCTCTGTACTGTACAGAGTCTCCCCAGGAACTGTTTGAGCTGATAGTATAGAATGTGTTTCCCAAAGTGTGGTACGCCTACCCCTAGGGGTACAGGAAGAGTTTGGTGGGGGTACGAGTTGAACTGGAGTTTGGTGGGGATGTGCACTGCACCGTGCTTAGCTGCGCCTAATTCTACGTTCTCATGAGTCAAGTCAAGACGGTCTTGTGAAGCGTGAGATGGTCTGGTGTGCAAATAAATGTTACTTATAATATAACTTTTATTTATATTTCATTATGAATAATTTTATTTTTCGTTTATTATTATTTTGTGTATATACCAAAAAAAGAAAAAATAAATATATTTTGATGGTTATTAAAATACATCCTTTTTTTTTTGATGAGGGGTACTCAGCGTTACGAAAATTATAGAAGGGGTACACATGTCAAAAGTTTGGGAAACACTGGTATAGATGATGGTATAGGACCATCTGTCCCGCGGAAGGGGCTAATGATGATGAAAGGGACCAGAATCAAATCCTTCCACCACCAAACATACTGCCCGACAGACACATTCTTGCAGCCCTGAGCCCGGGAAACGCCGCGTGCTTCAGAAGGCTGGTTTGAGGAGTAAATGAGTGATCCGGATTCACAGAAAGTGCTTGCCCCGGAGCTGTTAGGGTTCCCCACAAGCACGCACTAAAGGGGAGCTACCCAAAGGGCCTCCATCTAGGAAATTCAAGAACCAGTGGGTTAATTATCTTTAGACAGAAAACAACACTGACTTCCCCAGACAGACCGGGGAGGGGAGAAACCCAAACAGACAGTTACAGTTCAGCTAAAGCGGAGCTAATCGTTAATCTTTTATGGATATGTGTAACACATTAACTATTATAGCCTAGCCCCCTTGAGGCACCTCAGCAACACCTGGTCACCCAGAGGCTGGGCTGGGCTGGCTGGGCTCAGTGGAAAAGAGCAACTAAACAGGTCAATTACCTTTCTGCAGCAGACTTTCATCGGTCCCTGCCTTCAGATGAATACAAGGGTGAAATGGCTGCGGCCTGTCATACTGGGCAGGGAGGTTAACTCTTGAGTCAGCAGCCAATGAAGACTGCTGGGCACAAAATTACCTGGCGTGTCTTACCTGTCTCTCAGCAAAGCAGACTCCTTCAGAGCAAGAGCTGTATCATTTATTTGTCATTGGGTGTTTGCTCTGAGTAGTTACTATTAATAATGATGCTGTCATTTTCATAATTGGAAAAAGTCCAAAGGTGAAGAATTACTAAACTAGGTGTCTCTAGGAATTATGAAATCATAATGTTTAACTACAGTATTTTTTTTCAACTCTAGCATGTACTTTGTGTCCATGTTTATTGGGCCTTGTCTGATAATGCGTATGTACATGTATATGGAGGTGTTTCTCAATTGCCTGGAACTCTGTTATTAAGTAAATGCTGTGGCTTCGAGTGGAGAGTATCTACTGGTAAGAACTGAGATGATGTAATAGTTCAGTTTCCCAGTCTAGGGAAGAATTATTTCTACCATAATCTCTGCTTTAATATTTCCACTGGAAGGAAATTTACTTCTCATCCAGGCATTGTGTCACCTAGTCAAAATCCAGCAGAGTATGAGGGTCGGGGGCAGGGCCTGTAGTGGGCCAAATTTGCAAGAGGTGGCCAGGGAAGGCCTCTCTAATAAAGATTTGAGCAAAGACCATAAGGAAGCACGCGGGTGAATGCTGCAGGTCAGTGAAAAAGGAGAGTTCCAGGCAGATTGTACAATTAAGAACAAAACACTTAAAATGGGATCATCCTTGACTTGTTCAAAGAGGCGCCATGAGAACAGAGTGGCTGGAGCTGAGTGGGTAGGGAGTAAGCAAGCACAGATGGGGATGGTTGGAATATGGTCAGAGAGAACACAGGTGATGGGGGCAGACCATGCAGGCATAAGGAGAATTCTGAGTGGAGGATTGCTGGAGATAAATTAGGTTGAAAAGCAAGTTATACCTTTCACATAGGGCTATGCATATAGGAAGCACTCAGCAAATGCCACCTCATTCCTGGGGAAATATTAGTTTGCAACACTAAAGTTGAGAGCCTAGCATCTACACTAATAAAAGAGAAAGATGCAAATTGACTGCACCTCCATGACAACCACCAGCCAATCAGGTGTATGCAAATTAACCCAACAAAGATGGTGGGTTAATTTGCATGCACAGTTGCCAAGTGACCCGGGGCAGGGTAGCGTCAAGTGGCCTGAGGTCTAGGGACGGCCACCAAGCCCGCATCCTCCCAGGACCATCACTGCCCTAGGAGGTGAGGGTGGCAGTGCCAAGCCATGCCTACAGGCTCCTAGGACCATTGCCAACCTCGGGAGGTGAGGGCAGCCACACAGCTTGATACCAGACAGGAGGGCCTGCTTGGCCATAGCCATGGCGACCTGTGAGCAGGCAGCACCCAGAAGGGGCTGCTTGCCCATTGCTATGGTGTGGAGCAGGCAGGCTCTTCAGAGAGCAGAGAACCATGGGAAGTGGACCTAAACTGTCAGTAGGACATTCCCTGAGGGCTCCTGGATTGGAGAGGGTGCAGGTTGGGCTGAGGGACATCACCCCCTCCCCTGTGCACGAATTTCATGCACCAGGCCTTTAGTTGTGCATATAATAGGGGTACATCTTATTACCCATAAGGCTATTCTAGAAAGCTGATGAAGGAACTATATATATGTTGATGGTCTGCTGTTCTGATGAAGGCTAGCCAAAAACTGGTCCTACTCCTTTAAGCCAGCCTAGTGATTGGCTGGGAGGCATTAATGTCTGAACTTTTCTCCTCCTTTGCTGCCATTAATTGTAGTTTTAAAAAATATTTTATTGATTTTTTTACAGAGAGAAAGGGAGAGGGATAGAGAGTTAGAAATATGAATGAGAGATAAACATCGATCAGCTGCTTCCTGCACACCCCCTACTGGGGATGTGCCCCCAACCAAGGTAAATGCCCTTGACTGGAATCGAACCTGGTACCTTTCAGTTCGCAGGCTGATGCCCTATCCACTGAGCCAAACTGGTTAGGGCCATTAATTGTAATAATAAGGAAAACAAATTTCTGTTATTTAAAAGCCACCTAATTTGTGGTATTTTGTTATACCAGCCTGTGCTCAGACACACATATATAAAGAACATACATGATTCCTTCGTTCCAAGATGTTTACAATCTATCTGGGGAGATGAAACATGTACATAATATATTCAGTAAGACAGAATATACTTGCTCAAATTAGAGATATAAAATCTATATATATAAAAAGCCAGTGACCAGAACACTGTAACAACCAGAACAACCAGTCACTATGACACCCACTGCGGCCAGCGGAACCAGCTCCATCAGGGGGTGGCACTAGCTGGACAACCTCCCACAGCCCCTCCCCATGGACCCTCCACCTCAATCAGGGGCAGGGCCGGCCAACCAACCACCTGTGGTCCCTCCCCCCGGCCGTTGGTCCCTGATCAGCCTTCCTCATCCCATTTGGGGATGGGGCTGGCTGGGCCCTCCCCATGGTCAGCCCCACCCCCAATCAACCCTCACCACCCTGATAGGCCGATAGCCCCTTCCCCAACCAGCCCCATCCCTGATAGGCCCTCCCCACACCAATTGGGGGCGGGGCCTGCCTGCCAATTACCCTCAGCCGGCCTGGCCCTGATTGGATCCTGTTTGGGGAAGTCTGGCCAGCCAACCTCCCTCCGCCTCCTTCTCCCAACAGGCCTGGCCCCAATTGATCTGGGCCAGGCCAGGCCAGCTGGACTCCACCCATGGATGGATTTGTGCACCAGGCCTCTAGTATTATAATAATAACTAGAGCCCCAGTGCATGAAATTTGTGCACTCAGGGCAGGGGTCCCTCAGTCCAGCCTGCATCCTCTCCCAGTCCAGGAGCCCTCGAGGGATGTCCAACTTACAGCTTAGGCACGCTAGGAGTCTGTGCTTGCCAGTGGTGAGCCTGGCTTCTGGCTGAGAAGTGCTCCCCCTGTGGGAGTGCACTGATCACCAGGTGCGCTCCTGCATTGAGCGTCTGTCCCCGTGTGGTCAGTGCGCATCATAGCAACTGGTCATTCCACTGTTGGATTTGCACATTAGCCTTTTATTATATAGGATAGCTACCATTTATTTATTGCTTACAATAAGCCAGGAACTATGCTAAGTGTTTCATAAACATCTCATTTTTGCAACCTCCACCTTAGAAAGTTTTTTTAAATCTCAATTTTACAAAAAAGGAAGCTGAGACTCAGAGAGGGGAAGTGAATTGCCCAAGGCTGCACAGCTGGGTGGTGGTAGACAACAGAAGTGAGCCCATTTTAAGCTCCAGACCTCACATCCTTATAGGCCTTGTCCAAATTTCACCATATTGTTCACCCATTTCTTACCTTTTTAAAAAATTTAGCCCCACTTCACAATGCCAGCTAAAATTTGAATAATACTATGATGCCTCTAAGGACCCATCATTCACTGAGCTTCCCACTCTGAAGTCAGTGTCTGAATAGGAAAAGAGAGCCCAGCAATTTTAGAGCCTCCTCCAATCACTAATTACTGCACTGAGAGCTTGTCAGTCTGCCCAATATTGTGAGTCACCAAGCTGACCAGAGGGCATATCCTGAGCCCTGGGGTATATGCGGCTCTAATAACTGTCAGAGTTTTTTGCAAAGCCCAGCTCTTAGCCATCTTTTCTTCCTATTCTTCACTTTTCTCATGATGATCTCAATTATTCTCATGCCTTCAGCTACCATTTATGAAGCTCTGACTATGAAATCTCTACCTCTAGCCCAGCTCTCTCTCCCCTAGCTGGCCCCGGCTCTGGCTGGACACTGCCACTTGGGGAATGGAATCTGTAACCCAGGTATGTGCCCTAATGGGGAATGGAATGGGCAACCTCTCCATGCACAGGATGATGCTCAACCAACTGGACATTCCAAGGGAGTGCCAGAGTGATCCTTTTAAAGTTCACATCTCTGCTTTAATCTGACATGTAAAGTCCTCCAGGATCTGGGCCTGACCCCTTCTCCAAACATTTTGTACCCCTCCCAACCTCAAATTCTATGTTCTAATTCTACTTAATTCAATTAACTTTGTAAATGTTGTTCCCATTACCAGGAAGTCCCTTTCCTCCTTTATCTGTCTGACACTATTGTTCCTTGAAATTACTTTGGGCATTAATTACTTTTACTGGGAAGTGGTAGAGAACAGAAGTGCCCCCAAGATGAATAGAAAGCCCTGATTGCTTCTGAAACAGTTGAACTGTTTATGTCCCATTGAATCAATCACATGGTACTGTCTTTAATAAACTCTTTTGAGGGCAGAGATGAAGTCAATAGCTAAAGCACACTAGACTTCTAAGAAACATTCAATTAAAAAAAAAAAAAAAACACGAGCCAGCCATTGTGGCTCAGTGGTTGAACTTTGACCTATAAACCAGGAGGTCATGGTTTGATTCCCAATCAAGGGCATATGCCCAGGTTGTGGGCTCAGTCCCCAGTGTGAGCCATTCAGGAGGCAGCTAATCCATGATTCTTTCTCATCATTGATGTTTCTATCTCTCTCTCTCTTCCTCTCTGAAATCAATAAAAATAATTTTAAAAGCACACCAATGAAAAGTAGTACAGGTTACATACAGCGGGGGAACTAGAACTAGAAGTGGCAGGGTTTTGTTATTGTTGTAACTGTTTTCAAGATTTTTAAAAATTGATTTTTAGAGAGAGAAAAGGGGAAACATGGATGTGAGAGGGAAACATGATGGGCTGCCTCCTGCACACCTGCTACTGGGGATCTACCCAGTCAACTGAGCCACACTGGTCAGGGCTAGAAATGGCAGATTGTGTAATAATTAAGAGGTGGGCTCTGAAGTTGGCAGCTTATATCTGTATCGGTGGCTCTCCACTCCCTGCATGTTATTAAATTCTCTCTCTTGCCTAAGTTTCCCCATCTGTAAAATTAGTCATAACTGCACTTGGCTCATCAGGCTGCTGTGAAGATCAATTTTAAATCTTTGATATTTTGTTTATTAAGGATTCTTTTGTATTAAATTAGCAAGATATTGCATTAAAGAAAGAATGCTCCAAAAATTCATCTGGAACAAAAAAAGACCCCGAATAGCCACAGAAATCCTGAGAAAGGAGAATAAAGTAGGAGGGATCTCAATACCAGATTTCAAGCTGTATTACAAAGCCACTGTTCTCAAAACAGCCTGGTACTGGCGCAAGAACAGACATATAGATCAGTGGGATAGAAGAGAGAATCCAGGTATCAACCCAAATCACTATGCTCAATTAATATTTGACAAAGGAGGCACCAACATACAAAGATATTGCGTTAAAATATTATTTCTCTTAGTTACTGGGATGCCTGGTGTCCCCTTACAGTGTTCTATGTAGGAGAGTGCCTCATTCACCTAACTCTAGCGCCCCCTTTACAGATAAACTTCCTTCAATAAATACTCCTTGAATTTACTTACCTCCCTGCATTCCTAAACTGAAGTAAAATATACACAGCAAACAAATATGACGTATATTGCTGAGCTCCCTAACTGTTCAAACCATTATGCTAAGCAGCACAGGGGGTCTTTTAATGTTCACCTTCAGGTACCCCAATAAGAAGTGTTTTATGTCTCCTCTTTTGTCTGCAGTTCCCTGCCCCAGGCTCTCTCTTCCCCATCAGTTCCAAAAAAGATTTCCTGGACAAAAACATCTCCGTGTCGTGGAACTCGTGGGGGGGAAGGGAGGGGAAGAACAAATATTTTCCGGGAGGCGAGTCTATGACGTCATTCCGCCCCTCCCGCCCCACGGGCGTTACGCTTCAAAGGAGGCCGCCATCTTTCCTCCCCGAATCTCGCGCATGCGCTTCCGCTTGCCGGGCGGAAGAGCGACTTGTAAGCCCTCTCGGCACCCGTACGTCGCGGGACGACCGTGCGGAGGTTTGCGCGACGTCGGCTTTGTGGCGGAAGCAGAGCGAGGAGGAGGAAGTGTGGCCCTGCACCGGGGGCTTTAACTTTAGGGCTGGGGCGGATTGTTCCTCAGAAGCTCCGAGACGCTGGGGTGGGTGTAGCCCTGGCTTTGCGGGAGGCGGCCGCGGCGCCCGCGGAGGTGTCCGTGGACGCGAGTGCCTGCGCGGGAGCACCCAACCCATCATTCTAAAGGGACCGCGCGCTCCCGCCTGGCTCGCCGTAAAGGGTGTTTTCAGAGTGGCGGGAGGCCCGGATTGTCCTCCGGTCCAGCCTCTGCCGCCCATTTCTGGGTGCCCTGTGAATCTCAGTAGCCTCACCTGTAAGTTGAACAAGTCCCTTACGTCCCCGTTCAGTTCTTCTGAATGCTGTTGCATGCTCATTCTGCTGCCTGAGCAACAAAGCTTTGGCGGTTTTAAGTATCGCTGGCCCCATTTTATAAGGAAGACATTGAGTGAGAGGTTTGATGACTTCCTCAAGATGACACAGAAAACTTTTACAGAAGATGGAGACTATGCTGTGACTCCAGGAGAACAGGTCTCCTTTGTATATTTCTGTATCACCAGTTCCTGCAACTGACCTATGGCAGTTACTCAAAAAGTTCTGAATGGATGATGAATCTTAATATATATCAAGGTCAATGACAAAAGCACATCTGGTGCCCCCATAGCTCTGATGTATTAACAAGTGTAACTCTTCTCCAGGTGTATCTGTGCTTTACTTGATTGGGGACACCGAATCCAGTCTTAAGTTCTTCAACTGAGTCAGACACCATGGAGGCACCGCCCGTCACGATGATGCCTGTCACCGGGGGCACCATTAACATGATGGAGTACCTGCTGCAGGGTAAGAGAACCAGGGAGCCTGGATTACCAGTTTCCCCTCTTCTGTTCCGCTTCTGTGGAGATGACACGCAGTTTTTCAGAGGCAGCCTGCATAGTGTCTGCATCCCAATAGACGTAATTTTTTTTTTTTTTTACTTTTGATCATGGTCACAAACACATAAAATTAAGTTTACCATCATAAACACTTTTAAGTAGTGTTAAGTATATTCACATTGTTGTACAGCTGATCTCTAGACCTTTTTCATCTTGCAAAACGGAAACTATCACCATTAAACACTAATTTCCCTTCTTCCTTACCCCAGCCCTTGGCAACCTTTCTCATTTTTGTTTGTTTTTGACACTTTAGATAGATACTGTATATGAGTGGAATCATACAGTTTTTGTCTTTTTTTTTTTTTGACTGGCTTATTTCACTTAATATAATGTACTAGAGGTTCGTCCATATTGTAATATATCGCAGGATCTCCTTAGTTAAGGCTGAATAATTTTATGTACATACCACATTTCTTTATCCACTCATCTGTTGATGTACTTTTGGGATGTTTCCACTTGGTTATTGTGAATGATCCTGCAGTCAACATGGGTATGCAAATATCTCATCAAGATCCTGCTATGAATTCTTTTGGATAAATATACCTAGAAGTGAGTTTACTAGATTATATGGTAATTCTATGATACTGTTATCAGCTCCATCTTCTGGATCAGGAAACAGAGATTTTGTGCCCTAAGCCTGCTGGTGATTAGCAATGTTAGAGAAGGCCTGAAGATGTTCTAATACCTAACAAGACAAGGCAAAACACTGACAGGAGATTAACTTTTTTTATGTTATGCAATACCTTGGCAGCATAATCCCTATAAAATCTTATACATTAGGCCTATGCTTTACAAAACACTGCACTAAACTGTTTGTTTCATTTATGGGTTTTTGTTTTTGTTTTAATCTTTTACTAATTCCATTGCCCAAAATGAAAGATGGGACTCAACAGTGCTTTTTCCTTCTTAAGGAAGTGTTTTAGATCACAGCTTGGAAAGCCTTATCCATCGCCTCCGTGGGTTGTGTGACAACATGGAACCGGAGACTTTCCTGGACCACGAGATGGTATTCCTCCTTAAAGGCCAGCAGGCCAGTCCGTTTGTTCTAAGGGCCCGGCGCTCCATGGATAGGGCAGGGGCACCCTGGCATCTGCGCTACCTGGGGCAGCCGGAAGTGGGAGACAAAAACCGCCACGCCCTGGTGCGAAACTGCGTGGACATTGCAACCTCTGAGAACCTCACTGACTTCCTGATGGAAATGGGCTTCCGCATGGACCATGAGTTTGTAGCCAAGGGACACTTGTTCCGGAAGGGCATCATGAAGATCGTGGTGTACAAGATCTTCCGGATCCTGGTGCCTGGAAGCACAGACAGCACTGAGGCCCTGTCTCTCTCCTATCTTGTGGAGCTGAGTGTTGTTGCACCGGCGGGGCAGGACATGGTCTCTGACGACATGAGGAACTTCGCAGAGCAGCTAAAACCTCTGGTTCACCTAGAGAAAATAGACCCCAAACGGCTCGTGTGACTAAGACAGTCTGTTCACCCCTGGGGCCTCTCTTCCCCTGTTACAAAAAAGACATCATAATTGTCCCATTTCACTACTGCCAGCCCGGCGTTCTTCCCTCAGGAGGGAGGACAATAAAAACTTAATTGGTTCTTTTCTGTTTTCCTCACGTGGCAAGTTCACTTTGGTGACAGCCTTTCCAAATGAAAGGCTCTCAGGAAAACATGGAGAATCTAATGTAATCCTTCTGCATAAAGAGAGGAAATGAGAATGAATTAACTTCCAGAAAGAAAAAGCTCTTAATTGTTTTTTTTGCCATTTGTGTGTAAGGTTTGTAAAATGAGACTGAGCTCAGATTATGTGGTAATAAAGGCTATGGAGGGAAATGTCTGTATTTCTGACTCTACCTAATTACTCTGCTAGTTTGGGATGGATCCATTACCATTTGGAGTTAAAAAACTGACAGTTTTAAGTTTTAATTTTGGTACAGATGATCGGTGTTTTTTTTTTTTTAAATACATTTTATTGATTTTTTTCAGAGAGAAAGTGAGAGAGATAGAGAGTTAGAAACATCGATGAGAGAGAAACATCAATCAGCCGCCTCCCTTACACCCCCTACTGGGGATGTGTCTGCAACCAAGGTACATGCCCTTGACCGGAATCGAACCTGGGACCCTTCAGTCCGCAGGTCAACGCTCTATCCACTGAGCCAAACCGGTTTCAGCCAGATGATCGTTTTTTACCTCTCATAAAAGCATGTGTTGTTGAAAAATTTTTAAATATAAAAATAAGAAAAATAACCTGTAATCTTGTTATTCAAAGAAAAGTACTATTTCTATTTTGGTATACTATATCTTCCTAGTCTTTATTAAAAATAAAATTACATATATATATATATATATATATATATATATATATTTCTTTATTGATTTCAGAGAGGAAGGGAGAGGGAGAGACAGAAACTTCAATGATGAGAAAGAATCATTGATCTGTTGCCTCCTGCACGCCCCCTACTGGGGATCGAACCTGGGACCCTTCAGTCCAGTCCGCAGGCTGACGCTCTATCCACTGAGCCAAACCGGTTTTGGCTAAATGATCATTTTAATACCTACAGAGTTGTTTTGGTAAATTATGTTTTTATTGATTTGAGAGAGAGAGAGAAACATCGATGTGAGAAACTATTGGTTGCCTCTGTGAGAAAGAGACATTGATCGGGTACCTTCTGTACACAAACTTGAAGTCTGGGTATATGTGCCCTGACTAGGTATTGAACCAGTGCACAGGACAGTACTCAACCAACTGAGCCACATTGGCCAGGGCTTACAGAGTTTTTATTTATTTTTTTAAACATATTTTATTGATATTTTTACAGAGAGGAAGGGAGAGACAGAGAGCTAGAAACGTCAATGAGAGAGAAACATCGACCAGCTGCCTCCTGCACACCCCCTACCGGGGGCAACCAAGGTACATGCCCTTGACCGGAATCGAACCCGGGACCTTTCAGTCCACAGACCGACGCTCTACCACTGAGCCAAACCGGTTTTGGCGCTTACAGAGTTTTTAATACACTGGTGAGAGTTTGGTTTGCTAAAAACAGTAGGTTACTCAAATTTTCCATTTTCTTTTGGGATCTCCATTTAGACAATCCCCCAGCCGAGCTACATGTGGATAAATCATAATTCTGCTTATCCCTCAGTTGGTACTTTAAATGTTTTAACTCCTGTATTTCTCACAGGCACTACATGAGGTAGATGATTACTCTCATTTTATAGATGATAGTGAGACACAGAGAGGTTAATTAAATTTTCTACTTCCATTTTATTTTTTAATGTACTGGGGTGACATTGGTTAATAAAATTATCTACTTCCTCTATTCAGAGTCCGAACTACTAAGTGGTGGAGCCTGAATTTCAACTCAGGCAGCCTCACTCCCGAACCCAGGAACATAGCCACTGTAGGTTCAGCATGTTTCAGCCGCTGAAAGATAGAAATCTAGATGATCTCCACCTCTATTACCATAAAAATTGCTAAAATAAGCAAACTTCTAATTGTGTGAATATTCCTCTGAGCCATATATGTATGGGCATGTTTAATTTTTGCCACATATTGCCAGATTACTTTTAAGAATAGTTGTACTACTAGAGGCCAGTGCACAAAATTCGTACATGGAGGGTGGGGGATTCTCAGCCGGGCCTGCCCCCTCTCAGTCTGGGACCTCTTGGGGGATGTCTGACTGCCGGCAGGATTGGGCAGTCAGATTTTAAACAATGCAAATACTTCCTCCCAGTATCTATCTATGTCCTTGCCTATTTTTTTCTGTTCGATTGCCTGGCTGGTTGGTTTGCAGGAATTGTGAATTTTCTAGACATTATTCTGTGTTTATGTTAAGCATTGCAGATACTGTCTCCCTTCCTTTTTTTAAAAAAATATTTTTATTGATTTTTTTACAGAGAGGAAGAGAATGGGATAGAGAGTCAGAAACATCAATGAGAGAGAATCATCGATCAGCTGCCTCTTGCACACCCCCCACTGGGGATGTGCCCATAACCAAGGTACATGCCCCTGACTGGAATCAAACTCAGGACCCCTCAGTCCACAGGCCGACACTCTATCTATTGAGCCAAACCGGTTTCGGCGTATCTGCTTTTTTATTGCCTACCACATCCCTTCCTTAATGTCACCTTTCTTAATGTTAACTTTGTGATGTCATTAATTAAGCAGCTGTCCTAAATTTTGGCCTTAGAGAGTCTTGTTTAGGAAATCTATATTTGCTCCTAAGTAATATATATGTTGCTACATTAGCTTTATTTAACTTTCACATTTTGGTACTTAACCCATCTGGAGTCCACCTGTAACATGGTTTTGAGTAAAACTTCAGCTATTTCCCCCATATGGTGGGTTCCTTTTTCTGTCACCTCTGAAAAACAATCTTTTCAGTGCTTTGTGATGCCACCTTTATCACATATTAGGTTCCCATGTATGTACTTAATTTCTAAGCTCTCCAATCTATTCCATTGGTCTTTTGCTTTGTGTCAGTGCCAGCAACGTAAATGTTTTGATTACTGTGGCTTTGTGGTAGAGCCAGTTCTACCAGTAGCTCAGGTATCCCTACTTTTATTTTCCCCTCAAAACAGACTTGGCTTTCATAGACCTTTTATTCTTTCACATTCATCGTAGAGTCAGTTTTGGTTTCTCAACATTATTATTGGAATTTTATTATGACGGTATGGATTAACTTGGGGGAGAACTGGCGTCTCTGACTGGAACACGCCTTCCCAGAATTCAGCGTGGTAGGCTTGCTTCGCCTCTTTCAGGTCTCTGCTAACATGTCAGAGACGCCTCCCCTGGTCATCTTAAATTAAGTGGCACACTCACTCCCCATCACTCTCTCTTTATCTTATTAATCTTTTTTAAATATATATTTTTATTAATTCTTTACAGAGAGGAAGAGAGAGGGATAGAGAGTTAGAAACATCGATGTGAGAGAAACATTGATTAGCTGCCTCTTGCACACCCCACACTGGGGATGTGCCCGCAACTAAGGTACATACCCTTGACCGGAATTGAACCCCGGACCTTTCAGTCCAAAGGCCAATGCTCTATCCACTGAGCCAAACCGGTTTCGGCTATCTTATTTAATCTTTTTCATAGCTTTTGCTACTTAATGACTTTAGATTATTTATTCACTGCTTCTCTATCAGAATGTAAGATTCATGATGATAGGCAATTTGTTCCCTGCTGTATCCCTCGCACCCAAAACAATGCCTACCCTATGGTAGTCACTCTAAATATTTGTTTTAAAAAAATGAGTAATTTTTTTTTACAGTATTGAGGTTATCCTAATTGTGACATTTATTCTGGTCTTGTGTCCCCCAATGGAGTTTAAAGTTTTTAAAATATATTTTATTGATTTTTTACAGAGAGGAAGAGCGAGGGATAGAGAACTGGAAACATCCATGAGAGAACCATCGATCAGCTGCCTCCTGCACACCTCCTACTGGGGAGGTGCCCACAACCAAGGTACATGCCCTTGACAGTAATCGAACCTGGGACCCTTCAGTCTGTAGCCCCACACTCTATCCACTGAGCCAAAAGGGTTTTGGTTAAATTTTTTTTTTCTTGATAAACTTCTTGAGCATTGCTTTTGGGCCAATTACTATAGATCAGCAGTTGGCAAATTATACCTGTAAGCCTGCTGTTTTTGTAAATAAAGATTTATTGGAACATCCACATGCATTCATTTGAATATGGTGTATGGCTTTTTAAGAAAATATGTTTTTATTGATTTCAGAGAGGGAAAGATAGAAACATCAATGATGAGACAGAATCATTAATCAGCTGCTTTCCGAATGCCTGTCACTGGGGATCCTGCAACCTGGGCATGTGCCCTGACCAGGAATCAAACCGGGACCTCCTAGCTCATAGGTTAATGCTCAACCACCGAGTCATGCTGTTCAGGCTATGTATGGCTTCTCTTGTACTACAGTGACATGGTTGAGTGGCTGCAACAAAGACCATGTGAAAACTACTGTTTGGCCCTTTAGAGAAAAAGTTTGCTGATCTTTATAGATTATCATTTAGTTGCTATTATTGATTGTGTTATAGTTTCCTTTCACTTAAGGTAGTTATTTCTGGCTTAGAAGAACACTGTTAGTTTTTGTAATATGATTTCTATTCTTAAAAATGTGACTAATAACTCTTCCATAGCCCTAACTGGTTTTGCTCAGTGGATAGAGCGTTGGCCTGTGGACTCAAGGGTCCCAGGTTCGATTCCAGTCAAGGGCATGTACTTTGGTTGCAGGCACATCCCCAGTAGGGGGTGTGCAGGAGGCAGCTGATTGATGTTTCTCTCTCATGGATGTTTCTAACTCTCCCTTTCCCTTTCTCTCTGTAAAAAAAATCAATAAACACATTAAAAAAATAACTCTTCCATAGTTCTGTTACCATAGCCTGCTGCTGATGTTTTCCTATAGACTATCATATCACTGGCAAGAGTGGCAAGCAGGCCGAAATAGTTTGGCTCAGTGGTAGAGCGTTGGTCTGCAGACTGAAAGGTCCCGGGTTCGATTCCGGTCAAGGGCATGTACATTGGTTGCGGGCACATCCCCGGTAGGGGGTGTGCAAGAGGCAGCTGGTCAATGTTTCTCTCTCATTGACGTTTCTAGCTCTCTATCTCTCTCCCTTCCTCTCTGTAAAATATCAATAAAATGTAAAAAAAAAAAAAAAAAAAAAAAAAAGAGTGGCAAGCAGGAAGAGTATACATCTCTCTCACCATTTCTTGTCTAAAATAATGGGCAGCTCTAGCTGGTTTGGCTCAGTGGATAGAGCATCAGACTGTGGACTGAAGGGTTTCAGGTTCAATTCTGGTCAAGAGCATGTACCTCAGTTGCAGGCTCAATTCCTGGCCCCGGTCAGGATATGCAGGAGGCAACCAGTCTATGTGTCTCCCTCACATCAATGTTTCTCTCTCTCTCTCTCTCTCTCTCTCTCTCTCTCTCTCTCTCTCTCTCCTCCCTTCTACTCTCTCTAAAAATCAATGGAAAAAATATCCTCTGTGAGGATTAACAAAAAACAAACAAACAAACAGAATTGGGCAGACTCTCAAATACTCTGGATAACACTGGTGATAATAATGAGCATCCATAATTTAATCCTAATCTCAATGTTATTGCATTGTTTCTCTATTAAGAATGAAAATAATCATGTGATTTTTTTTATCATTTGGTCCATTAAATTGGCAAATTATATAAAAAAATTTTCTGTTGCCAAAACCAGTTTGGCTCAGTGGATAGAGCGCCGGCCTGCGGACTGAAAGGTCCCAAGTTCGATTTCAGTCAAGCGCATGTACCTTGGTTGCAGGCACATCCCCAATAGTTGGTGTGCAGGAGGCAGCTGATTGGTATTTCTCTCTCATGGATGTTTCTAACTCTCTATCCCTCTCCCTTGCTCTCTGTAAAAAATCAATTAAAAAAATATATTTTAAAAGATTTTCTATTGTCGGACTATTGTACTCCTGGGATAATTCCTATGCATCATGATATTATCTCTTAAATACACTGTTGGGTTTGAGTGCTATTATTTTGTTTAGGATATCTGCATTGTGGACTACCTTAATTGCCATCCACAGATATATGCAATGTGACTACTCCCTATTTTTCCAGCCTCTCCCCGGAACTCTAATGTAAGCACTGTGTGAGACACTGGGTTACAGCAATGGCTGAGATACAGTTCTCGTCCATAATAGTGCCCATTATAATGGCAGAAACAGATATTTATACAATCCGTATAGTCAGTCATAAAGGCTGTGCGAACAAAAGGCTCCTTCCCAAAGCAAATACATATTTAACACTGACCAAGCAGGTCTGTTTCGCTTTCCTTGAATAGACCTCAGTCTATTTGCCCTTTCACCTTGCTTATGCCCTTTCACCTTTGCCTTTTCCACTCAGATCGGCCTATGGAACTCCCACACAACCAAAGAGCAAGATCCAACAATGGCAAGCATGCAGCATGCTTGAGGGCTCAGGCTTGAGAGGCGAATAGGTTCCAATTCTAGCCACATCATTGACCAGCTATGTGACCTTGGACACATTGCATTACCTCCCAAAGAATCCATTTCCTCACCAGTCAAATTGAGACTAATAATACCTTCCTCGCGTAGAGGATACAGGGAATTAATACAGTGAAGAGGATACAGTGAAGGCTTTCCACACAAGCCTGACAAGTCGCCAAGGTTTTCCCTTTCTGTCCTTCTGCCATTACTCCTGGATCAGAGTGTCTTTCTTCTGACTTCTGATATTTGATGACAGCTAAGTCCATTACTTGTTTCACATTTCATCACGTTCCCTCTACAGTAATTCTTTGTATCTTGGCTCCTAGTGCTATAATTTAATAGCTATTTATGTCTTGGACAAATTATTTAAATTCTCAAAATGTCTATTTTCTCACCTGTAAAGCAATCATAGCCCTAGCTCGTTTGGCTCTGTGGATAGAGCATCATCCTGCGGACTGTCCAGTTCCAGTCAAGGGCACGTGCAGGGTTGGGAGCTCGATCCCCAGTAGGGGGCGTGCAGGAGGCAGCCGATCACTGATTCTCATCATGGATGTTTCTCTCTCTCCATCACCCTTCTTCTCTGACATTAATAAAAACATATTTTTTTAAAATGATAATTACGATACCCGTGCTATAGAGTGGACATAAGCAGTAAATGATCAATATAAATAAAGACCTAGCAGAGTGCTTAACACATAAATGCTTAATACTTAGCCAGTTTCAATTTTAGTATTATTAATGAGACTGTATGCTTCTTAAGGGAAGGAATTGTGTTTGTAGTACTGTAACTAACATGAGAGCGCAGACCTTGGAGTCTTGAGTTCAAACTGAACTCAACTACCAGTAGATTGCTCAAGCTGGGTAGACCTTTCTAGGCCTTAGTTTTTTTAACTGTCAAAATGGGGAGGAAAACAGAACGCAGCCCCTAGAGCGTTTTATTGAGATAATTCATTCATTTAACATTTACCACAGTGCCTGGCATAAATACTGATTTATAGATCAATTCTTAGGTGCCAGGTAATGCGCTAAATATTTTATTTAATATTTCTCTAAATATTTTATTTCTGTGAACCCAATAACCCTTGCCTACCTAAGTGCTACTCATATAATAATCTTTCAAATATTTATTGAATGAATGAGTGAGTGATTTAGTGAATGCTGAGCTGCCTACCACAAGAATCTTGCCTGTGTAAGCTGGTTTGTCCCAGGTTAACACTCCTCATTCCTCTGTGATGAGTTAGTGTGTGAGCCATGGGATTCAGCATCTGCAAAAAGCTGGAGGAGGTTATGGAAAGGGGGACTTTTTATAGCATGGCTTCTTTTACTCTGGAGAAATCTCTCATCCGTTACTGCTCTAATTTATTTATCAAAACTGGTAAAATTAATTTTTTAAAAGCTGCTCCAGGCAAAAGGGTTAAAATTTTAAACATTTGAGGTCATGGAGAATATGGAGAAAGGAGCACCTTTTTGGAGGAAATAAAAACGGATGCAGCTGTTTTTGAGGGCATTTAGCTTACCTGGCCCATGGTAAACATTATATAGATACTAGAGGCCCAGTGCACGAAATTGGGGGATGGGGGAGGTTGTCCCTCAGCCCAGCCTGCACCCTCTCCAATCTAGAACCCATTGAGGGATGTTCAGCTGCCCACCAGGATTGGGTCTAAATGGGCAGTCGGACATCCCTCTCACAATCCAGGACTGCTGGCTCCCAACTGCTTGCCTGCCTACCTTCCTAATTGCCCCTAACCGCTTCTGCCTGCCAGCCTGATCACCTCTGAATCACTCCCATTCCAGCCTGATTAATGTCTAACTGCTCCCCTGCCAGCCTGTTTGCCCCCCAACTTCCCTCCTCTGCTGGCCTGGTCACCCCTAACTGCCCTCCCCTGCAGGGTTGATTGCCTCCAACTGCCCTCCCTTGCAGGCCTGGTCCCTCTCAACTGCCTTCCCTTGCAGGCCTGGTACCTCCCAACTGCCCACCCCTGCTGGCCATCTTGTGGTGGCCCTCTTGTGTCCACATGGGGACAGCCATTTTGTGTGTTGGGGTGACGTTCAATTTGCATATTACTCTTTTATCATTTAGGATAGAGGCCTGGTGCACAGGTGAGGGCCAGCCGGTTTGTCCTGAAGGGTGTCCCAGATCAGGATGAGGGTTCCCTTGGGACATGGGGTAGCCTGGGCGAGGAGCCTGTGGTGGTTTGTAGGCCAGCCATGCCCCCCTGGCAACCCAAGTGGAGGCCCTGGTATCCAATTTATTTACCACCTACAATTGAAATTTTGTAGCCTGGAGCAGAGCCATGCCTCATGGTCGCTCAGTGGCTGGCAGCCATTTATGTTTGGATTTGTTTACCTTCTATAATTGAAACTTTGTAGCTTGAGTGGAGGCTTAGGCTGGCCAGGGCTACAGAAGCATGGCTTCCTCTATTGCCTGGGAAACCCAAGCCTCTCTCCTGTTCTCTGTAGCCACAGCTATCTTGGTTGGAGTTAATTTGCATACTCACTCTGATTGGCTGGTGGTCGTGGCTTGTGGTATAGCAGAGTGATGGTTAATTTGCATATTGCTCTTTTAGTATGTAGGATAAGCTATAATTATTATGTGAAAAACAAAGTTTCAAAACAATGTGTATGTTATGCTATTTTTTAAAAAACATTTACTTAGAGCCCAGCTGGCATGACTCAGTGGTTGAGCATCAGATTATGAACCTGAAGGTCATTGGTTCAATTCCCAATCAGGGCACATGCCCAGGTTGTGAGCTTGATTCTCAGTATGGGTTGTGCAGGAGGCAGCCAATCAATGATTCTCTCTCATCATTGATATTTCTGTCTCTCTACAATTTCTTTCCTTTCTGAAATCACTAAAAATATATTTTAAAAAATGTACATAGTGAGAAAAGTAAATACTTCAAAATGTTAATAGTTACTGCTTGGTATTGGAAATATGCTATACTTTTTGTTTTTGCCTGTCTTTTTTTGCAATGACTATATTTTTTGTGTAATTTAAAAATAATAATAACTAAAAACAAATAGAAAAAGATTATTGCTTTAGTAGGGGAGCAAAGGTTTATGGAACTTCCCATCCTATCTGTGCCCTGATTTTCAGCCTGTGTGGCTGGTACAAGAATGTGAAGGAGGGGTCAATCTTCTCAATTCACTTTAAAATGTGATCCTACCTCTTTCAAAGTTGAGGAGCTCCCACACCCAGGATGCTCTTAGACAGTGACAGGTTCTTAGTAACATGGGGCCCAACAATCTGGAGCCAAGGCTGAACTCCAGAGGTAGACAGGATGTGAGTCATCACATTGGCATTTTTTGTCAAGTTGACTACAATTGTTTCTGTGTTTTTTTCTGGAGGTGTGAATGTGAAGTGATGAGATTAATTAAAAACACAAACAAACACATCAGAAGATAAACATCTAAATAACTGGTTCCCTTCAAAGTACTTTTTTTGAAAACTCACAATTATTTACAAATTTTACCATTTGTTCAAATAATTTTTTGGGGGGGGCAGGGGGAAAGAGAAGTCAAACCTAATGACTTCAAAATCAGTTGCTATAAAATATTTTTCTGGCTCATTAATGTATTAAAATTGTGATACTGCCTGGATGGTGTGGCTCACTGGTTGAGAGTGAACCCTTAAACCAGGAAGTCACGGTTCTATTCCTGGTCAGGGCACATGCCTGGGAGGCAGGCTCAATCCCCAGTAGGGGGCATGCAGGAGGCAGCTGATCAATGATTCTCATCATTGATGCTTCTATCGTTCCCTCTCCCTTCCTCTGAAATTAATTAAAAAATATATATGTTTTTTTTTTAAATTGTGATACCAACTGCTTTTTAAAATACCAATGGGTATTCTAATATTTCTAGTATCATTATAAACTAGTAAAAGCCTATTCAAAAGCAATTTATAAGTAAATATTAGAATCATCAAATCTTTATACCCTCTTTTATTTTATTTTTTAAAATCCTTATACCCTTTGGTAATTTAGGCTGAGGAAATAGGCTAACGTATGGAAAAAGCTACATAATCCATATAATTAAAAACTTGAACTCAGTAATTCTGTATTGGATACTTGAAAGTTGCTTAGAGAGTAGATTTTAAAAGTTCTCATTGCAAGAAAAATTTTGTAGCTGTACAGTGATGGATGTTAAGTAAACTTATTGTGGTGATCATTTTGCAATATATACAAATATTGAATTATGGTGTTGTATAACTGAAACTAATATAATGTTATATGTCAATTATACCTCAATTAAGAAAAAAAGAAACTTAAAACAACCTAAATATTCAGCAAAAGAGATTAGATATTAGTAGTTAAGTAAATTCTGTCACATCCATTAAATTATTATTATGAGGACTTCACAGCTACATGAAAATATGTTTAAGATATATTAAGTTAGGTTAACATATTACAAGTTATTTGCATGCTATTACTACTATTTTCAAAACTGTATATTAAATAAAGATAAGCAAAACACACCATAATGATAGTGGTTGTATTACAGATGTAGGTTTATGGTTAATTTTTTTTTAATCTAAGTGGATTTCATTGCTTTTAGCTTTTAAAAAATTATTATTTTTTATTTTTTTAATATATTTTTATTGATTTAAGGGAGGAAGGGAGAGGGAGACAGAGACAGAAACATCAGTGATGAGCCCTAACCAGTTTGGTTCAGTGGACAAGAGCATCAGCCTACAGACCTAAGGGTCCCGGGTTCAATTATGGTCAAGGGCACCTATCTCAGTTGCAGGCTCCTCTCTGGCTGTAGCCCTGACCAGGGCCCGTGCAGGAGGCAACCAATCGATGTGTTTCTTTCACATCAATATTTCTGTCTTTCCCTCTCTTCCACTCTCTCTAAAAATCAGTGGAAAAAATGTCCTCAGGTGAGGATTAAAAAACAACATCAATGATCAGAGAAAATCATTGATCAGCTGCCTCCTGCATTCCCCCCACTGGGGATTGAGCCACAATCCAGCATGCGCCCTACATAGGAATCGAACCTCAACTTCCTGGTTCATAGGTGTTTGCTCAACCACTGAGTCACGCCAGTAGGGCCTTTTCTTGCATTTTTTTTGTTGAGACAAAGGATAAATAAACAGTGATATATTTGAACCAACAGTGATCTTCCTGGTCCATCTATTACAGAGACAAATTCTGGGCATTTCCTTAGCTACACAGATTTCACTTCTGGACATATCTCGATATCTGGATGAGGCTGCATACCTTCCTGCCCACAGCCACAAGTAATCACGGCGACAGGGTGTTCATATGGCCCATGGCTGATGGCTGCTTCCTTCAGGGAACTTTTTCTTCCCAGTTTACTAAGCACAGCTTGCACCCCATCCTTAATAGGGTTACTTATTTGCTTGACATTGACTTTTATTATATAGTAGTTTCTTTTCTTTTCCACATAGATACAGAACAAGAATTAAGCCGAAACCGGTTTGGCTCAGTGGATAGAGCGTCAGCCTGCAGACTGAAAGGTCCTGGGTTCTATTCTGGTCAAGGGCATGTACCTTGGTTGCAGGCACATCCCCGGTAGGTGGTGTGCAGGAGGCAGCTGATCGATGTCTCTCTCACATCAATGTTTCTAACTCTCTGTCTCTCCTTTCCTCTCTGTAAAAAAATCAATAAAATATATTAATTTTTAAAAAAAGACTTAACTAGTATCTAATTACTAGATTCATTGTTGGGTTCCCCCGCCCCCTTGTTTCTTTTCTTCCCTGGAGGGTTTAAAAGCACTGATATTTATTTCTCCTGTCTGGATGTCTACCTATGCAGATCACACCACATTTCCCTGGTTTTTACAAGCTAATTCTCCTTGCAGATACAGTGTGGTTGCAATGGTCTAGAGTTCACATTTTGGAGTCAGACAGACCTGGCTTTGAATTCTCGCTCTTCTATTTACTAGCTCTGGGAACTCAGGCAAAAATCCCTGCAGTTCAATTTTCTCATCTATGAAATGGGCAATATTAGAATCATTACTTCTATGATATTAACATTATAGAATGAATATGGATCAAGAGAATGGGGTTAAAACAGATAATAATGTAAACTGCTCAGTATAGTCTCACAGTATGTGTCTTTTAGGTTTTTTGTGTGTGTTTTAAAAAATATATATTTTATTGATATTTTACAGAGAGAAAGGGAGAGAGATAGAGAGCTAGAAACATCAATGAGAGAGAAACATCGACCAGCTGCCTCTTGCACACCCCCTACTGGGGATGTGCCCGCAACCAATGTACATGCCCTTGACCGGAATCGAACCCGGGACCTTTTAGTCCACAGACCGACGCTCTACCACTGAGCCAAACCGGTTTCGGCTTTTAGTTTTTTTTTGTTTGTTTGTTTGTTTGTGTGTTTTTATTTTTTATTTTTTTTTTTTTTTTTTAAATTTTATTTTATTAAGGTATTTTCTGTGTACATAGTTTACCATTGCCCCCCCCACCTCCCATTTATGCCCTCCCTCCCCAGAGTTCTGTGTTTATTGGTTGTACTTATGTTCATGCATACCAGTCCCTCAGTTGTTCTCCTATCTCCCCCCAGGTCTCCTTCCCCTCCCCGCTGTCATTTGACAATCTGCTTGTTTTATGGTGACCATCTCAGGACCCATGAATAAAATCTGCTCCTCATTTGGCATTCTGCTTGTTTTATGGTGACTATCTCAGGACCATATTAATAGAGTCCGCTCCTCCTCTGGTTCTCACCGCCCCCTCCCCTGGGTCCCACTGCTTCCCCTGGGACACACGGCTCGCCCGGGGCACACTGCACCCTGGGACACTCGGCTCACCCGGGGCACTCGGCCCCCTGGGACACTCGGCTCACCCGGGGCACTCGGCCCCCTGGGACACACGGCTCACCCGGGATACCCTTCCCCTTTGGGGGGTACGGCTTACCCGGGGCACTCGGCCCCCTGGGACACTCAGCTCACCCGGGGCACTCGGCCCCCTGGGACACTCGGCTCACCCGGGGCACACGGCCCCCTGGGACACTCGGCTCACCCGGGGCACTCGGCCCCATGGGACACTCGGCTCACCCGGGGCACTCGGCCCCCTGGGACACTCGGCTCACCCGGGGCACTCGGCCCCCTGGGACACTCGGCTCACCCGGGGCACTCGGCCCCCTGGGACACTCGGCTCACCCGGGGCACACGGCCCCCTGGGACACTCGGCTCACCCGGGGCACTCGGCCCCCTGGGACACTCGGCTCACCCGGGCACTTGGCCCCCTGGGACACTCGGCTCACCCGGGGCACTCGGCTCACCCGGGGCACTCGGCCCCATGGGACACTCGGCTCACCCGGTGTTTGTGTGTTTTTAAAAAAAATATATTTTATTGATTTTTTACAGAGAGGAAGAGAGAAGGACAGAGAGTTAGAAACATCGATGAGAGAGAAACATCGACCAGCTGCCTCTTGCACAATCCCCACTGGGGATGTGCCCGCAACCAAGGTACATGCCCTTCACCGGAATCAAACCTGGGACCTTTCAGTCCCCAGACCGACGCTCTACCACTGAGCCAAACCGGTTTCGGCATCGGCTTCTAGTTTTTAATTATCATCACGATCATGTTTATTTTCATTAAGGTATCTCATGCAATGCTTGGCACATTGTGGATGCTCAAAACCTGGTAGCTATTACAGTAAGTTACCTACAGTTTCTAATTGCCAGGATTATGGCTCTGTTATTTAAATATTTTTATTTGTTATCGATTAAGACCATCTTTAGCCTAGGACTTAGGAAGTTGTTTTATCACCACTGTAACTCTGACAGCACTTAGCACCATTACTGGTACACAGTAGGCACTCAGTACACAGCTGTTGAGTAATATTCCATTGAACTGAACACCTATTCAAACATTAGCAAAAGAGCCGTATCACTACTAAATAGTTGTCATTCCAAAACTGAGAGCCAACCCTGACACAGACATGCTTGCACAGTTTGTAAGCCGTGATTTCAACTTCCTGCATTGCCGACATCTCAGGTAGAGTAATGGTTCATTCCACTCACATGACCCTTAGAAGAAAAGGACAAACTAATGGAAGTATCTGCTAAGAAAAATCTTAGCAGCTAAAAGAATGAGCTTTGGTCTAGGTATATATATAGATCTAGGCTTACTTCTGGGCTTCAGCGTTTCCTAGTGACTCAATCTCTCTGAGAACACCAGTTTTCTCACCCGTGAAAAGAGTATATTCATAGCATCTACTTACCAGGTTATTGTGAGAATAGTCACCTCTTTCAGAAAGCTTTGCCGCCCATGGTAGGTTGGGTTCACTGTTATACTCTCCCTATAGCACCTGCCAATTACTCTTGATAATTACTCACTTCCTTTTTGGATTGTGAACTCCCACAGGACAGGAATGGTGACTGTTTCATTCATTCCTAGTCCCCACTGCCTAACAGTCCCTTGGTACATAGTATTTTGGGTGAACTCTATTAACTGAGTGAAATAATAAGATAATAGTGCACACAAACACAGAGGCTAAATTTAGCAAGATCTCAATAAGAGGTACATATTGTTATTAACAACATAGTATTGGTGCTGAATTTACTCACCTTGAGAAAACTAATATAGTTAGAGGAGCAACAAGAGGTAGGTATTGTGAATCTTGCTCTATATCTCATTTTTTATATATAATCTTTGGCCAAATATTCATTCTTGTCACTTTTCCACTATTAAAATGGACATAAATTATTCGCCTTGTTGTCCAACTTAACTTGGTTCTTATAAAGTCTGCCTTTTGGCATGGCCAGTGTGGCTCAGTGGTTGATCATCGACCTATGAGCCAGGAGGTTATGGTTGGAGTCCCAGTCAGGGCACATGGCCGGGTTGTTGGCTCAGTCCCCAGTAGGGGGTGTGTAGGAGGCAGCCAGTCAATAATTCTCTCTCATCACTGATGTTTCTATTTCTCTCTCCCTCTCCCTTCTTCTATTTGAAATCAATAAAAAGTATTTAAAAAATAAAATAAAATCTGCCCTTTGCCAGACCACACCGACAGGCTCTCCTGTGTATGCCCAGAGTTTCTAGATCGACATCCTATACTGCCTAGTACTCCTCTGCTTTCTCAGCTGCTAATAGTTGACTTCTGACCCTTCTCACTCCCCCTGTTACCTGCACAGTGCTTGGTGCTTTACACGGATGGTTTCATGTAACATCCAAAACCAACCCTGAGGCAAAGTAAAGTTCAGAGCAGTTAAGACACTCGCTCAGAGTTACAAGCCTTAAGTTAGATGCTAAAGGCCTTTCCAATGGACTGTTGTGCATCAAGGGACAGTCTCTCAGTTTAGAATGACCAAGGTTTCTCAAGTTCTGCCTAATAACTACTACTATTTCTTTTTTTTTTAAATATATATTTTATTGATTTTTTTTACAGAGAGGAAGGAGAGAGAAATAGAAACATCGATCAGCTGCCTCTTGCACTCCCATCCCCTCCGTCCCCCTCCCACTGGGGATGAGCTGGCAACCAAGGCACATGCCCTTGACCGGAATGGAAACCGGGACCTCTCAGTCCGCATGCTGATGCTCTATCTACTGAGCCAAACCAGCTCTGGCACAACTACGATTTCTTGTGTGCTCACCATGCGTCAGGCATTGTGCTACACACTTTACATGATATGATTCAATCTTCCCAACATACCAAGGAGCTACTGCTTTCATCCTCATTTTATAGGTTAGGAAACAGGTATAGAAACAGGTTATCTGATTTACCCAAGATAAGAACAGGATTCAAACCTAGATGATCTAATGCCACAGTTGCCACTCTTAGGAACCCCTCTGACCAATGTGGATTTGAGCTGAAGGGGAAAAGGGAAGATTTTATAAATCATTCTTTCTCCAATCCAGAGTCCCACAGAGCACTCAATTCTGAGGGGAATTCTGCCCCTTCCCTCAGCTATTTCCATGAACCTGTCATTGAGAGATGCGGCCTGAGGGTGGCAGCAATACCCCGTCTCTAAATTCTGCAATGTTCAGCTACGCCAGGAAGCTTTACAGTAGTCAGAGTCACTCATTTGCATGTTGTTCTCTGATTGGCCCAACTAATTATTTACCAGTTAATTGCACTTGGTTCTTAGCCCAGTAAGAACTGCTAGGTTTGTGGAGCCACTCACAGCTGTGACCGAAGAGAGCTCAGAGGACTGGAAACTATGGTGAAGTCTTCCAGTCCAACAACCATCCTGATAATTTTCTTTTCTTTTTTTAAGTGATCTCTTCTTTAAAAAAAAGATACATTTTATTGATTTTTTACAGAGAGGAAGGAGAGGGATAGAAAGTTAGAAACATCAATGAGAGAGGAACATCCATCAGCTGCCTCCTGCACACCCCCTACTGAGGATGTGCCCGCAACCAAGGTACATGCCCTTGACCAGAATCGAACCCAGGACCCTTGAGTCTGCAGGCCGACTCTCTATCCATTGAGCCAAACCGGTTTCGGCATTCTTATAATTTTCAACTACGCTGGCTAGAACTGTGTTTCAGTAGTCCCCTAACACTTTTTGAGCTTTTAGCTTTAAAAAAAAACTTCCTAGTTTGCTGTTGTTTTTAAGGTACCGTAAGATATACATTTAAGGAAAAATTCAGTAGCACAAAAGTGTCCACAGTGTAAAGCTAGTCTCTATATTATGCTTATCCCAAGTCACACAGTTTTCCCACCCCAGAGGAAAGCTTGTGTGTGTATCCTTCCAGGTATAGACCATGAATATAAAAGTATATGCAGAAACCCTTAAGAAATAAGTGATAACCCAAAACTAAGCCTCTATAAGAAAATATAGCCGAAACCGGTTTGGCTCAGTGAATGGAGCGTCGGCCTGAAAGGTTCCAGATTCGATTCCAGTCAAGGGCATGTACCTTGGAGGCAGCTGATAGATGTTTCTCTCTCATCGATGTTTCTAACTCTCTATCCCTCTATTAAAAAAAGAAAGAAAATATAGAGGGAGGCTTCTTGGGGTCTGAGCCCGGCCTGCCCCCTCCCTCAGGGACTGCTGCAGTCAGCCAGCCCTGCTCCACTGTGACCATGTGTGACCGAAAGGCAGTGATAAAAAATGCTGATATGTAGGAGGAGGTGCAACAGGACTCCGTGGAATGTGCTACTCAAGCACTGAAGAAGAATAACAGAGAAGGACATTGTGGCCCATATGAAGAAGGAATCTGACAAGTACAACCCCACCTGGCCCTGCACTGTGGGAAGAAGCTTGGGTAGTCATGCGACACAAACACTTCATCTACTTCTATCTGGGCCAAGTGGCCATTCTTCTGTGTAAATCTGATTAAAAGCAGGGATAGTACCCACACACCCAGTGATCCACCCAAAAACAGGATTGCAGCCTTAATTCTAAATTCCAGAGACTGGAATCTTTAGCCTTGCCTAAAGGAACACCTTGATCTTGAATCTTTTATTGTGTTAGTTTTTTTTAAGTGTTTTTTAAAAATTATTATTATTGATTTTAGAGAGAGAAGGAGAGGGGAAACATCAATTGGATGCCTCCTGCACGCCCCTACTGGAGATTGAGCTCACAATGTGTCCTGACCTGGACAGAACTGTGACCTCCTGGTTCATGAGCTCTCAACCACTGAGCAACACCAGTTGGGCCCAAAGCATCTTAACAGAATGTTCATGTAATCTTTTGAGTGACAAACTGAGGTACAAACAGAATTATGATTTATCCATATGTATCTCAGCTAGGGCCGTGATCGGCACATTGCGGCTCGCAAGCCACATGCTCCTTTGGCTCCTTGAGTGTGGCTCTTCCACAAAATACCACGGCCTGGGCAAGTCTATTTTGAAGAAGTGGCGTTAGAAGAAGTTTAAGTTTAAAAAATTTGGCTCTTAAAAGAAATTTTAATCATTGTACCATTGATATTTGGCTCTGTTGACTAATGAGTGTGCCGACCACTGAGCTAGGGTGTTGTCAAATGGAGGTTCCAAAAGAAAATGAAAAATTTGAATAACCTACTATTTTTAGCAAGCCAAACTCTCTCCAGTATGATATAAACTCTGTAAGCCCTGGCAAACGTGATTCAGTTGGTTAGGCATTGTCCTGTGCACCAATAGGTCACTGATTCAATTCCCGGTCAGGGCACACACCCAAGTTGAAAGTTCGAGTATGGGAGGCAATTGATTGATGTTTCTCTCTCACACTGAGAAAACCGATAGTGCCCTAACCCATGGAACTGAACTGGTGACCTCTTGGTGCATGGAACAACTGAGCCACACCAGCCAGGGCATTTATTGAGTTGTTTTGTACAGGGCATTCTCTGTACTCATTTGTTGTGGTTATAAAACAATTAGTTAAAAAAAGATAGGAGGAAATTTTTGTGATCTTGAGTTAAGCAAAGATTTCTTAGATACGACATGATTCACAAGAGAAAAAAGACAAATTGAACTTAATTAAAATTTTAAAACTCTGCTCTGTGAAAGATGCTACAACAAACCACAGACTGGGAGAAAACATCTGCAAATCACCTTCTATCTAATAAAAGGCTAATATGCAAATCAATTGAACAGTGGAACAACCAGTCGCTATGATGCCCACTGACCACTAGGGGGCAGACGCATAGCACAGGAGCTGCCTCCAATGGTCAGTGCACTCCCACAGGGGGAGCACAGCTCAGCCAGAAGGCGGGCTTACGGCTAGCGATTGCAACGGTGGTGGCAGGAGCCTCTCTTGCCTCCATGGCAGCACTAAGGATGTCTGACTAATGGCTTAGGCCCATGTGGGGAGTTAGGACTCCCAGATAGCGAGAAGGCACAGGCCGGGTTGAGGAACCTCGCACCCTCCCAAGTGCATGAATTTCGTGCACTGGGCCTCTAGTATCTAATAAAGGTCTCCTACCTAGAATAAAAAAAAATAATTCTCACAACTCATTAATAATAAGAAAACAGCCAAAACCGGTTTGGCTCAGTGGTAGAGCGTCGGTCTGCGGAATGAAAGGTCCCAGGTTCGATTCCGGTCAAGGGCATGTACATTGGTTGCGGGCACATCCCCAGTAGGGGGTGTGCAAGAGGCAGCTGGTCGATGTTTCTCTCTCATCGACATTTCTAGCTCTCTATCTCTCTGCCTTCCTCTCTGTAAAATATCAATAAAACATATATTTTTAAAAAGTTAAAAATCTGCAAATCACATTCTATATTTTATTTTATTTTATTTTTATTTTTTTTTAATATATATTTTATTGATATTTTACAGAGAGGAAGGGAGAGAGATAGAGAGCTAGAAACGTCGATGAGAGAGAAACATCGACCAGCTGCCTCTTGCACACCCCTTACGGGGGATGT
The DNA here is from genome assembly GCA_963924515.1 of Vespertilio murinus. NCBI lineage: Eukaryota > Metazoa > Chordata > Mammalia > Chiroptera > Vespertilionidae > Vespertilio > Vespertilio murinus. The sequence continues at coordinate 16,461,825 of OZ004706.1, forward strand.
GCCCGCAGCCAATGTACATGCTCTTGACTGGAATCGAACCTGGGACCTTTCAGTCCGCAGACCGACGCTCTACCACTGAGCCAAACCAGTTTCGGCTATATTTTATTTTTTAAAAATAAAATATATTTTTTTAAAAAGTTAAAAAAATAATACGAAAACAACCCTAAAAAAAGAAAAAGCAAAAGCAAACAACCCTGTAAATGGATGGGCACAAGACTAATACAGATACTTCACTAAAGAAGACATATAGATGGCAAATCAACACATGAAAAGAGGCTGAATATCCTTAGTTAGTAAGGAAATGTTGGCTTTATGAAGGTACCACTACACACATATCGGAATGGCTAAAAACAACAATTCTTTCAAAATATGACAATATCAAATGCTGATAAGCACATAGAGCAACTAGATCTTTCATTCTTGCTATGAAAATTCTAAATGGTGTAGCCATTTTGGAAAAGAGTTTGGGTTTTTAAATATACAATTACATGTACATTTACCATACAACTCAGCAATTACACTTCTAAGTGTTTATCTAAGAGAAATAAAAACTTATGTTTATACAAAAACCTGTACACAAATGTTTATAGTAGGTTTGTTCACAGTCAACGAAAACTATAAACAATCCCAATGTCCTAAACTAGTGAATGAAGGAACAAATTATGATACATCCACACAACGAAATACTACTCAGCAATAAAAAGGAACAAACTACTGATACATGCAATGTGGGTGAATTTCACATGCATTATTCTAAGTGAAAGTAGTAAGACTCAAAAAGCTATACTTTAAAAAATATATATATATTTTTTTTTTAATTGATTTTTTACAGAGAGGAAGGGAGAGCTAGAAACATCAATTAGAGAGAAACATCGACCAGCTGCCTCCTGCACTCCCCCTACTGGGGATGTGCCCACAACCAAGGTACATGCCCTTGACCGGAATAGAACCTGGACCTTTCAGTCCGCAGGCTGACGCCCTATCCACTGAGCCAAATCGGTTTGGGCTAAAAAATATATATATTTAAAATCTGATAGTAAGCTCACAGGATGATCTGGTCATAAATTCCTAACTGGGCAGGTCATGAAGGGCAGTCACCCTCAAGCCTGTCACTTCCCCAGTAAAAGGTTATCTTTGCATCCAGCAAGCCCTGGCCACGGTTTTTGCGCATCAAGGTTAACACATTTTTGAAATGCTTCTTTTTCAGACTCCTGGGAAGCGTAACCACCTTCAAGAAAGCACACAGACCCTGGCCACATAGATCAGCAGGTTAGAGCATCCTCTTGATAACCCCACATTTCGGGTTTGATTTCCGGTCAAGGCACATATAAGCAGCAAGCAATGAATGCGTAAATAAGTGGAACAACTAATCGATGTTTTTCTCTCTCCTTTCCTCTCTTTGTCTAGAATCAATTCTTGTCTCCCCAAATCAGCAAGCTGGACAAAATGCCTCAATGAGCCAATTAGTTAGAAGTCATCTTTATTGCATGCAGGTTCAATTCTGAACACCCAAAGGAGTTCAGAATTTAGGTCCTTGTGTAAGTTATGTTTATAGACAATTTGTAACCTTGAGTACATATTATATCTAACAAACACCTGTAGCCTTGAGTACATATCACATTTATACAGACACTTGGCATGGGAGTATTATCAGTATCAGCATATCAGCCCTTTACGTTAGATGGCTAGCTTGCAAGGTCAGACAGTTAGGTTTATCTCTTCTATTAATTAAGCTAAAAAAAAAAACCAAAGTTTTTTTCAGAATAAGAGACTATCTAAAAATAACAGAGTTGACCTCCAGAATAAGAGACTAAGAATAACAGAGTAGTTCAAACAGCAGTTTCAAACAGCAGTTTTCCAAAGGAGGGACCACCATGCTTCACAATAAATGGAAGAAGAAAGAGAGAGAGAGAGAGAAAGAGAGAGAGAGAACACAACCTTGTTAACTATCTCCTAACCCAATTAACGGAAGTTTCCCTACCTTGCTTTCCCCTGCAGGCCTGAAACTAGTGAGTTTTGGGGAGAGATGTTGGTGACTTCCTCCAAGTGATGGCAGCGGAGAAAATGCAAAGGAACTGGGATATTTGCAATGTAGAAGAACTGGATTTAACGGGCTGAAGGCATTAAGAATGAGTTTCTTCCTTATGCACAAGACTGAGGGAACTTGCTTCTAAATTTTTTGCGCTTCAAATTGGCCGTGAATAGTTTTGTGGGTTTTTTTTGTTTGTTTGTTTGTTTCCTTTGGGGGGAGATTATACTTGAAATTGGGCCGCACAGTTTTTTTAAACACATCAGCTGCCACCTTAGGCGCTGCCTGGAGCTGGGTACAGTGAACTCTGCCCTTCCAAGTCCACAGACCTTTGTCCCCCTCAACACCGGGAAAAGTGCCCAAATTCTTCCCCGCGCGGGGCTCCAGGGGGCGGCGCCTGCCCAGAGAGGCCGTGTGGGGCGACCGCCCGGAGAGCGAACAGGGAGACCTTTCCGCCATTTTGTCGGCCCCAAACAGAGCTGGCCGGGGCCGGAGACTACAAGTCCCGTGAGCCCCCGCGGCGACACTTCCTACCCCTCACTGTCCGGCCCGCTCCCTCTTTCCCCCCTCCCGGGGGCCGAAGGCTCTGGCTGCCGCTGGCGGCCGGTGGGCCAAGTAGGATTTCCGGGGGAAACTACTGTGGAGGCTGAGGAGGCGGCGGCGGCGGCGGCCCCGGTGAGTTCCACGAGCTCGGCAAAGGCAGCGGGAAGTGCCCGGGTCCGGCCGCGGCCGCCCCTCAGGCCGGGGTCGCGTTCTTGGTTCCGCCGGAGGGGTCGCAGCCCGCGGGGAGGGAGACGGCTCGGGCCGCGGGCGCCGCGGGCGGCGGACGGGACGGGACGGGCTGGGGCGGCCGCCTCCTCCCGCGCCTCCCACCACGGCCCGGCCCGGCGGGACTCCTCCACCTGCGCGCGTCCCGCCTCGGCTCGCCCTGTCCGCCCCGGGCGACTTGGCGGGGCCCTTTTGTCTGGTGCTTTCCGCCCCTTTGTGCCCGCGCCGGGCGCTGCCTCCTCGGGGGAGCCCCCGGGCCGGTCCCTGCCTGCCGCCGGTCCCTGGGGATCCGGTTACGGTAACCGGATCGGGACAAAGTCCATTTTTCAAAAACGGCCCGGCTTCAGACCTCGGCCTCCCGGCTGGGCTGAGCGGAAGCTCGGGAGCCGCCGGGCCGAGGCGGACGGAGTTTCTGTTGGAAACGCGGGGACATTGTCCGGCTCTTCCAACGTCAGCCCGGGCCGCTGAGGGCTCGGCCCTCGACCCGGCCTGGTTTGGGTAGGGGAGGGATTGTCCTCGGGAAAGAGAGGAGCCCCCCGCCCGGGGAGACTGGGGAAGGTGAGGACGTGCCGCGACGTCTGTCTGGGGCGCCGCCGGGATCGCGGGAGCCAAGAACCGACGCGGATGGGCTCCTCGGTAGCGCACCCCCGAAACTCGGAGGAGAGAGTGGTTTGGGGCAGCGAGCAGCCTGTCCATGCATCGCTTGCAGAAAGAGGCTGCCGCGCTTCGGCCTCCCAGGTCCTCGCCCCCGACATCTTTTCTTACTTTTTCTGCTTAAAACGACGAAAGAAAACGTCCATTCATAGAAGGGTCTGCTTTATAGAGAAAACAAACTTAGTGGCTTCTAAGAAAGCAAATAATAATAATAATAATAATAAGAGGACTGTTTCACCAAGTAAAAGGGATGAAGTCAGTTTGCTAGAATAGGGGTAATACTTACTTCGGTCCTTACTGCAACGCGTGGATCTGGTGGGTCGGACCAAACTTTGGTAGGTAATGGTAACTACTACGTCTGTCCCGTTGGAAGGCTGAATTGCAGGCATTCAGCTTGAGATAAAACGCAGATATTCCGTTTGAAAAAAGATTTGGTATTTTAAGACTTTGCAATGAGGACAGCCAAGACTGCTTTACACACACCAGGGAAGGTTATTGAAGTTAAGGTAGGTTAAGTTCCCACGATAGCCATGTAGGCAAACAAAGCCCTTTGTGCTTTATTATTTACATATCTCATAGTGAAAGCTCACGGTGGAAGTGATTTGTTCTGAGAATCACAGATTGTGTTAGTAATTTGGATAGGGATAGAGGTCTTTTGTTGTTGTGAATCCTCAGCAGAGGATGTTTTCCCGTTGATTTTTAGGGAGAGGGGAAGAGAGGGAAAGTCAGAGAGAAGCTTGGACGTGAGAGAAACACTTCAATAGGTTGCCTCCCACGCACGCCGGGACAGGGGCGGGGGAGGAGCCTGCAACCCAGATGCGTGCCCTTGCCTGGAATGGAACAGGGACCCTCAGGTCTGCAGGCCCATGCGCTATCCACTGAGCCAAACCGGCTAGGGCAGCGATAGAGGTCTTTAATTCAGTTGTTCTTCAGTTTTTAATCTAGCAACAGGTGGGGATTGGTTGTGTTTTCCTGGCTATACTTTGAACGGGGGGGGGGGGGGGTGTCCCGGGTTCGATTCCGGTTAAGGGCATGTACATTGGTTGCGGGCACATCCCCGGTGGGGGGTGTGCAGGAGGCAGCTGGTTGATGTTTCTCTTTCATTGACGTTTCTAGCTCTCTATCTCTCTCCCTTCCTCTCTGTAAAATATCAATAAAATATATTTTTAAAAAAAGAAACATCCACAGAATTGTTCTAGTAGTTACAAAACTAAGAAACAAGTGTTACCTATTTCTTCAAACATGTCAAGTACTGTTATTTTTTTAATAGCTTATGTATTATTATTTTATCGATTGATTTTTGAGAGAAAGAGCAAGGGGGGGAGAAGAAAGAGAAACATTGATTTATTGTTCTACTTACTTATGCATTCATTGGTTGATTCTTGTATGTGCTCTGACCAGAATTGAACCAGCAACCTTCCTTGGCTTATGGGGAGGACACTCTTGAGCTACCTGGGCAGGGCCTCATATACATGGTGTGATTTCATTTTCACTCTAGTTCCGTGAGGCGGTAGTTCTCTCATGCTATGGCTGACTGATGTTAAATCTGCAGCCTCTAAAATGTCCTGTGACTTGCCCAAGGTCACGGGACTCAGTGGGTAGAAAACAGTAAACCGTACTTCAAGCCCAGTGCTCTCTCCAGTATCTCACACCCATTGCAGTTCCACCTCATACCACCACCAACACCTTGTGATTTGCTGACATTTAAATATTGGGGAAAATAATGAAAATATTTTCCAACCAGAGCAAACTGATTTTTAAGGAACTGTAGTTTCTAGAATCATAAACAATGCCATACTGGAAGGTGGGGCCATTACTTTTTCTTATGGTAAGCTAGATTACTTTGTACCAAGACAGAATGGCAATTTTATGGATCCCTAACGGTGGGAAAGGGTGGCCAGTTCTTGGGCTGAGGTTTTCACTAAGTTATTACTAAAATGTTTATTTACTAAAAGGTTATGACTCATCTTTGCTTGTAGGTTTATGAGAAATATGTTGGAGAACAAAGTATATAAAGCAGCTTTGGCTGCTGGGACTAACATGGAAGAAAAAACTGAAATTCAGATACTTTTCTAGTCAAAGAGTCAACAATCAGGAAAATGTTACCTTTCGTTTTTGCTTTTAGTAAAAATTTTAATCAGTTTCAACCCTGCAGTTTAAGTCTTAGATTTATGTCAGAACATGCCATGAGCGTGGCATCAGAAATAGAAACCTGCTTCACCTCCCTCACTTAAATTCTTTTCCGGAAAAGTACCTAACATGCCAGGGGACTTGAGTCAGTGAAATTAGTCTAGCCTTTCTAACTAGTAGGAGCCTGTTTCAGCTCTCTTACTATGCCATCCTAATGGAAGGAATTTGTAAAAAAATTTTATTGATTGATTTTAGAGAGAGGAAGGGAGAGAGAGAGAGAGAAACATTGATTTATTACTACACTTATGTATGCATTCCTTGGTTGATTCACTTTAGTTTCCACTGCCTTAGGGCTGTATCGGTGAAGATTCTGCTTCAGCATGTGTCTGAGATTTTGCTGCCTGTGGATTCCTCTAATATTTTTATGGTTTCCCTTCTTACATCTAAGTCCTTTATCCATTCTGAGTTTATTTTTGTGTGTGGTGTAAGTCGGTGGTCTAGTTTCACTTTTTTGCATGTATCTGTCCAATTTTCCCAACACCATTTATTGAAGAGACTGTCTTGACTCCATTGTATGTTCTTGCCTCCTTTGCCAAATATTAATTGAGCATAATGGTTTGGGTGGATTTCTGGGTTCTCTATTCTATTCCATTGGTCTGTATGCCTCCTCTTTTTTTTTAAATATTTTTTATTGATTTTTTTACAGAGAGGAAGAGAGAGGGATAGAGAGTTAGAAACATCGATGAGAGAGATGCATCGATCAGTTGCCTCTTGCACATCCCCCACTGGGGATGTGCCCGCAACCAACGTACATGCCCTTGACCGGAATTGAACCTGGGACCTTCCAGTCCGCAGGGCGACGCTCTATCCATTGAGCCAAACCGGTTTCGGCAATGTATGCCGACTCTTGTGCCAGTACCAGGCAGTTTTGAGAACAGAGGCTTTGTAATACAGCTTGAAATCTGGTATTGAGATCCCTCCCACTTTGTTCTTCTTTCTCAGGATGGCTGCAGCTATTTGGTGGCTTTTTTAATTCCAGATGAATTTTTGGAGAGTTCGTTCTAGGTCTGTGAAGTATGCCGTTGGTATTTTACTGGGGAGTGCATTGAATCTATAGTTTGCTTTGGGTAGTATGGACATTGGTTGATTCTCGTATGTGTCCTGACCAGGGATTGAACCTGCAACCTCAGCACACCGGGACAGTGCTCTAACCAATTGAGCTACCCAGTCGGGCCTGGAAGGAACTTTTTCCTTTGTGTTTTTTGCGGTTGGTCTTCTTCATTTTCAAAGCAATTCATTCATTCAGTATTTAGAACACAGTAGGCTTTTTGAAATAGTTATAAATACTATTGTAGACCAACCTTATGGATAGAGTGTTGAAAACAAGAGAAGACTTCCCTTTGGGAACTTATAAACTGATTAGGGGTGGGGTGAAAGACAGGAGTCAGACAGTAAGCAAGGTCTTAAATAAAATCTGTCCTATTTATTGTGCAACTTCAAGGGGTAAGTAACATCTTTGAACTTCATTTTTCTCATCTTTAACATGGGGATAATGATTCCTGCTCTACCTAGCTTATGGAATTGTTTCCAGAAGTGAGCAGGGTTGTAATATACCCTTCAAATGCCTGTAGTAAGTTACTGTTACTGCTCTTAGGAAAGGAAAAGGCGCCTTGAGAGAAGGTTGGTCTAAGAGAGTCTGGTGTCCCTTATAGACCGCTCTGTGACTGTTAGTCATGGCTGTTTGACTTTTTTAGGGAAGAGATGATTGAAACTATACAGCTTTCAGATTCAAGCTTGGTTTTCAATTTAACTTCTTTTTTTAAAATATATTTTTATTATTTCAGAGAGGGAGAGAGAGAGAAACATTAATGATGAGAGAGAATCACTGATTTGCTTGCATGCTTGCATGCTTACATGCCTCTTGCATGCTCCTCACTGATTAAGCCTGCAATTGGGCATGTGCCCTTGACCAGAATCGAACCCAGGACCTTTTAGTTCGAAGGCCGATGCTCTATCCACTGAGCCAAACCGGTTAGGGCTCAATTTAACTTCTTTATTGTGTAAAGCACCAGGTGTTTATTTTGACAGTTTGAAAATTCTGACATTTTTACTCAATATATAATGTGTTTAGTACCTTTGGAGTCTGAAGACCTGGGACATTCCCAGCTGTGAATGTCCAAGTCAACTAACCTCTTTATACTTTAGTTTCTTCATTTGTAAAATAGGGATAATAATTTCTTTCGATGTATCAGATGAGATAGTGGGTGTAAGAGGTCTTTGTAAACTGTTTAATAAGTATGAGAAAAGTTATTCTCTCTGGCGAAGGAAAAGGGGGTCGCGCTGTGATCAGGGCTGCAGGAGGGAGGGAGTGTGGCTCCGTTGTTGAGTGTCATCCATGCACCAAGAGGTCACCGGTTGGATTCCCTGTCAGGGCACATGCCTGGGTTGCAGGTTGCGGGTTTTGGGCTGGATCCCCAGTAAGGGGCCTGTAGGAAGCAGCTGATTGATGTTTTTCCTCCTCCTCTTCTCCCTCAACCCCTTCTCCCTCTCCCTCTCCCATCCTCCTCCTCTAAAAATCAATAAAAACATTTAAAAAAATTGGTATAAAGGATTAATTATTCATCCATACCTTGAGTGATCCCAAAGCACTTTGTCTATATATCTACAGACACTTTTTCGTATGCAGTTTATCTCTTCATACTCCCTACTGAACAGTACCCGTATATGCAAATAAACTGAGTTAGAGATTCCTATGTTTAACTTCAATTTATTTAACCACTAGAGGCCCAATGCATGAAATTGGTCCCAGCCTCGCCCTCGGGCCCTGCCCATTGCGACTTTGGAAGGAAGGACGTCTGGTCGGAAGGACATCGGTCTAATTAGCATATTATGCTTTTATTATTATAGATTACAAATGGTTAATAGTTATTACAAATAATGACACATATAGGTCTTTTTATTGTAATGTGTTGTTTTTCTTTTAATATGAAATTAGCAGGTATGAGCATTTATATATTGCTTTATTGGCATTACCAAATTGTTTGCCAACGTCGGTCCTCTAATATTCAGTGCTACTAACAATTTACAGTTCTTGTTTATTTACAACCAACCTTACTAATAATGGATTTTAATATGTTAAAATAAATGTATTTCCAGTTTAATAGTTATAAATATTAGATAATATCCCACATGCCAAGCATTCAAAATGGGATTTGCACTGGCATACCCTCCTTGGAGCACACCCATCAAATCTCTTATTTAAGCTAATTTTCTTCCTCCTAAACTCTAAACGTCCCCACAATACTTGCAACCAGAAGAACAAGGGGTAGCAGCAGCTCATCCTGGGCTATATTTTATTTTTTAATATATATTTTATTGATTTTTTTTCAGAGAGGAAGGGAGAGGGATAGAGAGTTAGAAACATCGATGAGAGAGAAACATCAACCAGCTACCTCCTGCACACCCCTTACTGGGGATGTGCCTGCACCAAGGTACATGCCCTTGATCAGAGTCAAACCCGGGACCCTTCAAACGCATAGGCCAACGCTCTATCCACTGAGCCAAACGGGTTAGGGCAGGAACATAATCTTTTGATGGGTTTTCTGACCACTTCAACAAGCCTACTTCCCCGAACCTTTTAATCCCTTCCTCCACTGTCTGCCACTACAGTTTTGGCATTGCTGCTTTACTTAACATGAACCATCGCTTTTCCAGCTTTCAGGAACCATCCTAGTGTTAGTAAGTTCATACCAGATCTTGAAGTTTTTGACCAGGATGTTAAATCCTGTATCTCCAGAAAATGATCAATCACTTCCTTTATAATCTTATACTAGAGGCTCAGGGCATGAATTCGTGCATGAGTGGGGTCTGGCCGGCCTGGCCCCAATTGGGAGGAGATGGCAGGAGGTTGGCCAGCCAGCCCACCCCCATCGGGCCGATCAGGGCTGGGCCGGATGGAGGGAGAGGCCACAGGAGGTTGGCTGGCCATCCCTGCCCCCTATTGGGATAGGGAGGTGATCAGGGGTGGGGCCAGCCAGGGGGAAGGGCTGTGGCGGAGGGTTGGCCACCAACCCCACCCCCTGATCGGGCCAATTCGCTGGCCACAGTGGGTACCATAGCAACCGGTCATTACAAATGCTGGCTTTTGATAGATAGATAGATAGATAGATAGATAGGTAGATATTATGATCCTCATGTTCAGACACACTCAGAATTCGGTCACATTTGTACTCCCCTGGTCCATGCTGGCTAAGTCTCTCGTGTAACTCTGATGTTATAGTTCTGACCTTATCAGACAAGTACTGACCTACTGTAAATTAAAGGCCTATGAGCCAGGGGGCATGGAGGTGGCAGATCCTTGGGGGGCGCTGTTTTATTGAGCAGTTGTGGGAGTCCTTCAAGTGAGGAGAGAGCGCTCGCTCTCATAGGGCCACTTTTGTAGTCGGGAGGGGTTAAGGAGTATTTGGGTATTTGAGATTTTGGAAAGTTTACAACTCTTGCCTGCATCTTGTGGATTAGAGTCCCCTTTTCCTGACCAGGGTCCTGATGTGGACATAGCATACTCCCCTGGTTGAGAGTTAATTAACTTTCTTTGGAGCTGGGCTATTCTGATGAGCCTGGTCTTCAGTTTTCTCTGTCCTCCTCCTACCACAGAAAAAAAAATCTTTGTGTGTTTACCTGGGAGGTCCTGTGGTTTTCATTTTTGACTTTCACTTGACTGTTAATCACTCTTAGCTTTTCGTTATCTTTTTCTAGAACTTCAACTGAATTTAATAATAGCTATTCAACTTCATTGTCATAGTTGCTGTTTTCTCTGACTTTTCACGTGCCTGATACATCTAGGCAACTAGAATATTCCCTTCCACAGATAGACCACACTCTTCATCACTGGAGAAAGTGTAAGAATTAGACCAGCACCTGTGCCATGGATCATCTGTGTTACACCCACCACCAGAGATGGAAAAACACTCTGAATTGGAGTTTAGAATTCAGACTATTTACTAGGGAATTCCCTAGGGACTCAAACCATTAAGGAAATAGGAAGCCAGATTGGCAGATTAGAGCCTTCTCTTAAGGGTGAAGGAGGTTGGATATCTATACTTAGTTACATTTCTTTCAAAACATTTTTTTGCTTTATTTTCATATTTGATCATTCTAAACTTATAACTTACTAAACCATCCTTCTATATCTAAAATAACTTGTACTTCCTTTAGGCAAACCAATTCCTTCCTTCTAAGATATTCTCTTATCCTTTCTCGGGTGTTTATGTGAGTTTGAGAGGTGTTTTTTTTGTTTTTTGTAACATAAAATTTTGGTTTTTACATTCTGGTAAATTCAAGATGGGGTTTGGAAAGGAAACTTATTTGAGAAAACGGAGAATGATATGTTTTAAAGTGAAAATTACCCTTCAACTTTATGATATTTTTGTGTTATGAATATATATTTCAATCCCTTGAAAATAAATCTCAGTTGGCAATGTTCTCAGTAAGCTGTACATTTATATGATGTTCCACTTTTAAATTATAATCACTGATACTGAAATGGGTTTATTTTTTTTAAAAAGCATGATGGATTTTATGTTTTAAGTATATTATTTACTATTTTCTCTTTTTAGAAACTATACCCTACCTCCCTAAACTGGTTAATAGTGGCATGGAAGATCCATTGGGTGAGTATCATCTACATTTTTAAAAAAATTTATCTTTATTGTTATGAGTATTATAGATGTCTCGCCTTTTTCCCTCCCCATTGACCCCCTTTCCTCTGCCCCCGCCCCCTCTCCCCAGGGCTTCACCACATTTATTATCTGTGTCCAAGGGTTACGCATATACAGTATATGCCTATAAGTTCCCCGGTTAATTTCTCCCACCCACCCCGCCTTCCCTCCGAGGTTCGTCAGCCTGTTCCATGCTCCTATGTCTTTGGATCTATTTTGTTCATTAGTTAATTTTGTTTATTAGATTCCACAGATGAGTAAGATCATGTGATACTTGTCTTTCTCTGACTGACTTATTTCACTTAACATAATATTTCCCAAGTCCCTCCACGCTATCTCAGAGGGTAAGAGATCCTTCTTTACAGCTGCATAGTATTCCATGGTGTAAATGTACCGCATCTTTTTATTGACTCATCTGTTGATGGGCACTAGGGCTGTTTCTAGATCTTAGCTATTGTAAATTGTGCTGCTACGAACATAGGGGTGCATATATTCTTTCTGATGGATGTTTCAGGTTTCTTAGAATATATTCCTAAAAGTGGGATCACTATATCAAATGGCAGTGCCATTTTTAATTTTTGAGGAAACGCCATACTGTTTCCCACAGTGGCTGCACCAGCTGCACCCCCACCAGCGGCAGCAGTGTACTAGGGCTCCCTTTTCTCCACAGCCTGGCCAGCACTTGTCATTTGTTGATGTATTGAGGATAGCCATTCTGACAGGTGTGAGGTGATACCTCATTGTCGTTTTAATTTGCATCTCTCTGACAATCGGTGACTTGAAGCATTTTTTCACATGTCTCTTGGCCATCTGTATGTTCACTTTGGAGAAGTGTCTAAGTTCTTTGCCCAGTTTTTAACTGGATTGTTTGTCTTCCTTTGTTAAGCTACATGAGTACCATACATATTTTGGAAATTAACCCCTTATTAGATGTATCATTGGTGAATATATTTTACCAAATGGGAAAAAAAATGCCAGTGTAACTTGAAGAAGTATAGTAAAAATGTTACCAAGTTTACGTTCTTGTCATGTCCAGTTACCACAGATGACTGTAGGCACTTTGACCTACTTGTACAAGTGATCAGATAGCTCAGATTAATAGCCAGGCTTTGAGAAGACTTTTTTCTTCTTCTCTTTTAGAAAGAGAGCAAGTGGGGAGGAGAGAGAAACATTGATCAGTTCCACCCCATATATTGTCCCCAATCAGGGATGAAACCTGCAACCTAGATATGTGCCCTGAAGGGGAATCAAATCCACAACCTTTGGTGTACGGGATGGTGCTCCAGATGACTGAGCCACTCGGTTCAGTGAGAAGACTGTTCTTGAAAATCTTACAAAATCTGAATTTCTCCTTTGATTTTTTAAAAATATTTTTTATTGACTTAAGAGAGGAAGGGAGAGATAGAAACATCAGTGATGAGAGAGAATCATAGATTAGCCTCCTGTACACCCCCTACTGGGGATCAAGCCTACAACCCAGGCACGTGGCCTGACTTCTTGGTTCATAGTTCGGTGATCAACCACTGAACCACCATGGTTTTGCACCTTTGATTTTAATGATTCTAAGTGGCTTCTGTAGGATCTTGTTTTTTTGTGGGGTTTTTCCCCTGAAGAGAGGGTACTTGTATCTAGATCATCAGTGAAATCCTTACATTGAACACCAGAGGGCAGTCAGTACTTTATTCATAAATTTATAGTTTCGTTACCAAGTTAATTCTTTTTTTTTTAAATAATATATTAGTGGTTGTCTTAAAATATATTTTTATTGATTTCAGAGAGGAAGGAAGAGAGAGATATATATAAACATCTATGATGAGAGAGAATCATGGATTGGCTGCTTCCTGCAAGTCTCCCACTGGGGATTGAGCCCACACCCCGGGCATGTGCCCTTGACCGGAATGGAACCTGGGACCTTTCAATTCACAGGCTGATGCTCTATCCACAGAGCCAAACCGGCTAGGGCCCAAGTTACTAGTAATTCTTGAGAGGATTATTTATGAACAATTTAACTTAGTAAATCGAGTTGATTGTAGTTGTCAGGGGACAAATCCTAAAGAACCTGTGTGTATGGCCAATAAGAGTAACTTACAATAACTCCAAAGGCTTTACTGGAAACTTATTTTTCTCTCTGACATTCTACATCACCTAACTCAAGCATAACTTAAATTTAATGTAATGTAAGTAATTAAATTTATCACTAAGCTAGTTAAATTTAACTTAAATTAACTATAACTTAAATTTATTAGAGAATAACATAGTGAGAGTTGCTATGGAAGTTAAAGTTGGCCAGTAGTCAATTGAAACATAAATTGAAATGCGCTTTTGATCACTAATATGAGGAAAAAAGTTGTCTTCTGTGCTAGTGAGAAGATTTTTCCTCTAATACTTTAAATCTTGGAATTTGTAAATTAACATATACAGTCATTTGTGGATTTTACAAGAAATGGAAATGATTCATAGTTACATATTTAACAACCAGCCTCATTCTCTGTTTCCTCCATCCCCTCTTCAAATGGCATACGATTTCTCCTGTGAGAATCATGAGCAAAGTCCAAGACTCAGTCCTGGAAATGGTATTGAGCAGGCCCAGGCTTTGACAACTTCATTAAGTTTCTGTAGTTCCCTCCCTTCTACAGACGTGAACGGTTTGCTGGACATTTGGCAGAAATACGGTCAGAGGGAGTGGGCAGGTCTGTGGTACTTCCTAACTGAGTGTGACCTCCCACAGCTGTAGGATGAACACTTCTGTGGAGTGAAATGAGTGTTCTGAGCTCATTAGGCAAGCGGGTATTTTGAGAAGAAATTCGCCAGCATGTAGCGAAGGACACTATATTCTTACCTTTGAGAAGAGGATAAATGGCAACAGAGATCTTGGTGATGACAGCCCCGCGTTAGACTGCTTCAGTCTGGATGTGCCCCTCTGTGTGGCACACAGCTGTCACCCCCAAAATTCCGTTACCTGGCGACTCTGCTTCTCTCTTGTTTTTCCTCTTTCGTTTCCAAAATATTATGTCTTTCTCTTTTTTTCTTTCTTTCCAAATTTCCCCCCTTTATTGATTTTCAGAGAGAGGGACAAGGATAGAGAGATAGAATCATCGATGATGAGAGAGAATCATGATCAGCTGCCTCCCGCATGCCCCCTACTGGGAATCCCGCCCTAAACCAGCATGTATTCTGACTGGAAATGAACTTCCTGGTTTATAGGTTGATGATGCTCAACCTTTGAGCCATGCCAGCGGGCAAGTTTTTGTTTTGTTTTTTTAGGAAGAAAATAGTTGTGGAAAAAGTGAGCCAGCGGGGCTGTGTGAGCTCAGGGAGAGAGTTGCAGAGGCGAAAGAAGGGCCCTTAGAGCAGAGAGGAAGAAAGCGAAGGTCTGCATCTGAGGGAAGAAAGGGAAAGAAGGAAAGGCAAGGGTGGGGTGGGGGCGCTGCTCAAGAGACAGGAGGTGGCACCTGGGCAGAGGTTTTTGGATACAGGAGAGGATCAGTATGTATACTAAATAGCCTTCCCAAAATGTCTTAAATCTTCTGACTTCATTAAGTTTCTGTAGTACCCTTCCTTCTATAGGAGTGAACACAATTAAAAAAATTTTTTTTTTGGTATATGTTTGATGAAATAATAATTTAATGAGTAGATTATTGATATGAATTTGAAAATAGGTTATTCATATGTGTGGTGTTCTGGAAACAGGTTTACAAGGTAATTTCTCCTTTAGGTTAGAATTTATATCACATAGGAGATAGGAAATAGGAGAGCATTTGTTGAGGTA